>OX461808.1:103535082-103942582 GCA_949802685.1 Dicyrtomina minuta | reverse complement strand
CTTAATTCTTGAACTAATGACAAGCGGGGTCTCTTAAATGGTAATGTTTGTATAACGTCATTTATGGACGATCCCGGTATGCATACGTGACTAATAACAAAGAGGATCTTAAAAATGGTAATGTTTGAAAAACGTCATTTGTGGACGATCCCTGTAAGCATACTAGAAAGATCCCGAGTTAAATATATTTGATTACTTAATTCTTAAACTAATGTAAACGGGTATCTCTAAAATGGTAATGTTTAGATAACGTCATTTATGGACGATCCCCGTATTCATATTATTAAGATTCTATGTGAGCGGCTTGTTTTAATTTACCCACCCTTAACTTAAATGACGTCATTTGTGTCTGGCCCCTAAGCGACTTTATCCTTGTCTACCACGTACCTATATAGAAAAGGAGGTAAGTTTGAACGCTAATGCAATGTCATAGGCGGTTTTTAGATGCTGAGCTTAAGCATCTATTAAAATGGTCATGTCCGTCCGTCTCACTATGGGATCCAGGGCCCAGGGACAGGGATAGGAAAGATTTGCCATGGGTTTGAATTTGCCGCTGCACTTGCTTTAGATGAGAATTTATATACATAAGTAAAATTCTCACCAGGAAACCGTCACATATACCAATATTGTCATGTTACCCAAAACACACACCATTTAAGTTCAATGTGCAGTTTTTGATGCTGATCATTTCTGTGTATGCAAAAAGAATATGTGACCTTTGTTATAAAATGTTTTGAAGGTCAAAGGTCAAGATATTTATGTTGACACAAATTTACAAAAATTAGCGACAATAAACAGTTTTTGATGATAAGCATTTCTGTTTATATATTAACGTAATGTGACCTTCCGTTTAGGATTTTTTGTAGGTCAAAGGTCACGATATTTAATTTCGCGCATATTTTTAAAAATTAAGAACAATATACAGTTTTCAATAATGTTCATTTCTGTTTACATATTAACGTCATGCGACCTTCGCTTCAAAATGTTTTAAAGATTAAAAGTCAAGATATTTTGGCATACAATTACAAAGATAGGCACCGTGTGTAGTTTTAGATGTTAATTATTCTCGTATATAAAATTTTGTTATGTGATATTTGCATTAGAAATTTTTAAAGGTCAAAGGTCACCATAATAAGTTATGTACACAATTAATTTAGGTATGCCATTGACACGAATAATCAGCACAAAAAATTGTACATGTGTAAACAATATTGGGGTAGGGATATATTTTGACTTCTTTTTGGGGGAAGGAGATCTAGTGGAGAGTGCCGCAATAATTGTGGTAATGAAATACTATTAAAATTGAGCAGATTGATTTTATAAAGCAAAATGCTGCGTTCAGCAGCGACATTAATGTTAGTGAAGACAACTTAGGGGTTGTCCCTTGTGAGTTGTGACAATTAAGTTTAAAAATTAAGTTTAATATACTTTCCGCACCCCTCCGCACCTAATTTTTTTTCAAACTGTAGCTAAGACTGAGGGCTATATTGTAGCGTAAACCGCTAATGCAATGCTTAGCAATGTTGTAAGTAATAAGAAATTCAAAATGGGCCATTTACTTACATTGCGCTTTGAACTGACATGCCAGCTTTCAAAATTTATTTGACACGGTTACAGTTCAATCAGGTTTCTGAAAAACGGCTACAAGCTACGTAATAAAGCATAGTTCAATTTAAAAAATTGAAAAGTGAGATTTTTGAAAGTCGGGTTTTATCCCTCATGGCAAAAACTTAGCATTAGCTGGTCCCACAGTGCGTCTGTCTGTCCGTCTGTCTGTCTGTTGGTCCGTCGCTACAGGTCAAACCGTCTACTCGATTGTCATGAAACTTTTCTTAAACAACCACAAAAGCGAGCAGGCAGGTCTGTATTGTTTTTTCACTTTAATCGGACTGACCATTTGTTTTTTGACCCATGTCAAAAAACAATTTGGTGAATGGAAAGCATGGGCATCTAAAAACCAGTGAAGGGGCCGTTCACAAATGGCGCCAGCAAAATTTACCAAATTTTTGGACCCCCCCCCCCACCTAAGTTGCTAACCTTTTCAGAATTGCGTGCATGGCTATATCTTTAATATGGCCTATCACCTTTTTCAAAGTCACCCACCGTAAAGGTGGGTGGCGATATTGGCGAACGACCCCGAATACGTGCCTTGTATAGGTTTACACGTTTAAATGCACTTCTAACGAAACTTTAAATTAGGTTTGGGGTTACGCGCAAATGATGTCAGGTGAATATTTCTTTTTGACACCCCCACCCAGCTGCTATCGCATTAACATTAGGTAAGCAGGCTAGGGGTGACGCGCAAATGACGTCACATGAAAATTTCTGTTAGACAGGCCCACCCAGCTGCTATACCATTCACATGAGGTAAGCAGGCTAGGGGTGACGCACAAATGAGGTCACGTAAAAATTTCTTCTAATTACCCCAACCCAGCTGCTTTCGCATTCACATAAGGTAAGCAGGTTAAGGGTAACGTGCAAATGATGTCACGTGAAAATTTCTTCTACATGTCACGGACTGACCTATATGTGTTATAGATGTTTTGAGATCGTCTTTAATAACGTCCTTCAAAAACCATAGTTTCTAGTATCCCAAGTCCCAACTTTAAATTTGTTTCCATCCTATTTTAACTACATGTCACGTACTTACCTATATGCGTAACAGATATTCAGGGATTGTCCATAATGACGTTATTTGTGAATGGTGCAATTTATAACAAAATTTCAGCTATATTAAACTACAAGCTACGAACATTGGTATATGTCTTATTGATTGTAGGGGAGCTTCCATAAATCTCATATCATCTTTTAGCGTAACATAAATTGTCTTGTGCCCTTGTTGAAGCTCAGCATCTACTTCGGGCCAGCCCACGGTCGACAAATCCGGCGCGAAGCGCCGGATTTTTAATACTTACTTTCGTACACTTTGTAGCAGATATATTATCCTGGTTCACACCAGCTTTAACATCTTATGGCGTCCAGCTTGAGTAGTTCCAATCACACAGGTAAAGTGCCAACAATATCTGCGAGACAGGTAGTCTCTTCTGTTTACCTTTTTACTATCTGTAGCGGGCTACACCTATGAGACGAGCTTCGATTCCGTGCAACCAGCAGGGGGTGAAAGCAAGGCGAATGAGTAGGGAGCCGCATGGACAGTAGTAGGAAAGAGGAGCGAGAGAGGCAGTGACTAAGGAAAAGCGCCACTATTGACGTTCGCTCACTCAGAACCACCTCTACTCACCCACCCGTCCACCACCGTCCACACACTCCACCACCACCACCTCCCCCACCCCCCACCTTATGCACCGGGAAGACGCAGTAACAGTAACCCACCGGAAGAGCAAGGTATTAGGATATCTCACTACAACATGCAATCATGTGTATTCGATCCTTGAAAATCCCTATCTCGTGTCCGTCCATTGGCACATGAGACTACCTTGCCGCCCTTGATTAGATTTAGGTATAAAATGTTTATAATCTTTTATCTTGCCTTCTTCCTGTTATTTAAGTTCTTTAATGCGAGTAACCTTCACAACATATTTGTTTTTTAGATGCTGAGCTTAAGCATCTATTGTAATGGTCAAGTCCGTCCGTCCGTCTGTCCGTCCGTCTGTTGGCCGTACACTACAGGTCACAGTTTTGAAGCCAATAACTTCGAACAAGTATAAAACGATCAGAAATGCGAGCAGGCAGGTCTGTATTGTTTTTTTTTTTACTTTTGTCGGACTTGTGATTTGTTCACAATTAACAGTTAACTGGACCCATGTCAAAACTCAGGAAAGTGAGCTTGGCAAAAACGGATGGATAGTGTAAACCAATGAATAATGCATGTACATACCACGTAATTTTAAAGCTCTGCGCGGCGAATACAAGTATATCTTGTAGTACAGACCCAGCAAATCTCAGCTACAGTTTTCATTGGTAATGGTATGTGGCCTGCAAAGTCAGACAAGCTGGGAACAGGTTATATATATTCAGTATATAGGTTATAGATATTCAGGGATCGTCCATAATGACGTCCTTAAAATATCATAGTTTTTAGAACCCCCAGTCCCAACGTTGAATTTTTTTCCAACCTATTTTAACTACATGTCACAGAATTACTTAACTAAGTAGGTAATTATATAACTATTAAACTATTTACTATTTACAGTACAGCAATATACAAATGTAACTTTAAGTACCTTATTAATTAATACTGTTTTAGTTAAAATAACAACGCGACCTAATCGGATCAATAATTTGTTGATGATAATTTAGTCCTGGATAAATACTAGTGTCAATTTACTGAAACATGAATGGTTTTTATTTAGAAAGTTTAAAATTGTTTTCCTTAATTAAAGATCATTAAAGTTGCAGGAAGCAAATGATTTATGCACTGACTAGTGAGACTGAACTGCCTGGACTGAATTGACTGGTCTGGCATAATCAATTCGAACAAATAACTCACACTTAAAAGTTTATGCAAATCTGTAGCTATATTCAATATTATTAATATTATTATTATTATTAAGTAGGGGTTCTATTCATTCATTAATTATGTGAAATCGAATTAGTATTTACGCATACACAGTAAAGTCACAAGTACATCACACAGCCACATTATAGTCTTACGCCTTTCACACAGAGTGACAGCGGCAGGGGACAGACGTGTCCAAACTTTGGTCCCAAAGCTTGTGAATTTTCAGTGGGTTCTAGGTGTTCCTTTGAGGTCATAATTTTAAAGGTGACCCTGGCTGTGTTGAATTTTGTGTGCCAGTTTTTGATTTTTGTTTACTGCCCAAATTTAGAATACATTTGAAGCAAAAGTCTGGAAAAAATCAAAATTGGATAAGGAGAAGAAGGAACAAAAGACGAGGGAAAAGAGACAGAGCTGTGCCGTCAAATCAAAAGAAGCCAACAATCATATCAGTCAAATCGAGTGATAAGCAAATCAAGTTGAGTGCAGTGGTAACAGTGACAACATAATTACATTGTACTGCTGGAGCAAAGTTATACGAAATTTGCTTTTGCTTGCTTGTGGTTGGCTTCCATCGTATAAATGTTGTTCAAACGCTTCGTCTTTCAGTTCACCACCTCGGGTTGGGGCGGTGATCCAGGGTAAAGAGTCTGGGGTCGTGGGTTTGATTCCAGCTAAGGCGCATGGGGTGAGCCAACTTGCAATTTCTCGTACTTCTCTCTTCGTTCTTCCCTTTTTACTGTATTCGACAAAAAGTTGGCTCACTCCAACCATCCGATTTTGGTCAAATTATTTTTGTGAGATTACTAATGCAAATTTATGAGAGTGCCTCCGGCTGCCATGATAAACATCTCATATGTTCTTGAATCCTGGTTTCGTGTTGGCGCTAATTGGAGGATTGTTGGAGGCTGTGACCCGGTGACAACCTAAACTGTGTGCCGTGAGACCGAGAGTACATGGTTTTGAAGTTCGAGGTGCTGTTCATAGTCCCGCCACACCTTTAGTGTCCTATTTCCACTACATCAAGAATCAAGACATCAAGCCATCGATTATAGTGCTCAGTAGTTTAGTTGCTGGTAGAGTATGTTCGTTGCTTGTAAAGTAAGAATATTTATTTATTAATTTATTTTATATTATACTATTTCCTGGACACTAGTAAGTTTTAGTTAGTCATGACTGTGAGATGCTCAAAGTATAAGCGTAGGGTGGGGCAAAATCATTCCAAGGTATTGTGCTCTTCTTGTAATGAATCGTATTATGTAGTATGTACTTCTTTGAATTTGGATTGCGTTCATGATGACATTAAATTAGATTGGGTGTGTATGAATTGTAGTCTCAGTCATGTTTAAGATATTGCGTGTGTATGTGTTAAGTGTGGTGCTGCTAGTGTTGGAACAGAAGGTAGTGGTGACAACCTCTTTCTGGGTTGCCTGTTTCCATTTACTGATTGTCCAGATGTGTGTGTTGAGAATTACGTAGGTCAGGATAATAATAGTTATGGTAGTGCTGATAATACGCTCTTTTTAAATTTAAAAGGTTTTTAGATCTTGCATATCAATGTCAATGGGCTGAATGTAGCAAAGATAGAGAGCCTAAAGTTAGTAGTATGTAGGTATAAGTTTGACGTCCTGTGTATTACCGAGTCAAAGCTCATTGACGTCGTGCATTCTGGTTTAGTTGCTATTGAGGGTTATGTTATGCATATATTTGACAGAGTGGATGGCTCTGGTAGGGTTGGTGGCATAGGAATTATTTTAGCGAATAAATTCTGTTTGTTAATTTAAATATTGTTGATACTGTGCCACGGCCTAGAAAGCTCGAAATCACAACTATTAAAATGCTTGTTCCATTTTGTAAGCCTAGATTACTAGCTGTAGTATACAAGTCGCCTGATCTTTGTAAGAATGAATTTTTAGATTATTTTGAACTGTATATTATGGAGTTAAAGCGATATAATATGGACGTTTTAATTACAGGTGACTTTAACATTGACTTGTGTGTGAGAGATAAATGCTCTAAAATTTTATTAAATATAACTAGTCAAGGTGCTATGAAGCAGATAATTGTAAGTCCTACGCGTCGTACTTTAACTACTAGTAGTATTATAGACCATATATTATATTAGTCATCCTGAAATGTGCACTATCAATGGCGTATTAGGTGTAGGCATTTCTAATCATTGTGCTACTTTTGCACGAAGAAAGGCATCTAGAGTATACTATCCTGCTAAGCTGATCATTACTAGGAATTATCGTAAATTAAACTGAGAAAATGGTAATGTTGATATAAGTTTAATTCCGTGGTCAACCAAGGCAATATTTGAGGACGTGAATGACGTTCTTAATTATTTTGAGTTTTCTGTATTGGATGTTTTAAATAATCACGCACCAATAATAAAAAGGAGAGTTAAAGGAAACATTTCTCCGTGGCTAACTGTGGAAATGAAACGTAAAATGCATGACCGTGATAGTCTAAAGTCTAAAAGTTTAGAATTGAGTGATGCTATTTGGCTTAGAAGGTATAAGGATGAAAAAAATAAAATTAAGTAAGATATATGTAAAGCTAAGTATAACTATTATCCATCGCAATTTAAGCAAGCTCCGTCTTCGTCCAATGTATGGGCAGTGCATAATTAGCTTATTGGGAAACGTAATAGTGGTTGTACGATAACTGAACTAAATGTAAATTCAAACCTTGTTACTGTGGTTGAAGAGCTATGCAGAGCATTTGCATCCGTCTTTCTTGTTGAGTCACCTGGTGATAGTGCAGGTGCATTGAATACGTTTTATAACAATATACAACCCACTACTTTAGTAGAGCCATTTATCCCAGAAGAAGTTTTGAATAGTTTTAAACGTTTGAATTTCAACAATAAAAGTAATCCTAATAAGCTGTCATACTTAGTGTTAAACAATTGTATTAAAACTTTGGCTCTACCACTTGCGTTGATCACACAATTTTTATGTTTAGCCTCGTACCCTACAAAACTAAAATGCGCAAAAGTGACTCCTTTGTACAAGGGTAAAGGTTCTAGGCTTGATGCGTTGTCCTATCGTCCTGTTTCTACTCTTTTAATTTTAGATGAAATATTGGAAAAAATGTACTGTAGAATATTAAGTAAGATAGAATTGAGTGATCAGCAGCATGGTTTTAGGCAGGGGAGATCGTGCCAGAGTGCAACGCTTAAATTTATTCAGGATACATACAACTATATTGATTTAAAATGTGGACAGGTAATTGCTGTCTTTATAGACCTGCAAAAGGCATTTGATTGAGTTCCACATCTTGAATTGCTAATTAAGCTGAGAGGTGTATGGTCTGGATCCTAACCTACTAAAGCTCTTGACTGACTATTTGCGTAATCAAAAATTCAGAGTTAAAATTAGTGATACAGTCTCTGATAGTTTTGATTTATGCATTGGAGTGCCGCAAAGATCTGTCTTGGGCCCATTACTGTTCATTATTTACATAGATAAAGTATCTCTATGCAGTTTCAGCTGGTGTGAATTATGTAATCTATGCGGATGATCTGGTATTGTACTACTAATCTCCTGTATGTGCTGAGTCCGGTTATTACATGCAGGGGTGCCTTCATGATGTAATTGATTGGTTTATATCACAAAGTCTAAAAATCAATGTATTTAAAACAAAGTTTATGGTTATACATAAATCCAGAGATTATAGAGAGTACCTGATGATATTACTTCGGAGTGCAACGGTAATACTGTGGAGCCAATACTGCTGTTGACCAATAGCCATGCAGACAGACAGACAGACAGCCAACACCAGACCAATAGATGCTTGCCCAGCATCTAAAAAGTGGGAAAAAATATTGGAAATTGCTTCAGTTGACTGCTTACTGTTAAAAAATTATTTATACCATCTTCACCTAAAACTATACCGCACTGCGCGGGCGCTTTCGTATGCGTTTAAAAGTTATTTGAAAAGGATTAGGTCAGAACTTCCGTATAGCGCACGACCTACACGCTTAGAAAAATAGAAGTGAATTGACTACTTTACTGTTAATTTCTAACTACTTTCTTGTTACTCCGACATCCACAGTGAATCCTGTTAACCACGGTCAACAGGATTAAAGTTAGTGATTTGCAGTGTAAACTGTTAGACTGAGTATACTAGAACGGTGTTGGATTACACAACACTAATTTTGTTGAAGGATTTTGTTAATTAAAAAATAACACCAAAACCCCTGGATTCAAACCCGCACCCTTTGGAATACGAACCTGGCTTCTTCACCATTGGACTGTCACAACACATTAACTATGGATTAGTAATTTAGCATACATATACAGTGATATAAATGCTTCAACAGGTTTAGTGTTGATTTAAGAAGTTTGGGGTTGGGTTTTGCAACAACAGTCTTGTTGCATGTGGTTAACAGTTTTCACCACCCTCAAAAATTTTAAAATTTCCTCTAAACCTGTCAAAGTTAACAGCTTAACCATTTGCCACGGCCTAACTACATTCGTATCAAGATCTTTTCTAAGCGTGTACAGACAGACACACAGACAGAGAGACAGACAGAACCATTTTAATAAATACGGATTTTGCAACCGTGGGCCCGAAGAAGATGCTGGGCTTTAGTAAACATTGGCGTCATATAAGGAACAAGAGTATTTCAATCAGGCCACAAAATGATATATAAAACGTAGGTGTTTTATTAAAACGGAAAAATTTACTCCTAAAAATGTACTCCGCAACATTTTTTGCATACATTGTATAGAATGAAATCAGCTCGGTTATTTTATGTTCGGCAAAACGGTTTTGTTAGCTGTGACTTACTAATTTCAAACTAGGCATCACTTGCTAGAGTAAAACTGGCCATAGCTTACTCAAGTTGGCCGTCACTTTCCGACCTGGCCATCAGGTAATGAAACAACTCATGGAGGCTTGCAGCCCATCACTTATCTAAGAAACACCCAGAGCCTCGCCGTCCATAACTCATCAAAGAATCCCCCGGAGGCTGGCGTCCATCACTTTTTAAAGAAACCCTAGAAGGCTCGCTGTTCATCACTTATCAAAAAAACACCCAGAGCCTCGCCGTCCATAACTCATCAAAGAATCCCCCGGAGGCTGGCGTCCATCACTTTTTAAAGAAGCCCTAGAAGGCTCACTGTTCATCACTTATCAAAAAAACCGTTAAAGGCTCGCCGTCAATCACTTATTAAAAAACCCCTGAAGGCTTGCCGTCTATTACTTTCAAAGAAACCCCTGGCGGCTCGCTGTCCATCACTTATCAAAAGAACCCATGAAAGCTTGCAGTCCGTCCCCTATTAAAGAAACACCTTTACTTGTAATGTAAATTCTTAAAAAGATTACGTGCATTTTTATTGGCGAAACATGACAAGCTCACATCTCTGTATCTACCTCCATGAATTTTCACCCCTTTTGTTTTACTTTAAAACACGATTTTAACTTTGGTCCAATCAAATTTAATTGTGCCTAGATGCCTAACCAGACTCCAACCAAAAACTATACAGTACTTTTTCTTCGCACTTGCGGACGATAGAAAGTTGTTTGAATTTAATCAGTTAAAAAATGTGACCTGTAGCGTGTGACCTGCAGCCATACAGGCAGGCCGACAGACAGACACACAGACAGCCAACACCATAAAACCTTGCTCAGCATCTAAACAAATTTAATGTTGGAGATAGGGGTACTTTAAATTATGATATTTAAAGGACGTCATTCTGTATGATCCCTGAATATCGATAACCTATATAGGGAAGTTCAAAACATGTACGTATTTAAAGCAGGTTGAAAAAAAATAAATTGCTAGAAGTGACATTTTTTAATTGAGATCACACTCATCGTTTTTCCACAATTAGTAGTTGAATCGAGCAACTCCAAAATTTGTCCTTATACATTGTGAGGGATCGTTCGCAATGACGTCTTTCAAAATTATCATAATTTTAGGTACCCCACCCCCTCCCGTTTAATTATTTAACCGTTGTTAGATGCTGCGAGCATGACGTCCTAGAATGTTATATATATTCAGGGATCGTCCATAATGACGTCCTTTAAATTTCATAGTTTTTAGAACACCCAAGCCCAATTTTAAATGTTTTTCGATACTATTTTGACTACATATCACGGACTGACCTATATGTGTTATAGATATTCAGGGATCCTTCATAATGACGTCCTCCAAATATCACAGTTTTTAGTACCCCCCAGTCCCAACATTAAATTTTTTCCAACCTATTTTAACTACATGTCACGGACTTTCCTATAATTATATGTTATATACATTCAGGGATCGTCCATAATGACGTTCTTTAAATATCGTAATTTTTAGTACCCCCCAGTCCCAACATTACATTTTTACCAACCTATTTTAACTACATGTCAAAGACTTTTCTATATATGTTATAAATGTTTAAGGATCGTCCATAATCAACATCTGCAGGTAAGTCCTTGACATACAGTTAAAATGGGTTGGAAAAAGGTTTAATTTTGTGACTGGGGGTATTAAAAACTATGATATTTAACTTCAAAATATTCTCCAACTTTTGTTTAACTGCTTGCCACGTACATTCGTATATGCCTTATTGATTCTAGGGGAGGCTCCATAAATAACGTCATTTGTAAATCATGCAATTCTCAAAAATATTCTAGCATTTTATAACTAAATGCCACGAACTTCCATGTATAGCTTATTGATGGTTAGGAAGCCTCTATGAATGACGTCATTTGTGAATGGTGCAATTTATAAAAAGTTTTCAGCACTACATGCTACGCACATTAGTATGTCTTATTGATTGTAGGGGAGCTTTCATAAATCTTATATCATCTTTAAGCGTAACATAAATTGTCTTGCGCCTTTGTTGAAGCTCAGCATCTACTTCGTGCCCGCCCACGGTCGACAAATCCGGCGCGAAGCGCCGGATTTTTCTTTCCATTCACCAAATTGGTTTTGTGACATGGGTTCATTCAACCGTTAATTGTGAAGAAATAGTCTGTTGAAGTAAAGTAAACAAACAATACAGACCTGCCTGCTCGCTTTTGTAGTTGTTTAGAAAAAGTTTTACGAAAATCGAGAGAACAGTTTGACGTGTAGTGTACGGCCAACAGACAGACAGACAGACGGACATGATCATTACAATAGATTCTTAGCTCAGCATCTAAAAATCCGGCGCTTGGCGCCGGATTTGTCCACCGTTGGCCCGAAGTAGATTCTGAGCTTTCAGCGAATATTAAATTTAATAAATGTGTAGGTCCTTATTGTACCGACCATCGATAATATTCTAGAAGACACTGGTATTTAATAATCAGCGGCAGCTGTTTCTTAATTGACATTTTGCAACTGTTTTTGAAAATAATGTCAACACTAATTTGTTTAACAACAAAGTTTATGGACTATCTCAATAGTATTGTAATTTGGGGGACCCAATTTATGGACCATACCAATTAGGAAGTGTCTTGAGCTCCAAATAAAAGTATGATAATGTGGGCAATGTCATTTAGGGACCATCCCAATCTAGGAATAGTAATATGGGTAACGTCATTGATGCACTATCCCTATAAGAGAATAAAACTTAAAACAACGTCATTTTTGGACAAAACCAACAATAAAGTGATTTAGGCGACGTAATTTATAGACCAACACAATATAGTAGTAACTCAGGCGATGTAATTTTTGGAACATCCAAATATAAGAATGATATTGTGGGCGACATCATTCACCGACCATCCCAATGTGGTCGTAGTAATATGGGTGACGTCATTGATAGACTATCCTTAAAAGAGAATAAAGATTTGGGTGACGTCATTAATAAACCATCTCAATAAACAAATGATAATTTGGGTGACGTAATTTGAGTAATCCCCCACGCAGTGTAAGACACGGAGCCGGTGACCGGTAGGACCGATTGCACTGACCGGGGGTCCGGTCAGTTCTATACTTTTGAGACAAGCTCAGGACGGCCTGTGTTAAATAATACGGAGGCTCAAATGAGGCCAAAAAGAAAGGTACGTTTCGGTCCTCGGTCATTTTTAATTAAGGGCTCAAAAGGGACTGATTGTCTTGCACTGCCCCCACGCATCCCCCAAACTATCTTTTTCGTATTCAAGATTCGCTGCATTAATACAAAGTGTTAGTTATACATAATAATTGTACTTCAGTAGCGCGCAAACAGAAATCGTAGTTTCAGCTTCCGGTTCTATAAATATGTATGTATGATTATGACAACTATTTTTGTTCGTATACCCTTTTAATGCGTTTTGAAATGGGCTTATTTTACAGTTATTTATAGAAAACTGGTAAGTTCAATCATTCCCAAAAACAATGTGGCAGTTTGCCCTTGCGTTTGTTGTCATTTGATACGTTGTACTATAGCAGTTAGTTTCGACATAGGCCCATTCAACAGTTGTTTATGAAAACTGGTTAGTTCGATCAACCCCAAAACAACGTGGCTGTTTGCCCATTTATTTGTAGCTGCTTAAAAGTTGGTTGAAGAAAGTCAGTTAAATACTGTGACCTGTGGAGCATGACCAACAGACAGACAGATCGACGGACGGACAGACAGACAGACATGACTATGTCAATAGATACTTGAACTCAGCATTTAAAAACTTAAATTAGATTAACTTTAAATAAATGCCCAACCCACTACACTGTTCGTGGCGGGTAATGTAAAACGGGGTTTTTCCATTTGTAAAATAAAAGGAAAGGAAAACGCACAACATACCTGCGTAGAATAAAAGGTAAGTACTTACGCTAATGTGATTTCAACGGCGGTTTTTGTTAAAGTAAAAAAAGTTAAAAAAAATATCAAAAGTTGCTTTATTTCTAATTTAACTGCTAGCTGCGGAAAACGCCCTTCTGCGATCTTGACCAAAAACAATACAGCAATGCGCGGGCGATTTGTAAATTTGTTGACAGGTGGGTGGGTGGCTTATAAAGGATAATTTGCGTAGCATCATTTATGCACAACCCCTAGGCCTTTAAGCTAATGCCAATATGATGATTCATGGGTGGGTGGGGTCTATAGAATAATTTACGTCGCATGGTCTATGCTGAACCATTGTTTTTCGACGATGTAGAATAAGGAACCCACGAAAATGATGTTATCATTCAGGTAGGTACGACGATATGAAAATTCTCCATTTGCAGCATGTTTAACATTAGTGGAAAGAAATTGGTAAGTCAGAAAATAAAACAGATGTGTTGACATCATTTGTGAACGCTCCGCAGCATTCAATTTCGTATTCATATGCGCTCTATGCTAAGAGTGTGGAATGTACTCGAAACGAACAGCAAACATGGTACCTAGCGACCGTTGTTCAGATGGAAGTATGTATATGCCTTGTGAACATAGGAGACACCCGTTTTTCTCCCCATGCTTTTTGATTGCTCAAAAAGTTAGTCCATTTAACAATTAATTGTGGAAAAATGGATAGCCCGATCCACTCCAAAAACAATAGGGCACTTTTCCTTCGCATTTGTGGCAGTTTAAAAATGTTTGAAGAACATCGCTTGAAAACTGTGACCTGTAGGGCATAAAGAACAGACGGACGGACAGACACACACACATACGGACATGAACATTTCAGTAGATGCTGAAGCTCGGCATCTAAAAAGCCCAACTGTATTTGACATAATTGATGGACGATCCCCGGGCTAAAGCAATTACATGGGAGAGGGGCGGTTATAAAACTGATAATTTAGTTGACAACATTTTCGGACTATCCCTGAGTTAAAATGACGACAAGGAAATACCAAAGAAAACATATTGTTTGATATCATTTATGGGGCATCCCTAAATGAGCAGTCGCTGGTGAGTAGTGTATAAGACACCAATTACAGGGTTTAAAAAATCCGGCGCTTCGCGCCGGATTTGTCGACCGTGGGCTGGCCCGAAGTAGATGCTGAGCTTCAACAAAAGCGTAAGACAATTTATGTTACGCTAAAAGATGATATAGGATTTATGGATGCTCTCCTACAATCAATAAGGCATATACTAATGTGCGTAGCATCTAGTTTAATACAGCTGAAAATTTTTTATAAATTGCACCATTCACAAATGACGTCATTATACACAATCTCTAAATATCTATAACGCATATAAGTAAGCACGTGACATGTAGTTAAAATAGGATGTAAACAAAATTAAAGTTGGGACTGGGGATGCTAGAAACTATGGTATTTAAAGGACGATCCCTGAATACCTATAACACATTTCGGCAAGTCCGTGACATGTAGAAGAACCTTTTACGTGACATCATTTGCGCGTCACCCTTAACCTGCTTACCTAATAAGAATGCGATTACATCTCGGTTGGGTGTTAGTGTCTAAAAAAATTTTTCACGTGACGTCATTTCTGTGTCACACCTAACCTGCTTACTTAATGTGAATGCGATATTATATAGGTGGCGGTGTCCAAAAGAAATTTTCGCTTGACGTCATTTGCGCGTCCCCTCTAACCTGCTCACCTAATGTAAATGCGATAGCAGCTGGATGGGGGTGTCTAAACGAAACTTTTGCCTGACGTAATTTGTGCGTCACCCCTAACCTGCTTACTTAATGGGAATGCGAAAGCAGCTGGGTGGGGGTGTCTAAAAGAAAATAATCGCCTGACGTCATTTGCGCGTCACTCTCAACCTGCTTACTTAATGTGAATGCGATAGCAGCTAGGTGGGGGTTTCAAAAGAAATTTTCGCCTGACGTCATTTGCGCGTCACCCCTAACCTGCTTATTTAATGTAAATGCGATAGCAGCTGAGTGGGGGTTTTTCAAATAAATTTTCGCCTGACGTCATTTACGCGTCACCCCTAACCTGCTTGCTTTATGTGAATGCGATAGCAGCTGGGTGGGGGTGTCTAAAAGAAATTTTCGCCTTACGTCATTTGCGCGTCACCCTCAACCTGCTTACTGAATGTGAATGCGATAGCAGCTGGGTGGGGGTGTCTCAAAGAAATTTTCGCCTGATGTCATTTGCGCGTCACCCTCAACCTGCTTACTTAATATGAATGCGATAGCAGCTGGGTGGGGGTTTCCAAAAGAAATTTTTGCCTGACGTCATTTGCGCGTCACCTTTAACCTGCGTGCCTAATGTGAATGCAATAGCAGCTGGGTGGGGGTGTCTAAAAGAAATTTTAACGTGACGTCATTTGCACGTCACCCCTAACCTGCTTACCTAATGTGAATGCGATAGCGGCTTGGTGGGGGTTTCTTGAAAAAATTTTCATATGACGTCATTTGGGCGTCACTTCGAACCTGCTTGCCTAATGTAAATGCGATAGCAGCTGGGTGGGAGTGTCTAAAAGAAATTTTTACCATTTAGCTGGTGCATTTGTCTAGTGTAGTTGGTTGTACATTTGGCTGGTGCATTTGCCTGGTGCATTGGCTGCTGCGTGTAACTGGTACTGTTGACTTATGTGTTTGCCTGGTGCAACTTTATCTAAGTTGTGCGCATTGGGGTCGGACACAAAAGGCGCCTTTTACGTTCAGGGTGGGTCACTTGGAAAAAAATGACACACCGTATTAAAGATATAGCCATTTAAGCAGGGCTTACGAGATTAAAAAGGTAGGTGGGTGGGTCAAAAATTTGAGTAAAGTGTGGCGTCATTATTGTCCTGCCCCTTTATCCGTTTTTGCATGATTTTACTTCAAAAATTTGTGATCGTGGTCCAGTTAACTGTTAATTGCGAAGAAATGGTCAGTCCGAGTAAAACTAAAAAGTAATACAGACCTGCTTAGTCGCATGTGGGATCCATTAAAACAATTTTAAAGCAAATCCTTTAAATACTGTGACCTATAGTGTACGGCCAACAGACGGACAGACAGACAGACAGACGGACATGACCATTTCAATAGATGCTTTATGAGCTAAAGCTCAGCATCTAAAAAGTAAGGCCTTTCTTTAGCATGGAAAGCATGTATTTAATATGTATTCTATATGGCCTATCCTTCAAACAGGCGGTATTTTAGTAATGGTTAAAAAGGTAATCCCTTTCCTATAGTTAAAATAGTAGTGATATATACACATAAGGATTTTTGTAGTGATATAGGTTTCACCTAAGGGTCATGCAGGTGCATCCTTTATACAGGCTGTATTTTTGTAGTGGGACTTAACCTAACCCCCATGGTGCCCACCCGCAGTGATACCTTTCCAAGAACCATAGAGTTCATCTACCTTTCTAATTTTTGGCCAAGAACGTTTGAGCTTCAGACATTTTTCCTGTCACAACAGGAATATGACTCTATATCCCCATCACGTGCTTCTATATATCGCTATATATCGAGCACTCAATTCCATATATCACTTTATATCAAGCACACATTCACATGTCTTTTCAACTTCTTATATGAACAGAGTCTATGTATTCCAATGTAACTATACATGAAATAGCCTGAAGGTAAATTCTGGCTCAATGTCCCAATATCCCAATATCCCAATATCCCAATATCCCAATGTCCCAATATCCCAATGTCCCAATATCCTAGCAAATTTCGACTCATATATTTTTACTAAAACTTATTCTATCTTTATCTCACACTCGAATATTTTTCATACTAGTACACTCACTAAGAAATAATACAAGTCCACACCCAATGTCGGTAAAATAACAGAGTAGAGTTTCATGTTACTTTTCAAATCCAACCGTCAAATCAGGTAAGTACATAAAAAACATGGAGTTTTCCCTTTATATAAAGTGGTTTATTGCTCTTGAAAACTATCATTTACATTCCAATTTTCTTGAAAGCTTCACTTGTATCAAGTTGTAGAAATTTTTAGTCTCTCATTTACATTTCAACGTTTATTTTACTCTCTGATTTACACTTCAATATTTATTTTACTCATATATAAAATGTTAAACCACACAACGAATACAATAAACAACTAAATCTCTAAACTCGGTGAGTCAAGACTATGTGTTTTACTTCAAGATCTTTTAAAATTAATTAATTCTATTTTGTGGGATGTTACACAACGATAAAATTTAATTTGTTTTTCAATAGAGTCTTCTAATACGTTCAATCAATCTACAATGTACAAAGCTAGTAACTTAAGTACAATTTCATCTAATTCACCATTTCAAAACCAACTTTTACAAACTCCTGATTACATTCATTCAATAAATATAATTCTTACTCAACATCAATCACGGATAATCGATCTCTGTGAATAATTTTTTAGAAGATATGAGGATCAAGTACTCACATCTAATCACAAGTCGTTGTTCATCCAAGATTTCTTGTCCTAACATACTCAAAATATTAAAGAAATAACATCAATAATTACAAATGTAGTAGAAAAAAGATTAAAATATAATATCCAAAATCACGTTGATACCGATATAAGCTTTTTTTTAACTAACAAACCTACTAATAATTTTGTAAATGAATTTAAAAGTTACATTTTATTGACGCTTGAATCAAATATTGAATATACAGATGAAAATAATATACCCTTAAATTCGAAAGATCATAGTTACCTCTCTGGGGAGATAAAAGAACTTGAGGTTGAATCACCTTTTACAAGTGCTAAAGATATTCATAAAATCAAAGATTCAGTCGCCGAGTGTGTACCCTTAATCTTTGTAAATGACACATACACAACTTGTACTATAAAAGTGATAAACGTACTTCAAAAGGTAAAACGATTTATAAGACACAAAAGAAATATATAATTCCAAAAGAACAAAAACACCTAAAATCTAAAAAGACTAATAATGCTAAGATCAAAACAAATGTAAAATCAACTTTGAGAAAATACTTACAAAATAAATTAAACTCAAAATGAGTATGTGTATGTTTTCTTTGAAAATAAAATGAATGTAAATTACACCTATTAAGACAAGTCTACACACCCCACGAATGTATTTTTCATTATCTCAAATATATTTTTAGAAAACTACTAGTCCAAACAGAATTTTAAAGTTCATAACATGATGACCTTTATTTACTACATTTTATATTTCAAGTCTCATCACGAAATTTTACAAATCCCTATACCATTTCAAGTACAAGATACCTTTTTTTGTTAATCTTTCTACCTGAAAATAATGCCTTACTGAATGTAAAAGGATTCACTTTTCCATTCCTGCCCCAGTATGCTCTGATGTTCATGCTTTTTTCTAATTCTGATTTTCCACGAAGTCAACCCCCTACTGATTGTAAAAGGGTTAGTTTCTTTCTGTTACAGCAAGCCTTGATGCTGGAATACCTTTCTCTTTTCCACAAAGCTGACTACTCGCTGATTGTAAAAAGTTTACATTCACTTTATTTTTATTAATTTTAACTAAACGTTTGACCCACTGCACTTATATAAACCACATCACTTAGCTTACAAATTGTCATTCACTTTGAATTTATTTAACTTACTTGTCTGTTGTCCAAGGTTTGTATTCTCCTTGAGTCGTTCCACACAGTTAATATTAAAGTTCACACATTCTCTACATACAAAGTCATTCAAGAACTTCCAAATTACCACTCTACTTCAAGAATTCTACTTAAAGATTCCTTTTACTACAAACTGGTACGTTACTTTTTATTATTAAAATTAATTTAGGTTGATAATGGCATTTTTAATGTGATTGTGATATTTTTTATTTTATTGTATTTTAGTTTAATGAATACTTCTTTTTTATTTCTAGAAAAATGTCTCATCAGAGTGACTTGACTAATTCAGAAATGGTTAACGCTTGTGAAAACGCTTGAGCCTTTAAAATTCATGGACAAGAATATATCACAGATGCTGAGATGGATGAAGCGTATGATATTTATGAAGCCTTGCAAAATGAAAATGGTGATTTCGTCGAGTTTGAAGATGTGAATCAGAGTCCTCAACCCAAGAACAGTAAGTCTTTTTTATTTTCAGTAAATAGTTTTTGAGATAAATATGTGAAATGTTGATTGAAAGAAACCTGTTGTTGTTGTAATTAGTTTCTAAAATGAATATGAAAGATGATGATTAAAAAATGTAAGTTGTTGGTATACCATAATATTAAATCTTGCTATATTTCTTTTTATTTCAGATTAAGTTGAGGATGAAAAACCCGTTCAACAAGCTCATGACTTAGTTGAAACTGTTATCAATGAGAACAAGGCAATCTCCAACCTGAACAAATTGCTAATATACTCGGGGAAGAATCAACCTACCAGAGGGCGCGCTATAAAGCGGAGTGTACCCACTTCACGGAAGCAAGAGAGAAGTAATATCGAACGTGAACTGTATCCAGATGAACAACCTGGACCTTCACACTAAGTCAACAATGGTGAAAGAGTAAAGCGTTACAAGAAGGATCGTGCAGCTGAAATAATGATGCAACTGTATGGAGCTAAACGTGATAACAACACCCACCCCACAACAGATCAACATGAAGCTGGTAGAGTAAGTCGAGTAAATATTGATCTTTTTAACGAAGCCTATCATAGTTTTAATAATAAATTTTGGACTTGCCCAGAGTGTATTATATCTTTTGCTCGACGAGAATTATTAGATTAACACATGTATGAGATTCACACTGATAATAATCAAGTAGGAATGGGAGATGATGATAATCTAGAAGGATTAGATATAACATCGCGAACTATTCTTCAACATATAGTTTTATGCAAAGTTGATTTATCACAACATATATTTCGTAATTCAGATACTCTTTTTTTTGCTTTAAATACTAAATTAAGTGAATTATTTGATGATCAGTTAAAAGTATTTAAAACAATGAGTCTTTTTCAATATTCAATGTCTATTTGAAAATGAGGAGCCAGTTGTTAAATGGTTTAACTCTTTTGCACATACATTACTTCACAGTACAAATATTCATAATTTGTTACAATTAGCAAGAGATAAAGTAGCTAGTGAGATAGAAAATTATTTAGAGAGAGGATCAGGTTTGACATTAATTGAAATTTCTAAATTTGAAATTAAAATGGCAAAGTACAAACCAATTCGTGGAGGAACATACATGGAACTACCAGGGCTTGTCAAGTATAGAAATTAGAAAAAGAAATGTATTATTAATATTGATAATAGTGAAGAACAGTACAATAAAGATTTTTAAAAAAATCCTAAAAATTGTAATGATAGCGATAAACTTGCATGTTTTAAGTGGTCTGTTTTAATGTCTATAAAGGATTAAACACAAAATAAGAAGGATTTATCTGATATGGAACGATTACAAAAAGTTGATAAGGCAGGTTTTAGGTATCAAAAAGCAAATTTTGATGGCTTACAATATCCAGTCACATTAAATCAAGTCGCTTTATTTAAAAAGAATACTCCAAATTTAAGTAATTATGTGTTTACTCATGAATATACAAAAAAAGGATGTGGATGGTTCCTTAAAAGTACAGATGAAAAAGAAGAAGTTCAGAAAGTTGAGGATAATCTTAGATTAACAACTGAAACCCAACAACAATACTATGATAGGTTATCAGAGTTACTGGGAAGGACAATAACATATAAAGACTTTATGATAGGACACGAAAGAACAACTAACATTAATGAAAAGATCAAAAAGCATACACCACCAATTTATCTTAGTAAAAATACAGGAAATACAAAAACAAATTTATTATTGCTAATGCAGGATTTTGAAGAAAAACATTTTACTTGGGCAAAAGACTTGGTAGGATGTTTAGGCTTACGTTATGTTGGAAATGGTTATTTATGTATGAGATGTCTTAATGGTTTTAGTTCCAAAGCAAATTTAGATTATCATTAGGAAAGATGTGCTCAGTTAAAAGCTCAGGTAACAAGATTTCCAGAAAAAGGAACTCATTTAGAATTTGAAGATTATAAGAATATGAACCCCTGTCTTTAGAATCTACGCCGATTTTGAGAGTTTTATTTAGGATAATCCAGACGGTAAAGCAGATACTTCAAAAAAGATTTCTGATCCAAGATAATATTTATTTGAAAAAGCAAAGACTGGAGGAATGACAGAGTACAATAAGATACACAAAGTATGTGGGTACAGTTATGTTTGTCTTGATTATGACTTGAATGTTAGAGACAGGAAGGTTTACTATACCAAGGATGATAGTGAGGATGTTATTAGCACATTTTTAAATTATATTATACCCTACCAGGATACATTAGTAAAGGAAATTAATCAGAAACAAAAAGAAGCACCTTCAACTATAATAGATGAGCGTTACCAGCTAAAAAGTGAGGATTGTTATTTCTGTGATAAAACACTACCTTATATTTAGGAGTTTGACGACGACCTCGAGGAAAAGTTGAGACTTCAAATGTCAGGTGAAATGCCAGTTAGACATCATGATCATTTTACACATAAATTTTTAGGGCACGCTCACAAAGATTGTAATATCAAAGCCAGGTATACAGACTTTATTCCTATCCTATTTCACAACCTCTCTGGTTACGATAGACACCCTATTATGCAGGGATTAAATCATACTTTAATCAAAGAAGTTGATATTATTCCATTAAGTTCAGAAAAATTCAAAGGTATTAATATAAATAAAACACTCAGATTTGTAGATTCTATGAGATTTTTGAATACTTCATTAAATAAGCTTTCTTGTATGTTAGGAAAAGATGATAAGGATGGAGAGAAAGACAATTTTATTAAAAAATAAATTTGACACTGTCCTCCGTTGAGGATAGCCTAAATGACTCAGTATACGGATCAAAATCTTGTTGTACATAAGTTAGTTTGTGTACAAGCAACAAGGGAAGAATTTAAAACTTATGTTGGTGACAAAGTTTCTGATATAGATATTTACATGCATTTGTTATATAGAAAAGGTTTTTTCCCTTATTATTCCATAACTTGTAAAGCAGATTAAGAAAGGACATACATTTCATCAAAAGCAAAATTTTATTTAGATTTAACAGACACTGATATTAGTGACAAAGATAACAAACATGTAAAAACAGTGTTGTCAACTTTTAGGATAAATACCTGGGGGGAGTATTTGGATTTTTATAATTTAATAATCCAGCGAAGTATGTTTCTTTACCTTCCATTGCTTGGCAGTCTGCAATAAAGTATAGTAAAGTCAAGCTAAACTACATAACTGACCCAGACATTCATTTATTTTTGAAGGATGGTTTAAGGGGAGGGTATTCAGGATGTCGATCAGTAAGACATGTAGATAGTAATAACAAGTACATGCCTGAGGGTGAGTTTGACCCTTCCAAACCTTTATCTTATCTTATGTATTGGGATTGTAATGCTCTTTATGCTACTGCTTTCTCTCATCAACTACCTATTAAAAACTTTAGTTAGGTATCCTATCAGAAACTTAAAGCTTTTTAGAATCCTGATTTTATTATGGGATGTCAGGATGACGCACCCCACGGTTATGTTTTAGAATGTGATCTTTCAATCCCACCAGAATAACATGATAAATTTGATAATTTTCTTCCTGCTTCAGTAAAGCCAAAGGTAGTAAATAGTGAGTTGTCACCTTATCAAAAGCAGTTACACGATGATCTTAATATGAAAGGCTGATCAAATAGTGAGAAACCTTTTCTTGATTTACATCCAAAGAAAAATTATATAATTCACTATGTAACTCTAAAGGAATATTTGAAGTTGGGTATGAAGTTAGAGAAAGTGCACAAAGTTTTACAATTTGAACAGGATGCTTGGCTAGAACCATTTATTACATCATGCACAAATGAAAGACAGAAAGCAACAAACAGCTTTGAAAAAGACCTTTGGAAATTGATGGTAAATTCTTTATTTGGTAAATCAATTGAACAAAAACGTAATAGACGTAAAATTAAAGTGGTTACATTATCTAATCAAGTATTTTGTGATTGGGTTACAGGTGATAGAGTATTAAATTATACAAAACGTGCTAATTTAAGTGATATTGTAGTTGTTAATGATCATACAGTACTTTTTATCTTTAAAAACACCTAGACAAACCTATCTATACAGGTAGAGGGATATATTCTTTAACCATTACTAAAATACTGCCTGTTTGAAGGATAGGCCATATAGAATACATATTAAATACATACTCTCCATGCTAAACAAATTGTTTACTTTTTTAAACCTTGTAATTGGTGTCTTATACACAACTCTGGTGCATTTGGTTGGTGCATTTGGTTAGTACATTTGGCTTGTGTATTTGGCTGGTGCATTTGGTTGGTGGATTTGGTTGGTGCATTTGGTTGGTGCATTTGGTTGGTGCATTTAGTCCGTACATTTGGCTAGTGCTTTTGAATGGTGCATGTCGTTCGTTCATTTGGTTGGGCGTCGTGCATAAATTTCGTATACACTTTTTTGACTTTTTCACACCCTCCCCCCCTCTAAGTATACAATAGTGATCATTGAAAACAACCCCCCCCTATATACGTATACGTTTGTAATCAAAAATACCGATTTTTAAAATAACTGTTATTTATTCAATTTTATCTTGCAAACAACATTAATACATTTTATAAAATACCTTGGCAAAAATGTAGCTTGTAAAACCTAGTATTTAATTTTTTGGTGCTTCTTGTATTGATATGTAAATAAAACCAAAATTCTGAAATTTTAACTTTGAGATTTAGACTTTTAAAGTCCATATTCAAAATGTTTTCAACTTTAATATATATTTAATATAAATCATGTATTAAAACCCTTGAAACTGGACACAAAACAAACAAAAATTTGTTTATTACAGTTTGTAAGTTTTAGAACAACACAAAACACAGGCTTTAGTAGTTAAGAACATGCGGTTTTCTATCCAATTGACCTCTCCTTGACCCCGTGACCCCTCAAGGTCATGACCCCGTGACCCCATGACCTCATCCCCCTAACCTAACAGCCAATGAACTCCCCCAAGGCCATCTAAGGGTCATCCCCCGTAAACGTAACAGTGTACTGCTATATTGACCCTGCGGTCATCGCCCCCGTAAACGTAACAGTATGACCCCGCCAGTGCCCCGCCCCCTCCTATTATCCCGCCACTGTACTGGTCAATTGCATCGCAACTGTACCCGCCCCTTATCCCCCACAGTACACTTAAAGTGTACCGCTACTATGACGCCATCGCCCTGCCCCTATCCATTAGCCCGCCACTGTACCCGGCATTTACCCGCCACTGTACCGTCAAAGTGTACAGCCACTGTACCCGCCCATTAACCCCCACAGTAACCCCAAAGTATACCGCCACAGTCACGCCACTGTCATGGGCCCCTTTCCTACCACGTGATTGGACGGCGCCATTGCCCTGTACCCGCCCCTGCCAAATAACCCGTACACGTCACAGGGTCAATAAAGTTTCAAACACTCCGACGTGTCAATCGCTGTTAAGATTTATTATGTATAGCGTATATGCACTGCATAGGAGCTCGTTATAATACAATTTAAAAATAAATTTCGATTTTAAAAATATTTTTAAATATGCAAAATATGCTATATAGTTCATAGTTATTATGCATTCACGTAATAGTGATAATATTACCACGACTCAAAACTACAATTAAAGTATTAGAAAACAATAGGACTAATAATATAAAAATTGACATAGATGCAGTACATCCTGCAACGTAAATACCAAATTAAAAAAATGTCTAATTTTTAATACGTAAACTTCTATGCACAGCACACTTGTACATTTAGTATTGCTACAGATTAGAATGACAAACAGTAGTGTAGTATATGCACCACCAAAACAAGAAAAATTTATGTAATTTCCTTACTCACCTACAGCTCCATCACCATTTGATGTATATAAAAAATACAAATGAAACCCTACATATTACATAGGAAATCCTCTGCTTACAAGTTTAAAGGCGCATTTTGCTACTGCTCATTAGTATTCTATATTCTACGCAGCGCATTGTGAAGAATAATCACATGTCCACGTACAGTCTATGATGCATAACTACTTTCAAGCACGTTTTTGCTCCCTGCAAATAATTTATGCAAAAAAGTGGTACTCATTAAAATACCTTACACAAAGCACGTCTCGATGCACTGATGTATTTTTTTGTACTCTACGTACGCAGTACCTCGCAACAAAATTATACAATATTTTCAATCTCGCATCCTGGTCATTAGGTAATACTTATAAAAAATGCATACAATTGCTAAAAATAATTAATTTTTGCACACGTACCTCTGCTTATCTAATAATTTTACGTACTATTTTGAACTTTTACATTAAAAAACTGGACTTGTATATAAAACCGTCCTTCTGGATATTTTTTATTCCCAAACCAAAACTCCTATATAAACGAATCTTAGTTTTGGACAAAGTAGCACTGCTCACACAGCTTTGCTCGGACCCTGTCATTTTTCATGGAGCTCCAACGTCTCCACGTAGTCATACCATGACCGGGCGGTCAACATGTGACTATAGTGTCCTGACGTGGAGTGGTGGATATGACTGGAGGGTTGTCGGACATTTTCTCCCTCGGAATTTTTTTACCCGGAGACTAATTTTTTTTTTCTGGAATTGTACTTAATGACTTTAAACATTGACTTTGGGGGGTTGTAAGTTTTTGCACCTGGAATGTTACCGGACCCTGTCATTTTTCATAGAGCTCCAACGTCTCCACGTAGTCATACCATGACCGGGCGGTCAACATGTGACTATAGTGTCCTGACGTGGAGTGGTGGATATGACTGGAGGGTTGTCGGACATTTTCTCCCTCGGAATTTTTTTACCCGGAGACTAAATTTTTTTTCTGGAATTGTACTTAATGACTTTAAACATTGACTTTGGGGGGTTGTAAGTTTTTGCACCTGGAATGTTACCGGACCCTGTCATTTTTCATGGAGCTCCAACGTCTCCACGTAGTCATACCATGACCGGGCGGTCAACATGTGACTATAGTGTCCTGACGTGGAGTGGTGGATATGACTGGAGGGTTGTCGGACATTTTCTCCCTCGGAATTTTTTTACCCGGAGACTAAATTTTTTTTCTGGAATTGTACTTAATGACTTTAAACATTGACTTTGGGGGGTTGTAAGTTTTTGCACCTGGAATGTTACCGGACCCTATCATTTTTCATGGAGCTCCAACGTCTCCACGTAGTCATACCATGACCGGGCGGTCAACATGTGACTATAGTGTCCTGACGTGGAGTGGTGGATATGACTGGAGGGTTGTCGGACATTTTCTCCCTCGGAATTTTTTCACCCGGAGACTAAATTTTTTTTCTGGAATTGTACTTAATGACTTTAAACATTGACTTTGGGGGGTTGTAAGTTTTTGCACCTGGAATGTTACCGGACCCTGTCATTTTTCATGGAGCTCCAACGTCTCCACGTAGTCATACCATGACCGGGCGGTCAACATGTGACTATAGTGTCCTGACGTGGAGTGGTGGATATGACTGGAGGGTTGTCGGACATTTTCTCCCTCGGAATTTTTTTACCCGGAGACTAAATTTTTTTTCTGGAATTGTACCTAATGACTTTAAACATTGACTTTGGGGGGTTGTAAGTTTTTGCACCTGGAATGTTACCGGACCCTGTCATTTTTCATGGAGCTCCAACGTCTCCACGTAGTCATACCATGACCGGGCGGTCAACATGTGACTATAGTGTCCTGACGTGGAGTGGTGGATATGACTGGAGGGTTGTCGGACATTTTCTCCCTCGGAAGTTTTTTACCCGGAGACTAAATTTTTTTTCTGGAATTGTACTTAATGACTTTAAACATTGACTTTGGGGGGTTGTAAGTTTTTGCACCTGGAATGTTACTGGACCCTGTCATTTTTCATGGAGCTCCAACGTCTCCACGTAGTCATACCATGACCGGGCGGTCAACATGTGACTATAGTGTCCTGACGTGGAGTGGTGGATATGACTGGAGGGTTGTCGGACATTTTCTATTTAAAATGTTTAATAATATTTCTATGAATAACATTATTTTAGTATTTTATTTAAATTCAATTACTAGTATTAAATTAATGCTCGTCGCCATTAGTTACAATGTTGCTAGATATTTGATGAAATATGAACTGCAAATTTCCTAAATCGTCTTTTTGATGAAGTTACGTCATATTTAATTTTTTTAAATATAATTACATAAAAATAAATTGACAAATACTGTTTGAACAGTGTGAAGTAAATGGAAATTTGCTATTCAATGCATAGCGCTGCAAAATAATGATGC
Organism: Dicyrtomina minuta; assembly: GCA_949802685.1. Taxonomy (NCBI): domain Eukaryota; kingdom Metazoa; phylum Arthropoda; class Collembola; order Symphypleona; family Dicyrtomidae; genus Dicyrtomina; species Dicyrtomina minuta. Next base: position 103,915,057 of record OX461808.1, on the reverse strand, counting down.
TACAAAATTTGAGAAATAATTATTCATTTTGACATGATTTATTCAAGTTGTAAACACAAAATATTACATTCAACTTCAAAAATTTAATCATTTTTAACTTTTTCAAAGTATTCAACTAATGTTTCAAATCGAGCCTTAGGGAAAGATAAAACTGGTCCTGGCCATTTGCCGTACTTTTCCTCCATCATTTTCGTTGATTCGTTATTTAGATACAGTACATAGTTACTGTATCTACCGTCGTAAACTAGTCTGACTCGTACAGATTGCAAAACTAGATCAGGCTTTTCCCAAAAAATGCGCTTACCTTCGCTATCAATAATCTCCATCACATCCTTCTTTGGACGACCTGCGAAAAAAGGAATAAACTCGCCTTTGGGGTCAGCTTTGTGTTGTTCTATCTGTCCAAGTATGTTTTGAATAAACTCCACCAGCTTTTCACAATCGTAGGAGGACACACCAACTTTGGTTGGTTTAGCATTGTCGCCATTAGATCGAGCTAAATAATGAATGTTTGACTCGAATTCAGAGTCCCAATAAGCGCGAGCCATTATTGCTTTGCTTATATGATATGCAGCGGGGTTGCAGAACCATTTCCATGATGCCGGAGTCACATCTGTTAGAGCCTCTATGTGTTGACGTTTTATTTCCATCGATCCATAGTTGAAAAGAGTTTTCTTTTCAGGTTTGAATGCAGAGCTGAAGGTCCGCTTTTCTGTAAAATATAATAAAAATAAACAATTTAGTTTAAAATAAAAATTGATTTTAACTCCGTAGAAACAACTCTGCAACTTCACAAAGTGACTTACCAGATTGATTTTGAGATTCCATTTTGGTTGGATGATTAAAGCAACTTGATGTTTGAATATGATGGTTGATTCAAAGTTGGGTGTCTCTTTTATACTCTCCTGAAAATCAAAAAGTCAAATACAGATCTTGCTAGATCCGGATGAAGTAACTAAGGTTAAATAAAAACGTTTGAACATTACCTTGTGGTTCTTTGGGATTTTCCATTTCGTTTTAATTTATTCCAATTACGTTGTACCTTAGGTAATGACTTGCGATTTTAATTATTCGATGACGTTTGTAATTTTTCAAATGCTGTCCAATGAGGAATATTTTTAGTTAGACTTGGTAGCGATTCTTGCTTTTCATCTGGTTTGTCATTAAACGCGAGTTGTTGGTGTACATTAGTTGCTTCAGGTAGTTGGTTTTGCAAGTCAGCAGACGTAATAGGCGTTATCTCTTGGGAATCAACTTTAGAATTGTTAAGTGAATAGGGCAGGGCTACTTTAGGTTGAAAGGAGATAAATGGCAAAGTAGTTTCTTGAAGGTTATAGTTTTTGCTGTCTTTGACCATGAATATATCCATTAGTTTTTCGTACAACTTAGGTTCAATAATCCTCATCACTTTCGCCATTGTTGAGCCCAACACAAATACGTTCTAAATTAGCAATTTCAAAAAATACTGTAGCAAGCAGACGTTGTATAAGAGCTGCACTTTTTATACAAATAACTCGGATTTTTTTAAGAAACGTATTTTCACTGCCTTTGCATGCCAATGAGCACTTTTTAGTAAACGTTTTAATTTTGTTAACCTCAGATTTGTTGAGCTTACAATCAAATATATCAACGTTTGATGCGCATTCAGCTATTGCTAAAAGTTGATCCAACGTAGCTCTATTTATACAATTTACGTAACGTTTAGCTTTTTTTGATTTATTCACTCCCGATGGAATTAATTTAAGCAAGAAATCCTGTTCTTGTTCTAATCTGGTATTCATTTTGATGGAATATAAATTAGACAATTCAATTGATCAGGATATAAATTTGATCGCACCCAGTACTTAGTGTTCGTGCTCTTCGGATGCATGTCCAAGAAGAGATAACCGTGTTTGCGAGATGAGACTGCGTTGATATAGGCTTCTTTTAAAAAATTGACTTCTCCCGGACACACCTGTCGTCCAATATTTGTTATAACTGATCTATCTCGTCGAAAATCAAATATAACTAGATATTGCGTGGATAAATTAACGTCACGCAACCCTGATTTAAAAGCATTTTGCATAAGTAGTATCATTAAAACTCCTCTATGATGACAGTATTTTGTAAAGTATTTAGTTAGTAATAAATTCTCAGGACTGCCTTTTTTAGAAATAATATCTAACTGATCATCTACAATAACAAGAATTGGAGAGTCTTTATGTTTTTCAATGTCATTATTATCATTAGAAAAAATAACGTCAGGATCTAGTTTCTGAATTTCATAAAACTCATCTTGAAAGTCGCAGTAAATATATAATACTTTTTGAATTGGAGTATCAATGATAGCTTTTCTATTTAATATTAAATTAAGTACAAAATACGTCGTTCCTGCAAAAGATGGACCGTTTATGTTCATTGTAAATGGGGCCTTTAACCTAAAATCTACAAAATCACTATTTGATTGCGAGTGATAATCCATGATGTTCACGTATGCAGTAATAAATATTAACTAAACGTTTTTTGAATTTTTTTCAAGGTTTTATTAAAACACCAATTAAGCTATAGTACAGCATTTCATATTTTTGCAACATTGGTTTATTTTACTGTCTACATCATAAATTTTGTACGGATCAAAATTGCAAATGGAATTTATAAATTTGACAACTATGCGATCATTTGATCGTCTATTTGACGTGAATTGACTTACAAACTCATGAAACGAAATTCCAATTGCCATAGAGTAAAGGAAATACACGCAATATTGACCACATACAATTGAATTTGACGATTGTAATGGTGACCAACTTTTATAACTAATTCTTGCTGGAGGACCTGGAATATTTTTGTACATTTCCCAAATATGTCCAAATGAGTCAAAATAGTAGCATTCTCTTGCTGATACAACCCAAAAGCAGATCCAATGAGACCCTGGACTGTTATGGTTATCCACATTACTTACAACTCCAAATGGAAATTCATTATATTTTAAAGAGGGTAAAAGAGTGTCAGCGGATGTAACGTAGACCGGTACTTTAATTTTAGAGCAAGAAAATAAAATACGAAATGCTTCAATTAACGAAGTAGTATTCATGATGACTTGGTTATTACTGATCACCAAACGTAACTCGTTTATGTTTATCAATTTGAATTAACGATTGGTAGTCACAGTAAAGAATGACGTTGATTGCCTCGTCCAAAGGTGCTCTAAACCGGATTCCAAGTTTAATTTGTCCAGACCGGTTAACAACAAGACCGTTTGTATTGTTAGGGAGCAACTGAAACGTTGTTAATACATTACCTGCAAACATATATAATAATACAAAGTATTAAATATTTGTCTTGAAACCACAAAAATAAAATGTATTAAAAGTACAAGTCTTACCATTTGTGTAATTATCTCTTGTGACCCCGTTCCCTAATGCCGGCCAAGAAGCTGCACTCTTAAGTGATCTTACTCCCAACAGAAAATTGTCCGCACCCGAGTTGTTTGAAGTTTTAAAGCTGAATGGTATACTTTTAAATTCTACAGATTCTCCGTTCCAGGTTAATGATAATTCAATTAAATCTTTATGCAGAAAGTTAAACGGACTTTTATCAATTTTTCCATTGTAGGCGGCGCTTGATACAAATCCTACTGTAATCATTTTAGGTACTTTTTTCAGGATGATTGCATCAGTCATGTTGCTAGTTATTCCCTGAGATAGCGTATACGTTTTAATTTCCATATCATTACAGGAAAATAAATACTTTTTACCCTCGCCAATTAAACGTTTGTGCTCATCAACAATAGCCGATGACACAAATTTACGACGTACATAGAGTATAGCTTCGTTAATATCATATCGAAATGGGACTCCATTAACACTTGGTTTAGTGGTTGTTGCTGACGTCAAGCAAAATTCAGGTAGAGCTCGTCGCAATACAAGTTTGACTTTACACCCTGGAGGAATAAATCTTGTTTGGTTAAACAGATTTGTTACAAGCCTACCCAGCATAGAAAATTGCTTGGATTCTGTAACCATATCAAAACGTTTTTTGAATCCCGCGTTTTCATCCTTAATAAATTTGTCTTGTACTGTGTCAGGATAATAGCCTTCATCAAGCAGCAAATCATTTTTTTCTTCAGGACTTGATGAAATTAATCGTTGAATGTATGCAAGGTATCCGTACTGGTTGTTGGCATCAAAAACCTTGATGTCGTTTAGATATAATTCAACATTATTAAACATTGCATGAAAAAATAAGTTACAGGGGCTAACGATATCAGTCGCAGAAAGCACAGTGCCGTCTTGATTGCAAACTCTGGAATTTAGGTACAGCAGTATATCACTAAGATCAACATAATCCAAGGTGTCAAATTCAAATTCCAGCGGGTTCCAATTATCTCGGAGAGGTAGTTTTGAGAATTGTTGAATATACTCGCCTAAAAACACATATGTTATTATGAAAAAGAGCCCGACAATAATAACAAAACGTATTCAGATTATCTGGAGATTGTACCTTTGCTAAGTTGTGACGTATCAGTTGGTTGAAGGTAAAACGAGTTGAGATTAGAAACAAGAGATTTTGCAGATCCCTTGTAAGCCGTTGGCACATCTTCAAATAACGATTGTCCTTCCATCTTCTGTAATACTTAAAAACTATTATTTTTTACGATTATTTGAACGTTTAGAGGACTTTTTACACCCAGCTCCTACTTGCTTAGAGTTAACAACACGTTTACGACCTCTCCCGGTCATGGGAGCCCGTTTTATACTCTTTTTGTTGGTGGACGTTTTGCATCTTGACCCACCCGATTGTAATCGTTTGAGTTCAAGAAGCTGCGATTTTAAAGTAGAACGTTTTCCAGTTCCAGATTGAACTTTCCCGCCAACTTGTCGTTTCTTAGCGGATGGTTTGCGGATTCGTTTCGGAGCGTCTACTAAAGATACTGAGTTGGATACTTTACTAGAATTAAATGGAATTAAAACCCCGCTTGAACCATCATCAAAATCCCCGGCACCTCCCATTGTTTGATTATTACTATTAGAGTTTAAATTTGTATTTGCAGGTTCTAAAATACACGTATTCTGATCGCAAAATATATCACGCATTACTCCAGTATAGCTTTAATGTGTAGTTTAATAATTGTTTGACTGTTTGATTTTAATTTAAGCGGACGTGCATATTCGTCAACCAAAAAAAACCTGATCTCTTGGATATGGTTTCGCGATAACGGCAAGTATACAACTGAAGAAAAATCAACGCGGGTTTCGCTTAAATAGTTTTCACTTAAATCGCAATCCCGTAAAACTGGTAGAAAGTTTGGAGAGTAAAATTGATTATTAATTAGATCCGTCAAAACTAGCAATCGTTTTGGATGAACATTTGTTGTAGGGACAATTTGATCTTGACCTCTTTCCGTGTATTCTACTTCTTCTTTTTGAGCAATAGCAGTTGCATTTCCAATTGGAATTCGAGTTGTGTTAGTAAATTCGGTATCTTCAGATATACTAAAGTATTTTGAAAGTGTGGGCGGGAGTTTAATTTTAATATCATCCCGTAAATTGTTAAGAAACAAATAGCCATTATCATAATCAAATCGAATTTCAGTGTCAGGAAATACTTGATTTTCTAGTGACTCATTAATCATATCAAGAACGTCACTAACGTTCATTCCAATAGGTTCATTTAGGCTAACCTTGTAGCAATCTGCAAATCCAAATCGAAGGTACACGTGTTCTTTATCGTTAATTTTGTCATACTCTAATTGGTTAAATGTCGTATCTGACTTGTACGTCCCTGGAAAAAACTTTTCTTGAGACAATCCTAGACAGTTGATATGCTTTTGACTAAACTGTACATACGAATTTGGATTAGCATCTTTAAATTCAAATTGAAATTTGTTTTCAGCATCGCAGGAAATTTCCAATTTTTCAGCTATATTTTGAATTCTACGGACTAAATCACTAAAGTATTTTTTATAGTCACTATGTCCTAGGTTGGTTACATCTTTTAATATTGGCACTATACCCCTAAATGTTTGAGTTATTTCAAGCAAATTTTCTTCGTTTTCCCATTCTTCGTATTTAACTTTATACTTTGTACCATTTGGTATTTCGTCAAACATTGTTTTATTTGCAAACTCAATTGAAGCGTAATATCCTGATGGAAATATGGTTCGAGTAAAGCCTAAAATAATTGCCAGTTCCGTTGATATTACAACGTGTTGATTACTTTTTGAAGAATTATTGTGAATTGTAAGATTTAAAGTTAGAGGGTCATCTTCGACAGGTTGTATTAAAAATTTTAATGGGATTCCGACCTTTTTAAAAAGATCAGTAGCGTCCGATATCCAATCAGGTAGTGGTATTGAATCTTTTTTTTCGAGATAAAATGTGGTAAATTCAAACGGTTTTAATTCAGGAAACAATGGCGATACTGGTGCTAGAGTACTCGTTGTCGAATTTTCAATTGGCAAATCAATCACCTCGAGACCTCGGCTGTCTGGTTGTGTTGTTTCAGTAGGAGTTTCTGCGTTATACAAAATACCTAGCATACCCACTTCATATCGATTAGGCTCAAACTTAAGTCCGGGGGTTGGCAGTTTACACACAAAGTTTGAACTTGTATTTTGCGGGGCTTGCAAAATGTCAGCGTCGCTAGTCAGAGTGACGTAAATGCTTTTACTTTGACGATAAATGATAATACTTGCTTATTATGCAATATTAATCTCAAAACCGTAGAATGCTCCTTGAATTTGTTCACCGTTTAAATCTTCAAGAATGTACGTGTAGGGCTTTGTTTCTTGAACGGCTTTTATCTTGAATTTTTCGATGCTCCAATTAGCAGTATATCCTGTCGAGATGACAAATCAACTGATAAGATTAATGAGAAGCTTCAAATTATATATAAAAATAAAAGATCACTCACCTTTTTTAAATAAATCCTTGATTTTAGAAACTCGTACTATATCAGCTATTTTAAACTTTGGGGGTTTTTGAAAACGTTTTGTCTTACTGTCAAGAATTTCTTTTTTAAACATACGGCGCCAAACCTCATGTTCATTCTGTTTGTTTACCTGAACAGGTTTCATACCTATTGTTCGGTGAAATGTGTTATTAAGAGCTGTTGTAAACTGCGGTAATGCATCTATAATTCTATTTGTATTACGTTTCGTTCTATATCTTTCAATTTTAGTAAACAAGGTACGAATATAACGCTCTGCAAAGGCACTTTTGATGTGAGAATGTATATGATAAGTTTTGATATTACGAGTCTTTAACAAACCTTGAAACTTACTAGAAAGGAACTCAGTACCTCTATCAACAAACAAATACCTTGGATTTACCCCGCTTTCCTTAAGTATAGACTTAAAACCCTTAATCATTTCGTCCGACGTTTTATTCTTCAAATATCGAGTATATCCTTTCTTTGAAAATGCATCTATTACTACTAACACAAACGTTTTGTTGTTGTTTGATGGCGCAATACTAACCACATCTTTTAAATCTGCCCCCCACACTTCGTTAATCCATAATGACTGTATCCTTCTGCGTGGAAAGTTTTTTCTTGCACTTTGGTGTAATGAAAATGAATCTAATTTGTTTAATTCTGCTAAAACGTTTGATTTGTCTACCCATTTTTTGCGATTCGTTAAAAACCCGTCTAAACCCGAAAAAGATCCCGAAAAACGTTGATTTAAATATGATTGCCTAATTTCGTTTCCACCTTTCTTGCTTATGGGGTTATTCAATGCCATAATGTATGTTTGCTATACGAGATGTAGATAAATAATTAGACATCTAGTAAAAAACAAAGGGGTTTTATACGTTTTTATGTTATTTTCAAGGATATCTGTATATTTATTTATCAATTGCATTATATAATAATTCTACATTCCCACAAACCAACCACCACATATAGTATTATTAGGTTTATAATTTGATTTCATAAAACATACAGACTCAAATAAGTATTATTTACAAGATTTACAATCACATTTAACATGATAGACATGCACATTTTTTTCAGCATCGTTAAAATATGTCATTTCTAATTTTAACAGAGTTTGAAACGCTTTTACTGCGTCTTTATCAACATTTTGTAAATGTTTAGGGTTTGAAACAAAAATTGATTGGAAATGAAGCGCATGCTTTTTCATTAGAGGAAAATCTTTATTATTAATTAATGTTAAAAGAATGTCGGGATATTTCTTGAGAAGGAATTCAACCGGCATATAGGAAGCTGAAGATCGAATGCTCATTTCAAGCAAATCGTCTTGTATCCGTGGTGGCATAACTAACATCGCCTCGTTCTGGTTAAACGAAATGAGTTTACGCTTCTCTAGCGCAGAGATTCCTTCGTACAATTGTTTTTTAGTTTTTCGGTCCTTGGTTGCGTTGAATAAAACCTCAATCATGGACGTTGGAATGTTGTCATCGGCACAATAGGCTAGGACAGATGCTACAGGTCCAGCAAGAGGAAAGGGTTCCTTAGCAAGTTCCAGTATGTCGAATATAGGGTATTTGGAGTATCCAGCATCACTGGTCACCTCTTTAGCAGCAGTTGATTTCTTTGAAGAACAGCTAGCCATGGTTAAATCAAACTGTAATAAAAAAAGTTAAAAATTAGTTAAAAATAGTTAATGTTAATAAAGTAGTTCTAACTACTTAAATAAAATGTACAAGATTTAAAATACCTAGTTGAGGTTAGATAATTTGGATATTTTCTGAGAGTTTGTGTGTGATTGAGAAATGCTTGATCGTTTTCTATTACTCTGCAAAATTTCGGGAGCTACTGAGACTGTTGCTGTCTGAGATTCGTCTTGGATTTTCAAAGAATAACTCTCAGTATTTATACTTCTCGGACGGTTCATTTGCAGCAGAGTCAAGTATTGCTGTTCAAGGTTAGCAAGACGTTTTTCTTCGTCTTGTACAAAGTCCACATTACACCTTTTGTCTGTGAGTCTGCCCTCTGCAATTCCAATGTCATCCAGAATCATAATGTCGTTTACGCTTTTTACTCTTGAAAACGCAACGTAGTCCATGCCAGAAAACATTTCGCTTTGTCCAAGACATATGCATATTTTAGGTAGATTTAGACCTTGCACTCTATGTATAGTCAAACCGTAGCACAATTTTATAAAAAACTTATCTACTGATATGCTTTTATAATGGTCACGACGAACAAGGTATGGTTGTGAAAAAATGGGAATTCCACATCCGCGAGGGGTTTTCCATACTTTTGTTCCAATGTAAGAGGGAAAATTAATAATGAAACAAAACACATCATTTGCATCTAGCTTTTTTTCTTCCAACTCGTTTTCAAAGTACCTTTCCTTGTTAAATATAATGTCATTCACAGTGCCCCTGGTGCCATTACACAACCCATATCTAGTTGCAATATTCTTTTGAAGGATAACCGGAGCTCCTATAGCAACTTAAAATTGTACATCTCCATTAAAAAACTCGATTGGAGATGTAAAGTTTTGATAAATCATTTTTTTGTTGTGCGCATTAACTTCGGCATTGGTCTGAAATACGTGAATATGATTTTCAAAACTAGTGTGTTCATTACGGGATAACAATTTGTAATGTCGTTTTCTGATGTAATCAATATCACTTTGATTAATTTTGTTGTACCTTAACCTTGAGAGGAATTCCTTGAATCTCATTTGCTCAATATCATTGCCTTCCTGACGATATATATGTTTTAACGTGAAGCACTGATCAAACGATTGGTAAACGTTTTGTGCTTCTTTAATTGTTTCGACCTTGGGGTCTCGAGAAAGCACAACAGGTTTGAACAGGCTGTAATCTAATATTGGTGGCAACTGTCCAGGATCGCCAACAAGAATCAAGTGGATATTTGAAAATGAAAAGTTGTTCTTCATTGGCTGTGATTTTCGAGTGAATCGGTCTAGTAGATCAAAAAATCTCAGCCCTAACACCCCATATTCTTCAATTACTAAACATTGGATTTTATTATACTTGTTTAATTCACTTTGGGTTTCAAGTCTGTTTTTTATATTAAAGTAGTTTGTACCGGGAATAAACTGATACAATGAATGAATGGTCTGACCACCAGCATTAAACGCTGCTAAACCAGTCAGACTGAGGACATGATATGTAAAATTTAAAGTTTTTTTAGCATGGTTGTGCAACGTATATTTTAAATGTTCAAAACCGCTGGTTTTTCCAACTCCACCTTCTCCGGTTATAATCATTCGTAGTGGCGTTTGAATGTCACGACCTTTAGAAAGTTCCAATGTATTTTTTACGGTTTGCACAATCTGTTTTTGAGTTTCATTTAAATTAACATAATCAACTTTCGGCTCTGCAATAGTTTGAGTGGGTAAAGTTTGAAACCAGTTTTTGACTGCACATTTATGAAGGGAACGTATGTTGTCACACCGGTCAGATTCAAGAGTTGCCATTGTATAAGTGGTTTAAAATTGTCCGAGAATGCATCAATCAAAACTAGGGTCAAAATATGGTAATGGATAATTTGGCAACAATGACAAGAACACTTTATGTTTTTGTACGAATAACGATGCACAAGTCAAAATTTCGCCGCAATCACACTGAACTCCTATCGTGCCTAATTTGCAACTTCTAAATCCACCGCGCTAGATATCTTCAAGGATTTCTTCAGGCGATCTGCACCAAAGTAGAAAATAATCAGGATTAAATAACAACCGCCAAGCGCCAACTAGTAGACTGCACTCGTTGCAGCATGCGCAAACTGCCCCTTCTTTTGCTTTACAGCTTGAACAATTGCAAATATTGTAAGTAGATAGCAAATGAATAACGTAATCTTCCATGCTGATCAGTAGCGTATTAAACGGTTTGAAACCCTTTTTGTTCAGCACACTTGAATTGTACAAATCCCAACTGATACTTTTACTAGTAATACGATCCAGTATTTATACTCTCGAATTCGTTACATAACATCATGCAAGTAATTGTCAAACGTTCATACATTTTACACTGGTTCACGTGTAGTAGTTAGATTACGTCCGAGCAGAAACTTGAATTAAGCAGCATAAAACTCGGGTGGGTGTAAGTATACATGACTAGTTCTGCTTCAACCCTCAAAGCATAAAATTCACCTTGCACAAGTCTGCGCACACCTTATCTTGCAAAGTGTATTAAAAGTTAGCCTTTTCAGCTCATTATTAGTTACTTAGTCAGAGTAAAAAATTAATTCATACGTCAAACATGAATTCTCAAAGTTTTCCTTCAACAAGTTCCAACAGCTTTCAACCAGCAAATCGCATTACCGATGAAATAATATTCTTTCCCGATGCCTCACGAAGCGGGAGTGGTGGTACAACCGTAAGTATTTCATAGTATATTAAATGTAGTATATTGAATTTTAATAAATAAATGTCTTGTGAAATTTGTATACATGAAATATTCATAAACTTTTATATTTAAAATTTCAGTACTTGTGGTGTCGCATGAACGGATGTCATTTTTCAACTCGAACTCATCTAGAATATAGAGCCCATATTGAAACCGCCCATCAATGTGAAGATTGTCAACATTATATACCTGAAATTTCAATACATCACTGCGCTAGAGTAGGACAGCGAGGGGGCCATGCGGATGGAGGTGTTAATTCCAAAATTGATTTATCAGTATTTAAGGAAAAGTCAAGAAGCAACCGAGGCGCTACAGTATCCTACATTTATATTCCTACAAAAAAGTTTTTAGAATTTGAAAGTATGATAAGTTTTATACGTGATGATTCAGTTACGTTGATATCTCAAGTACTCAACTCAAGACAAGGAGGAATTAAGATTCAGCTCTGCGTGCACATTCTCTGGGAAAAAGAAATTACTGAAATGGATGATAAAGGACAACTAATTAGAAAATATGAACAGGAAGATCGATACATGTATTCTGAATATTTCACGTTGTACGACCCAAGTGAAGTTGACAATTTACTTTTAACTGCAACTTCTGACATTCTTGAACAGATACAGGAATTTACAAATCGGGGATCTGGATGGTATGTAAAAGAAATTATTTCATTGCAATTTCGACTCGGTGAAATTCTCAAATTAAGCACTTTAAAAGGTAATGGTAAAATAGAAGTTCCTACCTGGTTTAAAAATAAAAAGGGTAAATTAAACATTGATGTGAATGAAAAATGTTTTCACTATTGCATAGCTGCAGGTATTTTTATGAAAAATCATGTAGGTGAACAATTAATTCATCTTCGCAGAGCAAGCAAATGGAAAAAGTACTTAGATTGTTTTAACTTTGAGGGTATTGGAGATTCAGTTGATGTGAATAAAGACATTTCAATTTTTGAACAAAATAATAACATTGCAGTAAACGTTTTAACTCACAAAGGTGAAACTATAGTCCCCCTACGTCAAAGTTCATTAACTACATCTAAAGTTGTTAATTAATTTTTGTTATCTCAACCACAAAATTCTATTTCAAAACACCATTACGTGCTTATAACAGACATGAGTAAATTTATTGGCAAATCTTCGCACAAGGTCTTTTATTGTCCAAAATGCTTATCTACATTTAGAAATGAAAAAAAATTCAACGCTCACACAGAAATTTGCGTAAAACTTAAAGGTCAGGAATATAAATTTCCAAAAAAAGATAAACGTTTGAAGTTTAACAGACTTGAAATGACCCTTCCATATCCCTTTGTGTTATATTACGACTTTGAATGTTTTTCTTCCCCATTAAACACAAAGAAAGGATCATCCACAACCTTGGAAACTGAGTTTTTACCTGCTAGTTATTCTTTAGTCGTTATTAACAATGTTGAAGGAAGGTTGCATGTTATTGCTGCGGAGTTTTATGATGGCGAAAATGTAATTGAGCATTTTTTAGAACGAATATTGTTATGGGCAAAACGTTTAATAGCAAATGTGCAAAGGACTAATAATTTTGCACATCGTACAGAACAGGCAAAATTAGAATTTGAAAGAGCTACTGCATGTTCAATGTGTCGTCAAGAATTAAATGGCTCAAGTTGCAAAAAAATATGGCACCATAATCATCAAACTGGAAGCTATTCAAACATTGGTACTATTTGCAATCTTTGCAATCTAAGGATTAGGTATAAGTTTGAATTGCCAGTAATTGCTCACAACAGTTCAGGGTTTGACCTTCATTTTATTACTAAATGTTTAGATTCAAAGCTTATTAGGACTGAAGATGTAAAAGTTATTGCAAAAACAGGAGAAAAATTTATTGAAATGGAAATAATATCTAAAAAATCCGTCGAAACTTCAAATAAAAATAGATTTATTAATGCTAGAGTTAGGTTTATTGACTCTTGTCAGTTTCTCAACACTAGCTTGTCTAATCTTGTTTCAAACCTTCAGAAAGAGAATAATAAGTATTTTCATTTAATTGATGATTGTTTAAAAAGAATGATACCCCACTTGGCTGATAATTTGGACGTAGAGTCGCGAAATTTGCTTCTCAGAAAGATTGATTTTCCGTATAAGTTTTTATCGGGTCCCGAGGTGCTAAATGAGGATGTAGGTATGCCAAGTAGAGATTATTTTGACAATGATTTAACAAATACAAAACTTAGTGATGAAGAGTGGAATTCGGTTTTAGAAACATGTAAGAAATTTAATATTACAAATTTTAAAAGCTATTTACGTCTTTACAATATGTTGGACGTTGTTTTATTAGCTGTTGTTTGGGAAAATTTTAGAATGGAGGGAATGAAAACATATAACTTAGATCCTACATATTGCCCAACAATTTCATCTTATAGTTGGCAGTGTATGCTAAAGTCTACAGGCATCGTTGTTGATTATATTAGGGATGATCGTATGTTAAAAATGGTACAAGACGGTATAAGAGGAGGTATTACATATGGAGCCGCAAAGGTAGTTACTGCTAATAACGAACGTATGTCGAATTATGATCCGAAAAGTAAACGAACTCAAATTGCCTACTTTGACCTTAACGCTCTTTATGCAGACTCATTATGCGAGAAATACCCTCAAGGAGATTTTGAATATATTGAGGGTAAAGATTTGGTTCATATTGACTGGTCAAATCCAGCCTTAGAAGTTAATACAGGGTACATACTCAGAGTAGATCTTAAATATCCTGATTCAATTCATGACAAAACTCAAGAAGTACCCTTGGCGCCTGAAAAAATTAAAATAACGTACGATGAACTATCTCACAAACAACGTAAGCAAATGCAAGATTTTACCCAGGTTTCTAAAGGATTCCTTAAAAAACCACGATTGTTGTTAACATGTTATGATAAAAAAGAATATGTTGTGCATTACACAACTTTGCAATATTATTTGTCACAGGGAATGGTACTTGAAAAAGTTCATTCAGCAATAAAATTTACTGAAAGTAATTTATTTGAATCTTACATTTTAGCAAATCTAGAACTTCGTAGATTAGCAACAAGCTCTTTTGGCAAGGACTTTTTTAAACTTTTGAATAATGCTATATATGGTAAAACGTTGCAAAGTCCATTTGGACGAATTGTGATTAAGTTTACGAGTTCTCAAATGGAAACTACTAAATTAATATCTTCTCCTTTATTTAAGGACTTTAAAGAATTAAGTCCTACATTAACTATAATTTATTTAAAACCTGAAAATGTTGAATTAGATTGTATTATGATTGCGGGATTAACTTGTTTAGAAATAAGTAAGACAAAATACTACACCCGATTTTACCAAGGATTAAAACGTATCTTTGGAGATAATTTAACCTGCATTTACTGTGACACAGACAGTGCAATTGTGTCTTACAATGACCCAGAGAATGATTTCCTTCAAAAACTGGTCCAAAATTATGAGATATTTGACTTTAGTAAAATACCTGCAAGTCACGAAGTTTTTGTTAAATATCCAAGTGTTCCAAACTTGCAAACACGATCAGGTGGCGATCGTGGTTTATGGAAAATTGAAAGTTTAGATATAGCAGAAGCTGTCATTCTTAAAGCTAAGCAATATTCCCTTTTAAATTATGATGATACTTGGGATATAAAATGCAAAGGTACTCCTAAGACCACCTTGAAGCAATGTACTCATCAGGAGATGAAAGACGTGGTATTGCAGAATAAAGTAGTGAGTAAGAATAGTAAGTATATACGATCCTTTGATCACCAATTGTATTTAATTGATGTGAATCGGATTGCATTTCATGCACTCGATGTAAACAGGGTATATCCAGATGGTGATGATATAAACTACAGTCTTCCATTTGGGCATTACAAAGTAAGAGTGGGATCATAATAATCATATTGTAATTATTGTAAATATGAATCATACGAATGTAAAAATGTATATGTATGCTTATCTTTAAATTCAATTAAAATAATTAAATACCTTGATTAAATGTGACTATTGAACTATATTATTACTGTTAACACATATAAGCATATGCGCCGCATATAAGTTATACATAATAAATCACAACAGCGATTGACACGTCGGAGTGAGTGACACTTTATTGACACTTAATTGACCCTGTGACGTGTACGGGTTATTTGGCAGGGGCGGGTACGGGTCAATGGCGCCGTCCAATCACTTGGTATGAAAGGGGCCCATAACACTGGCGTGACTGTGGCGGTATACTTTGGGGGTACTGTGGGGGTTAATGGGCTAGTACAGTGGCTGTACACTTTGACGGTACAGTGGCGGGTAAATGCCGGGTACAGTGGCGGGCTAATGGATAGGGGCAGGGCGATGGCGTCATAGTAGCGGTACACTTTAAGTGTACTGTGGGGGATAAGGGGCGGGTACAGTTGCGATGCAATTGACCAGTACAGTGGCGGGATAATAGGAGGGGGCGGGGCACTGGCGGGGTCATACTGTTACGTTTACGGGGGCGATGACCGCAGGGTCAATATAGCGGTACACTGTTACGTTTACGGGGGATGACCCTTAGATGGCCTTGGGGGAGTTCATTGGCTGTTAGGTTAGGGGGATGAGGTCGTGGGGTCACGGGGTCATGACCTTGAGGGGTCACGGGGTCAAGGAGAGGTCAATTGGATAGAAAACCGCATGTTCTTAACTACTGGCTTTAGCAGTGATAGGAGGCAGTGCTGAGCGCAAGCGAGTAAAGTGAATCAATTTTAGACAATTTAACTTGATTCAGATTTATTAGTTAGTTTTTAGATGCTAAGCAAGCATCTATTGGTCTGGTGTCTGGTGTCTGCCTGTCTGTCTGTCTGTCTGTCACAATGTGGATAGGTCGCACGCTACAGGTCGCATTTTTTAAGATTTTAAATTAAAATCTTTTTTAATCGCCCAGAAAAGCGAGGGAGAAGTGCTGTATAGTTTTTGGTTATTATTCAATTTATAGTTTGTTCGCAATTAACAGTTAAACCGACCAAGAATAAACTCCATTTTTCAAGATTAAAAAAAGGGCAAAAAATACATGGAAGGTACATACGGAGCTGAGATCTTGCCATTTTCGCCATTGAAAATACACATGGAAAATTTTCACAAGTTTCCAATGCAAGTAAAGGTACTGCTCACAATATGTACGTTCACATGCCAGTGCAGTGTAGTGGTCGTGGTACTGGGACTGCGACATGGAGGTGCAAAATATCCACGCTCAATACTGGAGTCCACACATCGAGCACTAGTTTAGCTATTCTCCTTCCTCGACATACCTAGGTATATAGGTGTTCGGGGGTCGTCCACAATGACGTCCTCAGACAAAATCATAGGTATATAGGTTATTAATGTTCAGGAGTCGTCCACAATGACGTCCTTGGACAAAATAAACACACAAAGGTATATAGGTTAATTATTTGGACAAAATAAACATGCATAGGTATATACGTTATTAATGTTCGGGGGTCGTCCACAATGACGTCCTTTGACAAAATAAACATACAAAGGTATATAGATTATTATTGTCCACAAAGACGTCCTTGGACAAAATAAACATACAAAGGTATATAGAATATTAATTTGTACAAAATAAACATACATATACGTATATACGTTATTAATGTTCGTGGGTCGTCCACAATGACGTCCTTGGACAAAATAAACATACAAAGGTATATAGGTTATTAATGTCCACAAAGACGTCCTTGGACAAAATAAACATACATAGGTATATAGGTTATTAATGTTCGGGGCTCGTCCACAATGACGTCCTTAGACAAAATAAACATACATAGGTATTTAGGTTAATAATGTTCGGAGGACCCCCACAATGACGTCCTTGGACAAAATAAACATACATAGGTATATAGGTTAATAATGTTCGGGGGTCGTCCACAATGACGTCCTTTGACAAAATAAACATACAAAGGTATATAGGTTATTATTGTGCACAAAGACGTCCTTGGACAAAATAAACATACATAGGTATATAGGTTATTAATGTTCGGGGGTCGTCCACAATGACGTCCTTGGACAAAATAAACATACAAAGGTATATAGGTTATTAATGTCCACAAAGACGTCCTTGGACAAAATAAACATACATAGGTATATAGGTTAATAATGTTCGGGGGTCGTCAACAATGACGTCTTTTGACAAAATAAACATACATAGGTATATAGGTTATAATTCATAATTGTTCAAGGGTCGTCCATAATAACGTCCCTGGATAAAATAAACATACAGGTATATAGGTTAATAATGTTCAGGGGTCGTCCACAATGACGTCTATTGAAAAAATACCATAGTAATTAATACCCTTATTTCTAACTTTTAAATATTTTCTAACCTAGATTATTTATGTTCGGGAGTCGTCCAAAATGACGTCCTTCAAAAATATAACATAGTTTTTACTCTCACCCTTTCCAACCTAAAAAATGTTTTCAACCTTTTTAACAGTATGCAATAAACATACCAAGGTATATGGGTTAATATTATTCAGGGATCGTTCATAATGACGTCATTCAAATATCATAGTTTTAGGTACCCGGTTTATAACTGTATAATATTTTCGAACCTTTTTTTTTAACTGCTTGCCACGTACATTGGTATATTTCTATTGATAGTAGGGGAGGCTCCATAAATGACGTCATTTGTGAATGGTGCAATTTATAAATATTGTTTAGCTATATTTAACCACAGGCTACGTACATTCGCATATGGCCTATTGATGGTAGGGGAGCTTCCACAAATCCTATATCATCTTTTAGCGTAACAGAAATTGTCTTGCGCCTTTGTGAAAGCTCAGCATCTACTTCGGGCCCGCCCCCGGTCGACAAATCCGGCGCGAAGCGCCGGATTTTTAATGATAAAGAGGGTAATTTATGTTTCGCGCTAGATCAAAATTTTACTTCGCACCGGTTACTCACTGCAAATTTATATGTGATACGCTATTCAAACGGAATTGATTAGTAGAATCTAAATATTAATTATGCTTGTGTTCAAAGCTGCACACCGGGTAGTTTTTGAAACATTTTTTATGTTTTGAACGCTCTCTAAAAAGTGTTGTATGGGCCAGAAGTGAAAACAGACAGTTTTGGTTCACTTTTTTAAGAGCTCAAAAATGAAATCCCACTTGTTGAAGTTGAAGTCGGTCAAGTAGTTCAAAATAGTAATGATTTATGCACCGCATTTTCTGTAACCTTGGCGCAGTCGACTTTTCAAATTGTAACCTCCCAGACCCGTCTAATACTACAGGCCCGTCTACTGTCATATTGTGTGTTAAATAGACCCGTCCACTATTCAAGGTCCGACCTAGACCAGTACATTATTAGATGTCCAACCACTGTTACAGGAAATGCCGTATATAGCTAATATAGCAGCAGTCACGCAAGTTAAATAGGGAATTATATTCAATTGTACAGTATTTAGATTTAATTAGTTATTGCTGGAATGTATTCAGTTTTAAATCCCAAGTATTTAATTTTAATTACTTTAGTATTTAGATTTAAACACCGTTCATGTATTTGAATCCTCATAGCTAGTTTAATCAATGTTGATAGTCCATGGACAGAAGAGTGAAAAATAAAGTTAGAAAATAAAAATATTCAATAAATATGTAGTCAATTTTAGTACAATTCTAATGTAAGTTGTACTCATTGGGGTCGGACACAAAATGCGCCGCTTATGTTCAGGGTGGATCACTTGAAAATATATGACACACCATGCTAATGATAATTAAATCCATTTACATAGCGCTAAAGAGGTTAAAAAGGTAAATGGGTGGGTCAACAATTGTAGTAAATTTTTGTGGCGTCTTTTATGCTCAGTCCATTCTTCCGTTTTTAGATGCTGAGCTTAAGCATCTATTAAAATGGTCATGTCCGTCTGTCTTTCTGTCTGTCTGTCTGTTAGTCCGTCGCTACAGGTCAAACCGTCTACTCGATTGTCATGAAACTTTTCTTAAACAACCACAAAAGCGAGCAAGCAGGTCTGTATTGTTCTTTTATTTCACTTCAACTGACCTTATCTTTACAATTAACGGTTGAATGGACCCATGTCACAAAAAAAAATTTGATGAAGGGAAAGAAAAACCAGTGAAGGACCGTTCACAATTGTCGCCAGCGAAATTTTTCAAATTTTTTTGCCCACCCACCTAACTTGTCAACCGTTTCAGAGTTGCGTACATGGCTATATCGTTAACATGTCTTGTCACCTTTTTCACAGTCACCCACCCTGAACGTGGGTGGCGCTATTTGCGTACGATCCCAAATGCTTGCCTTGTAAAGGAATACGCATTCACATGCAGTTCCAACGAAAATTTAAATTGCGCATCACCACCGTACAAGGTAATATATGTAGCACTAATGGTACCATGTCAGCCAATTGTAACTGCGTTAGTTGGGTGGGTTTGCTTAAAGTAAATGAAATTGATTTACAAAAGCAACCAAAATAACATTACAAATATAACCTATAACTAAATACCTGTATACACGATAAAAGAGGCATAATAAATACTACGGCTGCACCTACAGTGATTTTGATAGATGTGTGAGTAAGAAAGGGGGGAAAGGGTAAGTGAAAAATACCTCAATAGCAAAAATATTTGCATTACGCGTGTAACGACATACCAATACCTACGTAAACGATAGTGAGGAGAGGAATGGGGAGAAAAAGTGTAGTTAAAAAATCCAGATTAGCCACACAGTAAAAAAGATTCTGTAATTGTTTTATTGGGATGGCCCATTAATGACGCCGCCAAAATCCTCACTCTTGTAATGGCAGAACCCGTAAATGACGTATACTAGATTTTTACTATTTTATTGGGATGGTTCATATTACTCTTTTATTAGCAGGGTTAATAAATAACGTCATACCAAGGTATGAAAATGGCATTACCTTAATATTTTTTCAATATTGATTTTTTATATTTATGTATGTAGATGACGTCATTTAAATAACTCTATTTTACAGAACCCCATCAATGAGTGCAATCATTACAAAATCGGTGGTCTTTAAAATGGAATGTTACTATACTACAAGCAGACCTATTGTCATGACAATATGTCAAAAGGACATGGTCTCAAAAGTGTCAAATACATAATGTAAATTTACAAATAATTTTAAATATCGAACATAGATGTACAACTTGATACGTATTACATACACATGAGTTTAAGTGCATACGACCCATGGGGATTATGCATAAACAACGTAGTTCAAATAACACTATTTTATACATCCCCATGGTTCATAAAAGATGTCAACAAAATTATCACCTAATTATCATTCGTTTTTCTGGAGAGATTATTGCCATCCCCTCTGCCCTCCCAGTGCTAAAGTTAGAGTCAGGGATAGTCCATAACTGATGTCAACCAAATTATCAACTATTTATAACCACCTTTGTGCAGACCTTCCGCATGTACTGAAATGTGTTTGACTGTTTGTCTGTCATTCCGTAGTAAGCACGCTACAAGCCGCACTCGCACTAACAAACCTACGTTATTATAATTACATAGTTAATGGGTAAAATGTTGCAAAATTTAAATTTTTGAGCAACCACTACCGTTTCAATGAAATAAATTTACTTCATAGATTATATTTCAGCGACACTGAAGTTATCTTGCTCATTTGTTGAAGCCAATGTTCGCTGAAGCTCAGCATCTACTTCGGGCCCACGGTCGCCAAATCCGGCGCGAAGCGCCGGATTTCTACAGAGAATTACTTCCCATTTACTTCCATGTGTTTTGACATGGGTCCATTCAACATTTAATTGTGGAGCAATGGTTAGTCCAATTGAAGTTAAAAAACAATACAGACCTGCGCTTTTGTGGTTGTCTAAAAAAAGTTTCAAGAAATTCGAGTAGACGGTTTGACCTGTAGTGTACGGCCAACAGACAGACGGACGGACAGACAGACAGACAGACAGACAGACAGACAGACAGACAGACGGACATGACCATTACAATAGATGCTTATGCTCAGCATCTAAAAACTAATGATTTTTAAATTCATTTTCTCCGAATGGGTCAAAAACGGGCAGCCAATGTTTACTGATTCCACTACAAAAAAATTTTTTTTGGCCATTTTAATGAAACCGAAATCTCCAACGAGTTTTGTTGAGTTTTTAAGTTATAACGTTTTCTAGTTTCACGTTTGCTTAGCATTGGCAGAAAATCTGAGCAACCACTTTAACATTATTTTTAACGTGCGTAGGATTAATTTAAAATTCCAATATTTCTCCAAGTCATGCCTTGATATGTAACCTACACAAAAAAAGCCGTAATTACGCCGGCAGGACACAAATGGCGTCACCCAAATTTACTAAAATTTGAGACCCACCCACCTTCCTCGCAAACCTCTTTAGCATTGTGTGAATGGCTATCTTTAACATGGCATGTCATCATTTTTCAAGTGAACCACCCTGATCGTGGGTGGCGCTATTTGTGTCTGACCCCAACTGCGTGTCACGTATATGTTAACTCATTTACAGACATTTCAAACTCGCGCGGCACTGACGTAAAAGTTAATCTAGATAACATTTATGGTACCATGTCAGCCTATTGTAACTGCGCTGCGTTAGCAAGTTAACGCTTCACATCTGAGTACCACGGGGTGGGGGAGCAGTCGGGTGGGCTATGCTAAATACAATGAAATAGAAAATTCTAAAAAACAACCAAGCAATATAATATCACAAATACAACTTCTAACCAAATACAGATATACAAGATAGAAAAGGCATGATTATTACTCCGGGTGCACCTAAAGGTTATGATTATGATAAATATGTGGATAAGAGGGGGGGGGGATAAGTAAAAAACATCTCAAATAGCAGCACAATTGCATTACAAGTGTATAGACATACCAAATACCCATATGCACGATAATGGGGATATCAGGAGAGGAAAAGTGTAGTTAAAAAATCTGTCGTAGCCACACAGTAAAGATTCTTAAGTTATTGTTTACTGGGATCGTCCATAACTGACCTTGCCCAAATCATCACTCTTTTAATATCAGGGTCCAGAAATCACGTCACATAAATTTTTAATATTTTATTCGGATGGTCCATATCACTCCTTTAATAGCAGGGTCCATAAATGACGTCAACTTAGGTAACACATTTTTTTGGGATGGTTTTAAAATGACGCTGCCCAAATCATCGCTCTCTGAATAGCAAAGTCTGTGAATGGCATTACTCAGATTTTAACTATTTAATTGACTTAGTTTTATTAAGAACGTCGCTAAAATCTTTATTCTTTTGAATGGCAGCGTAGATGAATGACCTCACCTAAATTTTTACTCTTGTAGCCACTTGTAGGACCCCCCTCCGTGTCATAACTTAAACAATTTGGAAAAAAATATTTTGTAAATTATTTTTCATCAATACCCATCTATTAATCACTTGTATCTGATAAAAATTATTTACTGGATTGTCCACGGTATACGGAATTTATTAGAATTATATAGAGAGGATGGGGGGGAATTGTACAAATGTGATTTTATTTGCCTTTGCGAAACCTGGGTAGAATCCGAGAATTTGTTGTTAGGGGAAAACTTTAATCACTTTAAGTACGCACACCTACCTGCTAGCAGAGTAAAGAATGTTGGGAGAGCCTCAAATGGCGTAGGTATCCTGGTTAATAAGAATAAGTATATGATAGATAAAATTTTGTACAATAATAATAACATAATAATTATATCATTTAGAGATTTAATATCATCTGTGAACATAACAGCGATCATTTTACGCGATCCACACTTAGTGCGACAACTACATACGATTCGTGAGCAAGCTATTCGATTTGCAAGCATCATCGATAGTGCCAAAAATCTGCCTACATTAGTTAACGACTATCATTGTGTAGCTTTCAACGTTCACGCTCCGAGTGACACAGTGAACAGTGATTGAATCCCATTTCGGCTTGGTTCGACAATATTTAGTGAACCATATTGATGTGTGCCCCCATGACTTTGTGAAATCGTTTACTCGTCGTTTACGTTATCGCCTAGACGAAACAGTACGCAACGCTTAAAAAAACGCCATTGCTGTTCAACTTGCTGAGGCCCGTCGTACGGCAGAGCAAGCTTGATTGGAATCCAAACGTATAACTCACGAAGCCGAACTTTCTGAAGCGTATTAAGCGAACTTACGCCTACGTGTGCGTAAGTTCGCGTAAGTACCATTCACGTAAGCCATTATATCATCCGTGCCTTTCTACGATAATCAACCCGGCCGCGAAGCCAACGGTATACTGCTACCACCACGGAGCCACCGCTAGTTGTACCACTGTTAACTGCTCTTGCAACGGACGACTCAGCGCTCCTACCACAGTGTCACCCACTGCGTCTCCACCACGCAAGCGTCGACGTGTATAAGGTTCCGGGGAGTGTTCTACTAGTGACTCTTGCGACCCTGAATCCCCATGAATTAACGTCCGCATTCGGAATTGGACCCTTTTCGTACGATTCTGCGCTACATTTATCACCGCTTTAATTGCGACATCGGACAACTCGCCGACTTTGTGCTACACAACTTGCCAGAATCCGAACAGCCCCGTCCCACGTGGTGCCGTAAGCATATGAGTGATACCCGCTGGTGTCTGTGCCAACAAAGGGGTCCCTGCCTCCGATTATTTAATCAGACATACGTCATTGTAAACAATTGTTGTGTGATTCCTGCTCCCTCTACTGGAACTCCTTGCAGTCCACTAGCACTACTTACCACAGCCCCGGCGTTTCCAACGCCGCAAGTGACCTCGTTCTCTCCTAACGGATTATCCGCCGATCCCATCGTCTTGGACTAAGCTCGTCGCTTGGTCACCGTTCCCCTCAGTTTTCTTCCGCCTTCCCGTCTGCCTCCCACCCGGAGGGCCAGTGTTTGTGCCTAGCCAAGTGACTGTTTGCTCTACCAGTCCTATCGCTGCGGATACACCGGACACTTGGGTGATCTCATCGATCGTCATCTATATAGTGTACTGCCGTGTTATGCACTTTCCTTTGCGCTTAGGAGATACCAACCCCATACAAGGTTAGTAAAATGGTACCCTATATTATTCCTACTCAATTCAATACCCTCCTTTAATCCTTTGGGTACTGATATATAATACAAAAAGAGTAGACCCAACAAATACTGATTACCTGTCGTCAGTTCGTAACGAGAAGGTAGGACTCAGCCGTTGACTGCAGCCAATGACGCTATCAAGATCGCTAATCTGGGTGGGTCAAGTGTCTGGTCTCTTTGCAACCTCGAACATTTACAAAGGGATTGGAAGTATTAGAGAACTACTTCTCAGTATATTGGTACATGCCCCTTTTTCCAAAACTAAATAACCTCAAAGTAATACCCTAGTGCTACGTTCATATCACTATGTAACATGCAACCTGAAGCATCCCCCACTAAATCCCTACGCCGCGAATTACAAAGTAACTTTGATTTAAAAAGTGAACGAAGCCCCCAAGTGTTAGCTGCTGCTCTTGAATATCGTAAACGTACCCGCAAACCGAGGACACCTGCTAGTGGACAATCGAATAAACTAAAATTCAATCAATTGGTCAGTGAAGTCCAAAGCCATTTTGACGCTGAATTCTACGCCACTCTTAACCAAGGACACGAACCCGAAAGTGTAGCGCTACGAGCCTTTTCAGCCCAGAACCATCTACTGAAACATCATTGCAACAGTCATACAATTACCTTCGATTTCGCGAAGAGTTCTTGGACCAATTCAACACATCAGAATTAACGAAAGCAGATACCACACTCAACGTTACTATACTTGAAAAAACAACTACTCCTCCAAAAAGCATACAAGATACTGATCCTAGCTCCTCACGCAAATCTGACACACCGCGTCCAAATACGCCAGATTTATCTCCTATTCTCAAACTACCTGCCAGCAGCAGTACCCCAGTGCGCCACAATAAGTCCTTCGAACCGGATTCCGGATATTTATAAAATTTACATATCTAATCTATTCCCAGTTACCAGACGAGTGAATCCGACACATCAATTGGAGATTAAGACACGCTTGACGGAGACGACTTTAAAGAAAAATTCAACCCAGGTGTAGAACCAGTGGACAGTAACGACTCTTTACCGCAATCTATCTCCAACCCTAACGAATCCACCAACGATATTGGTAACCGCGAAACAACTCCTCCCTCTAACGAAGAGCACAGGAACAAGGAACACCGTTCCCCACCGGAATCTAACGACGAACACAGGGACGAGAATCCAAGTCCCCCACTGGATTTAAACAACAGTGATACAAATCCTAACAATACGATGTCTGCCACAAAAACCGATCATGTAGCGGTCTTGCAGTCCTTGTCAAGCTAAATTGGACCTACACTTCCATGAACCTCCCACGCTACTGGCACCTGTGGAGGTGGAACTGTTTATGCAGGACCTGAATGACATGGCACCAGAGGTCGCTAATCATCATTTGGATTGTTATCGATTGTACACCAACGCCACCTACGGCTCTGATGCCGAGAAAACAGCGCAAACGACAGCACTGAACAACCATAAACCGCTTGCCGAAGCCTTTAACAAGGTTAGAGCCAAAATGTGGACGGTAGGGAAAACGTTTCAGGCTCAACTCGCCACGCCTCCTGCCAGAAAACTGGACACTCCAAAAATCAGTTTGCCAAAATTTAACGAAATGCACAATCAATGGCAAACCTTCAAGGCACAGTTTAATGCCATCGTAGTCACTGCTGCAAATTACTCTCCAGTGAATAAAATGCGTCTTCTGGCTGACGCCAAGCGTGACGGACCTGCCATTTTAACCATTGCTGATCTCCAAATTACAGAAAATAATTAGACAATCGCATATAAACGCATAGAACAAAGATATGACAGCGCTATGGAAGCGTGTCAACAGGCTATTTGTCCCCTATGGCAATTTAAGGGTCTTCAAATGCAGACCCTCAATGGTCTGATTAATACAGTCCGAACGACAAGAGCTCAAATCCAAGAAATTGACCACGATAAAGTAAACGAAGCTAAAGTTTTGAATCTACACTTCATCCTGGCCAAACTGGACTCTTGCACCATCGCGGAATTCAATCATTCACTGCCTGACTCGAAGGTGCCTAAACTTGACGTAATTCTTGCGTACCTGGAAAAACAGGCCAAAACCTTGGGAGTTACCCAAGTCATTAAAGAAAGCAGTTCAACGTTAGCTACCAGCCAGCATTACCGTCACCCTCGCGAACGAAGCAATAAACGAGTCGTCTTTTACATTGGCTCTGGAAGTGAAACCGATGGGTATTCATCTGCCGGATCGCAAGCCGGTCTCAAAGTTCTGCCACCTCTTGGAGGGAAGCACCTAGGAAATCCAAAAAACGCACATCTGTAAAACTTAACGCAAATCAGTGAACACAGTAATATGCCGCAATTCCAGCCGATCGAAGTCGCCGGCGAAACCCTTAATTCGGAAACGAAGAAAGTCACCGAGAGCCCGAGCTGATTCTCCTAATAAAGCATGGGCCACGTTCTCTTGTACCTCTTGCAATCAAAATGGACACGGACTGTTTTAATGCCCTTTTTGGGATAAAATATCCGTTGGTTAACGCAAGGAATGGGTGCATGCTAACAGAAGATGCACCAATTGCCTCGGAGGTCACCTCATTGAAACATGCAAAAGTACAAAAACCTGCCGTATCTGTAATTATCATCACTTTTCAAGTCTACATCCGGCTTCCGCTGTCAACTTAGTTGTCGCTACAGTCAAAGACAACAATATTATGACTTGTGACGAAAATTTTTAAGGTTTGCTACCAACTGCCGTGGTCGACATTCCCTACAACGGAAAGAAAACCGTAGCCAGATGCGTCATTGATACAAAGTAAAAGCTCATTTATAACCGAAGAATTAGCATTCCGTATGGAAATGACCCTAATGCCCACGTCCCAAGAATTTACCCTAGCTGGAGGCGAAGCGCTTTTAGCATTAAAAAAAACGCAAGTCACATTACAATCCCAAGTCAAGGATAGACATATGATGCATGTGGAACTATTTGTGATTGCCGAAATAACAACTGAAATTCCTGAATCACCGCTGAAACCAGCCGACTGTTCTCATCTCAGCCAGCTACCATTAGCTGATCCTGAGTTCTATCGGCCGTCCAAAATTAATAGGCTGTTAGGGGCCGCTGTGCTTGAAGAAATTCTTAAATCTAGTGCGCGTAAGATTACTGGACAACCTGGGACACCCAGTGCCTTAGAAACTACACTTGGTTTTTTAGTTTTCGGCAAGATCACTGCATGTCCTACGAATCGGAGTTTAGGTAATGTGGTTCAAGACGTCCCATTTAATCTCGAAACATTTTGGGAAGTCGAAGATTTTCCATTTTAAAACCATCCTTCTCTAGGAGCCTCTGCTATGCTTGCTATTAAGCGATGGGAATTCTTTGAACAAAAATTGGCAAAAAAACCTGCAGCCTGAAAGATCTACCATGAGCAACTCCAGGAATATATTTACAATGATGAAATGCGGGAAGTTACGGGAATCCCTCTTGACGCGCAGCCATTTTATATGATTCCTCATCATAACATCCAGAAATCCACGAGCACTACTACTAAATTACGAGTCGTGTATGATGCATCTGCAAAAACCAAATCGCTGGTGTCATTAAACGATACTCTCATGGTTGGTCCGACGATTTAAACTGACTTGTTCCCCCAACTTGTGAAGTTCCGGTTACGTAAAATCGGACATATCAGCGACATACGCAAAATGTACTGACAAATCCTGATTTACCCTGATGATCAAGTCTATTTGTCGATAGTATATCGAGAAAGTCCTAATCTTCCTCTTCGCTATTTCCGTTTACGCGTCGTCCCTTTTGGTGTGTCATCATCTCCGTTCTTAGCGATTCGGACGCTCCAACAAATTGCTAAGGATGAAAAGGAGAAGTATCCAATTGGAGCCGAAGCAATATTAGCTGAATTTTACGTGGATGACAACATGAATTCGCATGATGACGTCAATTCGGCAGAAAGGGTTCAATTCGAACTTACAGAAATATTGAAGTGTGCTTACATGCATATTACTAAGTGGAGATCTAATTCACAAGAAGTACTTGAAGCCATTCCACCTGAGGACCGGAAAAAGCAACTTCCGTTTAATTTTGACAAGAACGACACCGTCAGAACCCTTAGTCTGCGGTGGAACCCGCGTTTTGTTTTAAATTTACTATCGACCTTCAGCGGAAACATACAAAACAAACTATTCTTTCAGATATTTCAAAAATATTTGACCCTGTCGGCATGCTGGGTAGTACTATCATTCAAGCAAAAATCCTTATGCAACAGATTTAGCAAGAAAAAATCGGTTGGGATGACACTCTTCCTGAAGCAATTTTGAAAACATGGATGTCCTATGCCTCCGCATTGAAGGGTCTTGATAAAATCACGATTCCACGATCTTTGATGTACATGGACAATGGTGACTGGCAATAACACGGCTTTGCGGATGCCAGTGCCAAAGCGTACGCAAAGTGTATTGCTCTACGAGAATGTCAAGGCGACACCATCACATGCCGATTTGTAGTTGCTAAGACTCAAGTTTCACCTCTGAAACTGATAACGATACCTAAGTTGGATCTTCTAGCTGCGGTTCTCCTCGCCAAACTCGTTAAGTTGGTCAAACGAGCTTGGAAGCTCCCTTATCTCGCAACCCATTATTGGACTGATTTCACGGTATGCCTTAACTGGATTCATAGCAACCCAAACCGGTGAAAACTATTTGTCGCAAATCGAGTGACTCAGATTCACGCGGCTTTTCCAATCAAAGCTTAGCGACACGTGAAAACTGAGGACAATCCTGCTGAATGTGCGTCACGAGGCCTCCATCCCAGTGAGCTTCAAGATCATCTACTGTGGTGGATAGGTCTATCATGGCTGTCTCAACCCACATATGAATTATCGGACTTTAATCCAAATCCAGTGATTCATGATGAAGAAAAACAACGTCGTGAACGTCATCCGGTCGCTGGCTGCTGAAGATGCGTCCATTATCACTCATCTATGCCGCTTGTCGTCATGGAAAAAGGCGTTGGCAGTTACAGCCCTTTTTCAACGAATTAACAACAATAAATCGTTCAAAGGCCAGGCGACGCAGGTATAATCGGCCGTTGAAGTAGCAGCTGCTGAAACCATAATCATCAAGTGGATTCAACATGACGCTTATGCTAAAGAAATTCAAGACATTCAACAATGAAAAATACGTTCTGGACGCCTTTTTCAAACCTTGTGTCTATTTTTAGACGCTGAACAGCGTCTCAGGGTGGGCGAAAGATTAGAAAACGCAGAACTTGCGTACGGAACCAAACATCCCTTGTATATTCCCGGAGAACACTAACTCATACGGGCCATGATCCAACATCTTCACTATCGACTAGGTCATGTCAGCAATAAAACCGTTCACAACCACATTCGACAAGTTTACTGGATGCCTAATGCAACGAAATATATCAAGTCCATCATCGACAAATGCTTGATTTGTTTTCGATACCGCGCTAAACCCGAAAATCAATTTATTGAACAACTGCCTGCGGCCCGCGTTCGCCCATCGCGACCATTCCTTCACACTGGAGTTGATTACGCAAGACTATATTTAATTCGGAACTTTTTAGGTCGAGGCCTAGCCAAATTTAAGGTCTGGATTAGCCTATTTACCTGCCTCAGCACCCGTGCTGTTCATCTGAAATTAGTATAAGATCTATCCACGAAAAAGTTCCTTCTAGCCTTCCGTCGATTCATCAGTCGCCGAGGAAGACCATCGGACATGTACTAAAGGAAGTCATTAGACCAATCACCAAAGTGGCCAAACTACCCATCAAAAGTACGGATGACATCTTCTTGCCTCCGATAGTAAAGAATCAAAGAAGTGACAAGCAAACCCTACTTCACATAGCTACGAATCCATCTCGAGTCTCTCCTTGGAACTGGATTTTAACGAATCTCTTATTATTTGCTGATTTCAGCCCTAAAGTTCACGCGACCCTGACATACGACACTAACATTACTAGCAACGTCACTTACTCGCCTTTGGTTGACGAAACCGTATCCTATCACTCCACACAAGCCATTATCGGAACCTTTGCAATAATGTGCACCATTTGCGGATTTACTGGGAATTTCGTATCTAACTTCTCATCTTGGAAATACGACGTATACCAACACTACTCGTCTACAAGCTGGAGCCATGTTACGCCTCCACGGAATTGATTTCAATCTTATTTCCGTCT
The DNA here is from genome assembly GCA_949802685.1 of Dicyrtomina minuta. Lineage (NCBI taxonomy): Eukaryota > Metazoa > Arthropoda > Collembola > Symphypleona > Dicyrtomidae > Dicyrtomina > Dicyrtomina minuta. Next base: position 103,884,471 of record OX461808.1, on the reverse strand, counting down.
CAACCCCCCCCCCCCTCAATGCCTATATTGAATGAATGTATTATCACCAAAAGAAATCATTCAGCTTTAACTCCCTGCAACGACCGCAGTGATGACAGCCTCAATATAATTGAATAACTCACTTGTGATACAGAAAGGAATGCTCAAACTATCAGTCCAAACTGCCATTCCAACGATGACATTATTCGTGCGATTATCGACATCTTCGGTATAAAATGTATTGACTCACTTGTTAATCCTGACAAGGTCATGAAGATAAAACCGTTGCCGTTACATCTCCAAGCCGGAGTACTTGTACCTCGATCAGACGCAATTGTCTTTGCAAAGTTTAATTGAATATTTGGAAATTTCCTAATATTTTTTTAAAGTATATTTAAATTGTCTATACCATTCAGCTCTTGAAAGTCAATTAGCAACATAAGCTTTAAGAGGTAATTAAATATTTAAACTTCAATATATAATTAGCAACATGTAGATTGAAAGCCTGCTCAAATTAGGTAGTAGGTAATTATTTGTGCTTTTAAAATATTACATTTATTCAAATTTTGGCTCATTTTGACTTGTTTCTTTATTGTTAACATTATTTTTATAATTTTTCACAGCTCGATCTGCAGTGCAGAAACCACGGAACCTTGTGGGTCGCATTTACAAGTATTATTTTGGTTTTTGAAACAATTACCTACCAAGTGGCAGAGGTGAAGTTATTTTTCTCCACACAAAAATACCTACGCACCTAGAAATATCAGCATCAAAACAGGTACATACTTAATTTAATATTCGCATATGTTTATGTTTCTGAATAGAATTAAATGCTTTACAAAGGAGTCATAACAACTAGTTAATTTAATTATCGTTTTTATTTTTTTTACAGTTTTGCTAAAGCAGCTGTGATTTTTGAGAAGAATTTTGTTTTTGGCCCATTTAAGGATTTTACTTCTCTCTAATAGGTATGTACAACTAAAAATTTATAACTGTATCAATGTTTCTGTAGGAAATTAAATGCTTTACACAGTTGTCATAACGAGCAGTTGATTAAATTATTGTTTTTATTTTTTACAGTTTGACCAAGAAAGCTGTGGTTTTTCCGACTCAAAAATACTAACACTATTCTACTTCAGCGCTTGTCAAGGCTTTGTATAAAACACTAAACAGATAAACTCACCTACAATTTGTTGAAAAGGACAAACGCGAGCAAAATATAGTAACAAGTTTTAATAAAGACTGAAATAGCTTGTTGAGTTAAAAAAGTTTCGATAAAAACATAAAACAGCTAAAAACTAAAAAAGATCTAAGTCTTCAATTATATAAAAAGATAAAAGAGCTTGTGTGGTTAAAAAGGTTTGTATAGGAACATAACACAGCTTGTGTGGTTAAAAACTAAAAAAAGATCCTAATCTGCACTAAAACCCAAAACACAAAAAAGCAAATACCTACTATACTACTTACTATCTATATAATTTTAAAACCTTAACTTTTTTTGAACTTATTCTTTCAAAAGTTTTTTCTATATCAAATAATTCTAATTTTACATATTTCAATTTGTTTTAATTTTTCACAAATTCAATCTCAGTTACAATTAGCCCCCATTGTAACTAATAGTAATTTTTAATTTCAATAATTTACTTATTTCCTAGTTCACAAATTTATACATTTTTACATTTTTTTATTTTTTTTGAAGTCATCTGTATATTTACACTTATTTTAATTCTACATTATTTTTAAAAACTTTTAACTACCGATTTACTTTTTAATCTCTCAAAATTATAGTTTTTACATTTAATAAGGACAAGCATTCTCATATCAGTTCCTATTAACTGTAAACATTATTAATTTCATTTTCGTATCATATAGCTTGAATATTAGTATTTACATATTTCTATTAGTTTTAATTCTTCACAAAATTTCTCTCAGTTACAATTAGTCCCCATTGTAACTAATAGTGATTTTTAATTTCAATAATTTACTTATTTCCTAGTTTACACATTCATACACGTTAACTCGTTTTGAGCTTATTTAGTTTGAAATATGATGCAACATATTGACAATAAATTGCATTGGCGTATGAATGTTCATACCGCATTACAATATGCTAACTCTGATATACGTCTATTGCACCCAGAAGGTCACAATGTGATAGATATGGTTAATTAAATTGTTAATCAACCATTTATATATGTTGTAATTAAAAGAGACCGTTTACTTGTATTATTTTGTTTATATTCATTGTAGCAATGATAATAGTGAGAATAATCATATTATTAGACACTTATGTACCTATAATTGTATTCCAATGAGTACATATGTGTTAAGTTATATGTTGTGTTGGCTTTTATTGATTGATAATGCATTACATTATGCTGATCCTAATTTACACTTTGTGTTTACAGAAGGATTAGGATTGTTGTTCCCAGAAGGGTTAGGTTTAGATACAACAATAGATAGGATAAGCTGTTTGAAATCCCAGTGGAGCTCTTTCAGGTTCTAAATTAGTTAATAGTTCTCTAAATTTTAAATATCTATCATAATTTTCAATATAACAGAGACCCTCTGAACCTCCATTTAAATTTATACATGGATATGTGATATTATAAAGAGACATAGAAGCATCAAGAACATTACATTGATTAAACACTGAAATGTTAGACTTTTGATTATTTAAACGATTAGTTTGGAATCCAACAACAAAGCCTAAAATCTTTTTAGAACCCGACATAGTTGTAAAATTACAATCTCATTTCATAGCCTGGACTACTGGAAAATTTTCAGCTTGTTTCTCTAGGAACTTATAGGGTATTTTTGGTTAAGATGCAAGATAACTAGATATTTTAGTAAATATTTTAGAGTTTAATTTAATATCCGGGATTCTCTACTTTAAGAAAGTAATATTGATTAACCCATCAACAAAATCAACTACACCTAGTGTTGTTTAAGTACTAGATTTAAATATAGCATTTCCATCGATAACTCAATCCATTTGAACAGAAACTCTCTCTCCTGATAATATTTTAAATCGAAAAAAAGGAAAAATGGAATCATAAATCTAGCTTTACCTTTATTTGTTGCAGTAGTATTACTTTTAAATAATAAACCATGTCTATTAGCAAATTCTGGATTTTTATCTAATGTTGCACTATATTTATTATCATCTAGAGAACAACATTGACCATGTCCCCTATTGGAACTAAAACCATCATTATATTTTAATAATCCTTGAATTAAACTAGTATGACCCACATTTATATACTCTTCTATAGTTGTATCATCAAATTTCAAAACAACTCTATCAAATAGAAAAATATATTTGGTATTATCTAATGTCATTTACTCAGTTTCAGCATATCTAGAAAAATTAGTTTTTTTTACTAAATCAACCTCAATAATGACGAAACTATTCTCTGATAGAAAATAATTATCTACATTATCAACTCTAATTGTAATTGGAACTGATCTATTTAAATGAGAGGATTCTTGTGGTAAATAATCTTTTCATCGATTAAATTTAATAGCATCATTACTTGTAATCAGATGTTGGAAGTTAAGGAATTTTTCAATAACTTTTTGCGTACTCATTCATTCAAGAAAAAAATTGTGAAATAAAACTATTTTTCACTTAATGCGTCTATTTTATCAAGCCTTTTTTCCAAAGCTTCTAGAGTTTTCTGCAGTATAGTATTTATTTAACTGCTTTAACCGTTTTTTCCAATTCAAGCTTTTAGCATTTTCTAATGAGTTTTGCTTATTTATACTTAATTCATTGTTTTTATTACTTTTATCATAGGTTACGTATTCAGTGTATTTAGTAATTGTATTCATTTATTATTATTTTAAAGAAAGAGTAATTGTGACTTCATTACCTCTGAACGTAATAGGATTGAGTTCATCAGTCAACCATACAGTCATTTTATTAATGTATTTTTGATCTACTTGATAATACACATTTTGCCTGGCTTCTTCTATAATTTTATAACCTAGTGGTACTTTGCGTGTAAATAAAAAAATACATCTAGATGGTTTACCATTAATAGCACAACCAGAAACTAAATCTCAATGTACAAACATGCTTTTTTTGTAAACATATACCAAACATATGATTCAGCATCTTGACCATTATAATTAACAGGATGTTGTCTTGTTAATAATTCCCATAAACCAATAGTCATTGGTCTTGTTTTCCCCAATATTTGTATTAAATCATCACCTAAATCTTGTATATTTGCATTTCCGATATAATAGCCATCTGTGTTATTATCGCCTGTGATTTGTAGTGTTATTGATAAAACATCGTTTGCTAAGTTACCTAAATATTTGAAAGCTATAGGGCCTCCTTTATAGCTTTGATAAATAAGTTCTGGTATATTTTCAATAGCTAATTGTTCCTCTCTTTCTTCCTGTGCGGATTTATTGGCTGAAGCTAGTTTTTTAAAAAATTGATCATTACAAGCTTTAAATTTTTTTAATTTAGTGTATTGATGATGTGCAATATTTTTTAAAGTAGTATGTTTAGAATTGACATCTTTTTGAAAAAAAGCTAATTTCTTTTAAGCTGATATTGCTTTATTTTCAACTGTATCAGTAATATTTTGTGTAGCGTTTATTAAAGGTGCATACTTTTTTTTTGTTCTAGTGTAAAAGCATCATCTCATGTTTTCACAGCTATAAATTGTGCTCTTAATTTTTGTGCTATTATTTTTATTTTCTTTTATCATGAGCCTTATTTGTTGTTTAATTTGTTCTAATTCACTCATTTATATATGTTTATTTTATAAATTATTTCTTCAGGCCTGCCTTGCTACATGTGTTTTACACGAGGCTTTATTATATTCTGTTTAATTTTAGGTTTTTGTTTTCCTGCTTGAGCTTCGCTATATTTGGAGGGTTTCACGGACCTTTGGTCCTTAAGGGCTTTGCTTGCTTGTTCTAGTGTTAAATCAACCCAGCTAATAAAATTATTAGAATATCCTTTTCATTTTACTAAAGCTCTTGTAATATTAGTATCTTTTGTTTTCTTTGTTTCAATAATATATTTATATTCAAAATGTTTTTCTTCTTTGTTACATGGTGTTATTTTATTTGAATAAAATGTTCCTTTAATTTCCTTATTAAGGTAGTCTACAACTTTATAAGTTACAGGATTTGTTGGTAAAACTTCCTTGATATATAGTATTTCTTCTGCAAATTGGGGGTTGTAGCCTCCATCAAATTTGGTACCAAATAAACAGGTTCTTACTCTTTGGCCAGGACGAAGTCCTTCCATAACCTTTAGTCGACTAGGGCGAAGCCTTTCTGAAATTTTTGGGTGCAGCGCTTCCTGTGAATTATTATTATTTAACTCTCCTAACCTAGATTTTAAACCATAAAGGTTTAAACATACTTGTAATTCATTCTCGGTTTTACTTGCTTCAACTAGTGTCATTGTGGCAAGTGAGTTACGGGTCTCTTTTACAACTATCACCAATCACGTTTCACAATTCACAATTTAAATGGGTACACACTCTTTAAAAGTCAGTCAATACCGTATAGATCCTCCGATGCCAAGATGCTTAATGACAAGAAAACAGAATATAGAACAGATTTTGTTTTTCCGTTCCTCTCTGGTCTTTCGTGAATTTTTACTCGATAAAATGATTAATATCAACAAAATATAGTCTATATGTTCATAAAATAACTTAAAATAAGGCTATACACAAAAATAAAAAAATTTAAAAATTTCGAAATTTTGGGTCAACATTTTCTGAATTTTTATATAAATAGGGACAAAAACAAAATTTCTGCCCCGCACCCATGATTTTTTAGGGAACGGAGCGGATCCGAGGCTCAAAATCTCATAGAAGTAGAATTTCGTTTTATGCTAAAAGTCGTAGAATTAAAATATTTATGTTATGATATAAATATATATCTGTAAATAAAAGCCAAGTTATGGAAAACAAAAGGAAAGCTTTCAGTTAGAATGATTTAAGGAAGAACTTTAATATAATCACAACTTCCTTTAATCACTTTAATTATTACAATATTTATATTACATAATATATTCACGGGCGGAGACGAGTGAGAAATGAAAACACAAAGATGAAGAAGAGGTAGGTAAGTATCTAATTATTACGTGGAATTACCGGTGAGATAGGAAGTTTCTATAAGAATCCCTTGGCAGTGTCCGATGGTATAATTCCGAGACTTGCAAGTCCTCGGTATAATGGAGATAATCCTACGTCCTTCCCGAGCGTTATAACTTCAATCCAACTGTCTCTTTCTAACTGACTAACTCCAGATCGAATAAAGACGATCGGTTATTTTTAATAGTCTTTAGAAAATCAAAAGCTAAACTCAAGAATCAAATCGTAGCTCTAATGACTTTTAAATCAACAAACAGAATCACTTGTGTCTCCGAGAGAAAATCAGAAGTTGTTGTCTTTTATACTCTGCTGTCAAATCTAACCGTGGCTAACTTCTGTAAATGTCTACAGTGGCTGGAGTCAGGACTCAACTTGTGGTGTTTGAAGCTTGAAGACAGAAATCAGAATGCCTACCTGTTACTGTTATTGGCTTTGAGTCTAACTTCTTTTCTTTCTTCTATCTGTTTAAGTATCTATCCCATCGCTGAAAGCGGTGGCATTTTGAGTATTTCTACTGTCTGCTTTGTTTACCTGTGTGATACTTTTCTCGCTCGCCTATCTATAAATACCATAGCCTTTTGTGCTATGGAACTGGCGGGAATTCTATTTATGATGTAATCTTAATAGAATTGGACAGAGGTGGAGTTCCGTCTCCACAAGTGTATGCTTTAACATAGGAAACTACTTCATGGTATTCATGGTCTTACACTTGTATACTTAAGAGCAGCAACATATTATTGTTGTAAAATAATACTCTTACGCTTAACTCACATGTACGTACCTAATAAGTTAGTAAAACATTTAAACTTAGTAGCAGAAAAAAATAATTTATTTAGCTACTTTTTGCATGCCAGTAAGTGGGAAGAGGGAAGGGAGTAATTACGTTCAATCACAGCGCCAGTGTGTTTTAGTTTCTATTTTTATTTCAAAAATATGGGCGCCAGAATAGCAAGAACCACCACTATTCAATTGATACGTTCTGGTACTGAGTACGTAGTAATAATAATTCATAGATGGGCAAAAACTCACCCCTCAGCCTCACCTCATGAGGGATGCCTATGAAGTAGTATTCACTCACCCTTACGCTCACCCTCACGTCAACTAAAACTTGCCTCTCGCACTCCCCCTCATGAGTGCAAATTTTGAAAAGAAGGCACTCACGCTCTCCCTCATGAGGCACCCCTCATCGCGCCTTTATTTGATGTAGTCAAGTATGTCTAGACAAATTTTTTTTTTGAAATTTATTAAAATTGCATTTTTTATTCAACCAAACAGTTCTACGCGAATTGTAGCAGTATAATAAAGCATCGGCACGCAGTATTGTTTCAATTTATAGTAGTAATATAAATAAATAGGAGTTCGATCTGCTACTTGAAGATTAGGGATGAGTGCAACTGTCATGCACTCACGCTCACCCTCATGAGGGGGATGGGAATTCAGCAACACTCGCCCTCACCAAATGAGTGCACACAATTTATATCTGCACTCGCACTCATCACTTGCACTCACGGCAATGAGGGTGAGCGTGAGCGTGAGGGTTGCGCTCATCCCTCGTGAGGTTAGCCCATCTATGTATTAATTGTCGCATGTCGCATAGGTGATAGAAACACATTAGACTCTACATCAAGTACCAATATAATGCACTATATATATGCACTACAATATTTGAAATTGGCATTTTAAGTTTACTGTTTTAGATCAGCTTTAATTCAAGCATGTTCTTACTTTTTGAAATTAAATCATTTAACTTGACTATTAATTTGTGAACAAGGAGTATAAGTGTGATATTATCCAAAAACTACAGGGCTCTTACAGTTCCCTTTTCAAAATCTTTGAAAGCAGTTTGACATTTGAAGCAAATCAGTTGAACATTGCGATCTGCAGGCGACCAAAGAACGGGCAGACTAACATGACTAGACAAGCTTAAAATATTTACAGGTCAGCATCTACAGTCATTGGACAATAATTAGATTTAAATACTTTTGTATTTCAACAACTACGATTCGAAAGTTGCTACAACATCTGAACGATGATGTCTTTGTTTTGCGACTAGATTTTCATAAAAAGCTAACTTGGCCCATTAGTTCCCGGATTGGCCTGCCGGTTTGAAAGGATAGCATTTTGTTTCTAAATACTGACTGAGCAATTGGAAGTAAATACCAGGTATTTAAAATTTAAAACTAATTCGTTCGTATGGAAAGCAAAATATTTAGGTATTTAAATCTAAATACTAAGTATTTAGATTTAGTGATTGTCCAAAGACTGCTCTAAACACCATAATTGCTTATATTGACTTTGTCCTCGCCCTTGCCTTGGTTAAGAATTGTGCTTTGCAGAGAAATAGCTAGTTTTGGATGGATGTTGATCCATTTTTTTCTAACTTCAAACCCGTTGCCCGTAGTAGTTGGTAACCGTAATATCTTGAATAAATAACTTTCTAAAGACAGGTATTAATGTGTGCGTTAAACTGTCCAACAAGGAAACGTAAATATGAACTATAATTATCTTTAAATAGCTATAATTATTTAGCTATAATTATTTTTTATTTTGTCCTTTGGGCTATCCTCGTTGGAGGACAGTGTCAAGATTATTTTAATAAAGTTGTCTTTCTCTCTTATTTGTTTTTCCGTTTGCGTAAAAGTGAATAATAATAATAATAATAAATGTTTCCTGGGAAGAATCCTTTTACAGTAGGATCCTTTTGCTAGTTAGGATCAACTAGCAGTTAATCCTTCTGACTCAACAATGGGAAATTCACCGCTTCCTATTGTGGATAGCAACAGCTTTCGATATGTGAACCCAGGCACTATGTTTAGTTGGAGAGAAGAACTATTAGATTCAAGAAAGGCTGAAGAACTTGACCCATTTTTTGAACCTCTAATAAAATTTAACTACAACACAACTGTTCATACCAAAGATATTTTGCTGCTGCTGCAGACTTGCCCAACAAAATTCGTTGTTATTCATTGCCTCCAAGCTGTATATTTTTCCCTGGAGGCAACTGAAGAGAAATTTGAAAAATCGCTGGAAATACTATTGAAGCTTAAGAACATCATACGTTTATATTCGACGGATATTGAACAATTCTACGATGTTGAAGGTTTTATCTATTTATTGGATTCTACCATGGATGATATATCACAAATGAATACGTTCGCGAATACAAGTAAAATAAGCTTAGGAACATTGGGTCAAGCGAATATTGGTTCGATCATGAAGACTTGGGAGAACTTAACATCCAATGCACAGTCCGTGATATTGGCAGCTAAAGCATATTTTATGTTGTTGTTCAGAGAGCCAGTACACAAAATCTTCAGCATCATTCGCCATGTAATTTTCAATTTGGTTTGGGTTGATAATTATTGTATAATAGTATAATTAGGTGCTTCTTTTTGTTGGAAATATTCTGTTGTTTAATTGGAATTTTCTGCAGACTATCATTCTGCCTTTTATCTCTTCACCTAACTAATAAGATTCCACCTCTTGCAGAATTTGTTCTCTTGTCTGTGATACGATTGTGATAAACTATTGTAGGATTTACTGTCATTTAGGAATGTATTTTATTCTAACTTTCTAGATCCTTTCAGTATCAAATGATGTTCCTGAGTGGCACTACTTGTTTTGTGTTGTTCAGAGTAAGAAACGATCCGAATGTAGTCCATGTGTTATAAAACCGAAGAAAGCTGAAATGGATTCTTTGAGAAGAGCATTAGAATTACAACCTTCTAATTTAGTCGTGTGGATCCAGATGATGGAAACTCTGTTTGACTGGATGAGAACTGATGATAGACATCCGCAGTTTGATATTCTTGGAGAACATTTAGAATCAGTTATCGATATAGCGCACTTTCTTCACAAAGAAATCCAGTAGGTTTGAACTTGTTGCGTCCTAAATAATTATTATTATCACTAGAGCTAGAAATAAGAAATTGCGATGGAATGCAAAACGAAAACCTGTTCGGCATCGAAAAAGCACAGCTATGCGATGTTATACTTACATTTTCCACCACGAGTTCCCCCCCCCCCCACACCTACATTTTATTCTCAGTATCAAAATCATCTTAAAATAAACGAATGTGCCTTTCCAGAAAATGCATTTTTAGATGCTAAGCAAGCATCTATTGAAATGTTTTTGTCTGTCTGTCCGTTCGTTGGTCCTGCTCTACAGGTCACAGTTTAACTGATTCCTTTCAAGCAGGGTTCGGTAAATGCCACCTTTTTATAGAAAATACCATGACACTAGCATATACAGGTATAAAGTGGCAAATACTGGTAAATACTTGTGTAGGCTTAAACTTTGAAACACAGCTGCTAATTCAATTATAGTAAAAAGCCAGTACCATGTAATTTATTATATAGTGCAGTAAAAATATCTGTAATGCTGAATTACGGCATAATGGCAAAATCAAGTTGACCATTTTGCCGCTTTTATGACCGTATACAACAGGGCTAAAATCTTGTTTTCATGGCTTTTAAAAGCAACTATTTGAACACTGAATGTAGTTATGACACATTTGAAAATTTTCGTAAAGTCTTGATTTAAAAAATATTAGTATTCTTGATTTCGACAGTCTTTGTCTTTTCATGAATTTTTCAATTCCTATTTAGTGCGCAAAATCTTATTGTTTTATGTAGAAAAACTTAATCACTTATAGTGTTTAGTCACTTTATAATTGCATCTACTTAGCATGCCTAGATAAAACAATTTAGTACATGTCTAGTAGGACTAAAATTGTTTCACATACTGCACTATGAAATAATAGTAAAAAAAATAGTCTCTTTTGGTACTTTTCAGGGTTCGGAAGTGGTAAATACCATGGTAAATACCGGTAAATACCATGGGTGGTAAATACTATTTAGTGGCACATTGGCACATACTGACATAAACTGGTACAAAGTGGTAAATTCAAAAACTTTTGAATTTCTTCTTGGCATATACTGCCTTAATACAATTACTGGTGAGGGGTAAATTAAAGAAAACCTAAATTTTTAACAACAATACCAAAATAAACTATTTTTTTACACTACTATTATTTCATAGTGCAGTATGTAAAACAATTTTAGTTTTACTAGACATGCTCTAAATTGTTTTGTCTAGGCATGCTAAGTAGATGCAATTATAAAGTGATTAAACACACTATAAGCGATCAAGTTTGTCTACATAAAACAATACGATTTTGTGCCATAAATAGGAATTGAAAATTTTATAAAAAGACTGTCGAAATCAAGAATAATAAAAATAAATGTTTTGAAAAATCAAGATGTTACTAATATTTTCAATGTGTTTCAGATGTGCCATATCTACATTCAGTGTTTAAATAGTTGCTTTCAAAAGCCTTGAAAACCAGGAGCACAGTAATCATATACAGTCATATGCATTGAGCGTTATACAGAATACTTTAAAAGTCAAATACCTGTTAATATTATTTAAAACTCCAATAGCCGAAGCCATTCGTTTTTTGACGCATACATAATGTTCTTTAAAATTTAAATGAGTCGATAATTATACTTAAAGCTAGTAACAACTTCCACTTCTGTATCATCACATAAAATAACCAAATTATTAAATTTTACTTCATTTGTCTTATGAAATAGCATTAACTTAGTCTTTGATACATTTATATTTAAGAGGTTAGTGCTAAACCATTTATGTATATTATTTAAAGCTAGTTGCATTGTCTTGACTAGTTCTTCTATATTACTATTCACAATATAAATAATAAGGTCATCTGTATACAATACATACAGATGATGTAAACATATACCTTTATTAGTGTCATTTATAAATGATATAAAAAGAGAGGGCCTAAAATACTTCCCTGTGGGACCCCAATCCTTAAGTCTAAATGTTTTGAGGTATAATTACCATTCTGAATACAGAATCTTCTGTCAAGCAGAAGATTCTGTATAAGCTTTACTATACCATTACTGAGATTAAATTTATCTCTTAACTTATTGAGTAAAATAACATGGGAAACAAAATCGAATGCTTTACGCAGGTCAATGAATAAAGCCAAACATCAACCCTTAGGTGCATTTATATTAGTATAAATATTCTGCGTCACTTTAAGAATAGCAGAAAAACACGATCGACCAGGTCTAAACCCATGTTAGTTTAGATTGAGAAGGTTTTCGTCCAAAACCTCATTCATTATTCTTCTCTAAATATTTTTTTCAAATAATTTACATAAAAGTAATAATTTAGATATTGGGCGGTAGGAATTAGAGTTAAGCTTACTACCTTTCCCTTTGTATATAGAGATTACAGTTGCTAACTTAAAAGGCAATGGTATCGAGGAAAAGCAGCGGAAATTAGTGTACATTATTGACAGGGGCAAGGCCAGGGCATCTCTACAGTTGCTAAGTACAGTATAACTCAAGTCATTACTTGAGTTTGAGGTTTTTGGCCTAATTCTGGAAAATGCCTTTCTCACTTCACCTACACTTATAGGAGCAACATCGTCAGGGCTGAAGTACATATTATTATAGAACTCAGATAAACAAGAGCTAAAGCCCTTGTTTAATGGCAGCCTTAACAGCCAAATTATCATTTTGAATTTGCCGCCAAATTTTAGCTGACAATTTATAGGTTGTAAATTAAAGGAAAGAAGCCGTAAACGGGTTAGTTGTGAAGATTTACGCACAGGTATTTTGATATTCTCAATAAATCCAAAAATTTAATATTGAATTTTTTGAATTTCCTGCGAAAACTTTAAATATTGTGTTAAATAAAGATTTCGACCGGTCACTCAGTAAACTTACGCAAACATGATATACCATTCGAACGGTAACGATTAGGCAAATCTAAATAACATATTGTGCACGCACGATAGTTATTAATTTTAAAATAATTTCGAAAAAACTTAATTGAAAATTAAAAAAATTTAATGGATTTTGTCAAGTGATATATCATTTGAAAGCTCTTCAAAAATAAGCAGACACCATTTTTTTTGGTTTTTGATTGTGACCCATACAACACATTTTTGGCGGGATTTAAAAATTAAAATGCCGTTGTCATGGAAACTGTTAGTAGAAATAGAGGCGCATTATGTTATTTGGAATCTACTAGTGATTACCTTTCGAATGATATATGGCACGATGAAATTGGTCCAGTATTGAAGAAAGTTCAAAATTCCGGTAAATTATGTAGATAGGTAGGAACAACTCAGTTAATTCATCAGTGGAGACTCTAAAAGCCTTTGATAGATTATCCGCGATATCAGAATCTGAATGTATAATGTAGCCATTACATTCTAATTCTGTTATCTTATGTAGCTTTTGGTTTTTTTCTGTAATATAATTGTAGGTACTCCAATGTTAGTTGACGTTGTATTACTATCAAAGGCATTCTTGAAAAAAGCGAGCTTACTAGAACGTACTTCATAGTTTGTTGAGTTTCTTAGCTCCGTGTACTCTGCACATAACTTATTATCAAGATTTTTATTACTCATAGCTTTAATACGATCTCTTCTATGCATTTTTTGTTTTAACTCACCAGTGAGCCAATCACTTCTTTTATGCTTTATGGACCTGTAACTACTGGTGCATGCTTATCAAGTATTGAATTAACATTTTACAGAAAGGATGTAAAAGTCATCAGCCGTCCATAGACATTCAAGGAAATTCCATGGTATTAATTTTAACTCATAGCACACTAATTTCCAATCCGCCTTTTTGAAGTTTTGAGTCTTAATGATATCTCTAGTATAATGTAATTTGAGTATCCTACGTATTAAGTAAATTAGGTGATGGTCAGAACAGCCAAATGTAAGAATCTCAGACTTCATGACCAAATCACTATTATTAACATAAATATGGTCAATTAAGGAACTGCTAGTGTTAGTTACTCTAGTATCAGTATTGATTAGCTGAGTAAAACCATGGCTAGAGAAAATATTACAAAGATCTTTCCCGTCCTTACCTAAATTATCTGTTTAGATTTATATAAAAATCCCCAGTGACTACACTATCAGTATTACGCTTAGACAATGTAGACAGCTGAGTCTCAAAAGAATCTAGAAAGAACGATGCCTGAATATGAGGAGGCTCATAGACCACTGACAATAGAAAAGATCGACATAGCTTCTTTGATATTTTCAGTGTTTATTTCCAATTCCACATCCTTATTAGGTATGCAAACTGCTTGTTCTAGCGATTCAATGCCATCCTTGATATAAATTATTGTTCCGCCACCACCACGATGCATTCTATCAACCCTAGTATGAGTATACCCTTCTATCACATGCAGACCTATAGGCATAGTCGATTGTAATTTAGATTCGGTCACACAGTACATCTACTTTGTACGTCTCAGTAAATAATCTGACATCCTCAATTTTTGATAACGATAACCCATTCAAATTAATTTGTTATCTTTATACCCTTTCCATTCAAGACAGTATTAGTGGGTGCAACAAAAGAACAATTATTAGTAGGTACATCTCCACACACTAAAGGCATAACACATTCTAAACAATTTCTGGAATTTAAACTAATAGTACTTTTAAATGCCGATTCTACATTACATACAATGAAAGGGGAATTAATATAAGAATCCTTACAATCTATACAGTACCATGTTTCTAAGCAGTGAGTAGCAATGTTTTCCACCGAATATCCAAAGTTTCCACAATTAAAATGAACAGTCACACAACACTTGCAACAGGTATAATAATTTTGATATGTTCCTAGCTTCTGACTGCAGACTTAACACTTTTTCTGTTTCTTCATACTTGATAGGCTTCTATTTTCCTAAAGCACAGTTTTCAGTAGATCTTAATTTCTGGTAGTCCAGGACGAAAATTTCCAGAATTTTTCTGACCCTCGTGTTCTCCCAAGCACACCGTAGTAATACGCGGTCTGGCTGAGATCCAAGTTTAGAGCAATCCCGGGTATCTTCGCCGACTTAAGTCAGGTACCGGCCCACCTAACTGCTTTAAAGATGAGAGCTTCAAAGGGCTCTACGGCTTAAAGGGTCGCCTGAAACCCTGATTGTGGCACGAGCAAGCTCCAACCACACAACCGTCTTTGAAGGCAGTTGTCGTAAGAATGAGGGCAGTTGTCCTAAAAATGAATTTGTAGGTGCAAAAGTTAGCTATTAGCTTTTTAATTATCATATAAGGTCCTCTGTCATGATCCATGGTCAAGAGCTTGCATCAGTACTTCAGCGCTGCTTTGAATGCATTGAATGCAGCAGTATTGTGGAAATAGGGGAATTAGCAGTGGCCTCTAATATTAATGTTTAGCAGGCATTTTTGGAGGTATTGACAGTGTAGCAGCAGTATAATCGAGGTGCTGTATTAGAGTATGTAATGTGGTATTTTGCATTCGGTTCATTTCTTATTGAGTTGCGTTTAAGGAAATTAAAATCGCGCACGGAATGTTTTCGTCTTCGTGATATTCTGCTCGGCAAATGCAAAAGGAGACGGTACTACACAAAGCGTTATACGCTACTTAAACTACTTTTCGTATTCGATCAAATAGACTAGCTGATCGTGTCCGCTTTCGTTGCTGTTGCTGGCACGACGGGGAACGGGCAGCGGACGTGAGCCGCCTTGAAACTGTAATGAATTGATGAGTAGATCAGTAGACATTGGTTCGGTACTTCACTCACAATCACATTACCTACACCATTGCACCATGCCGACAGTTTGGTTTGAACTAGGGTACGCAATGTGATGCAGACCTGCTCAGTCGCATTTGTAGTGGCTTAAAATGTTTTTTGAAGAAAATCGGTTCAAAACTGTGACCTGTAGTGCAGCGGCGGATACAGAAATTTTGTCTGGGGGGGGGGGCTAACAATGTTAAGCCGCCATATTGGAAAATGGCCGCTCCTATCTCTACAATGTTAAAAAATTTCCTTCGGGGGTTGGGGCTAAAGCCCCCTAGCCCCCTCCCCCTCTGGATCCGCCGCTGCTGTAGTGTACGGCCAACAGACATACGTGACCATTACAATAAATGCTTAAGCTCAGCATTAAAAAACAATACAGACCTGCCTGCTCGCATATGTGGTAAAACAGAAAATCAGGCAAACGGTTTGACCTGTAGCGTGGGACCATCACCAACAGACGTACGGACGGATATGACCATTTCATTAGATGCTTAAGCTCAGCATCTAAAAACTGGAAATTATAAACCAATATCTTTAGCCAATTCTTATCTATCCATTGCTATCCCTTAACGCAAATTCTCTTCGAAATATATGCTGGACTTACAATTGAGCAAATTGGTTAAAAGTTCTGTGAATGAAATCATTGAGCTTCCTGTAGACTCCCCAG
Source organism: Dicyrtomina minuta (assembly GCA_949802685.1). NCBI lineage: Eukaryota > Metazoa > Arthropoda > Collembola > Symphypleona > Dicyrtomidae > Dicyrtomina > Dicyrtomina minuta. Next base: position 103,868,084 of record OX461808.1, on the reverse strand, counting down.
GCGCAATGTTGTATACCTGCAGAAGGCCCAGACAAAGTTCTATTAGAGTAGAAATATTTCCTGTAAAAAAATGTTCTTTTACATTCTCACGGACCTGTTTCAATTGTTCAGAGCACTGCTCTTTGCTGTTTGACGTGATTTTGATTGTATTTTCTAGACAAGCTTTGACGTTGAAGGGTATTCCTGTGGGCATTGCTCTGGACCTCAACATTATTGCAAGTAGCTTTTACGGCTACAAAAACCTTCCACAAATTAAAACTAAAATATTTGCCAAAGGAGCAGGTACACCAGAAACTGATAAGGGAAGTAACTCTTTCGGATACAAAGTATTAACTAAAGAATCTGCTGCAGAAACAGCTAACTCTTGTTTAAATACAGCATTGCGTATTAATCCAGAGTCAGGAAGAGGAAGTATGATAAAAGCGTTTAGACTGCTAAAGAAGGTTAGTGTCTTACAAGTGTCACTATTTTTTTAAATTAATACCTAACAAATATTATTTCTACCTACCGTATTTCCTATTTTAGACCACGGAGTGTACTATTCAAATTCCGACCTCCCAGACCCGTGTACTAGTAAAGGCCCGTGTATTATTACAGACCCGCGTACTACAAAATAAAACAATGTTAAATAGACCCGTGGACTATTCAAACTCATACTTCTTAGACCCGTGTACTAATACAGGCCCGTGTACAATTACGGACCCGTGGTCTAAAAATAGGAAATACATTTACATAATTTGGAACCTTTTAGAAATACCTTTCCGATTTGGACGACTGATAGCTTATTTTAAAGCTCTTGAAAAAATATAGACATTGGGGGATTTATTTTTGACTTCAAGCCCATACAACACTTTTTAGAGGGAATTTTTAAAAAATTTCGAAAAATAAGCTGGCTTTCAGAAACTATTAAAATATCTCGCTGAACTCAAACGCAGTTATATTTTGCTAATTATTATCGTTCGAATGACGTATCATTTAAACCCACACTCACAAGGGAATGGTTTCACATGTTACCCGCCAAATTCAAAACCTGCCACTCAGAAAAATCAGGCTAGCTTTAAATAGCACAGGTTTAAAGTAACTCGACCGCATTTTGCGTTTTTCGGTCACAGTGGCCCGCCAAAGTTTAAAAAAATTCGAATTTTGAATTTTTGGCACCCTGTAGCTTCTACATTTCTCATCCGATTTTGACGAAATTTGGTTTTTTCTAATCCTTAGACCATTTTCTAAAAAGTAATTTCAGGATTTTTCAAAATTCGAAAATTTTAATTTTTTTGAAAAAATCGACCTAAAAAAGTGGGCCTCAAAAGTATTGGTTTTTTAATTTTTTTCAAAAAAATGAAAATTTTCGAATTTTTAAAAATCCTGAAATTGCTTTTTAGAAAATGGTCTAAGGATTAGAAAAAACCAAATTTCGTCAAAATCGGATGAGAAATGTAGAAGCTACAGGGTGCCAAAAATTCAAAATTTGAATTTTGTTTAACTTTGGCGGGTCACTGTGACCGAAAAACGCAAAATGCGGTCGAGTTACTTTGGATCTGTGCCATTTAGAGCTAGCCTGATTTTTCTGAGTGGCAGGTTTTGAATTTGGCGGGTAACATGTGAAACCATTCCCTTGTCAGTGAGTTACCGGTCTAAAAACCGAATTTTCGGTTTCGACAAGGTTTTTGCGGGAACTTCAAATTGTCTCCTATGTTTGTTATCATATGTGGGACCGGACACAAATGACGCCATCGATGTTGAGGGTGTATCACATTGCAAAAACACTACATGCTACACATAAATATTTAAGCGATGCTCGTGCGGGTCACGCAGGGGGTGGGTGTGTCCTAAAAGTTGATTAGCGTCATTGGTGTCTGGCCCCTTATTTGAAACAACGAAGTTTCTTCCATTTCACATGACTCATGATGTAGGCACAGTTCAGTTAATCCTTCGGTCCACACAATAATAATGGTTAAGTTTGCTGGGGGATTTCAAAAATTTGAAATCGAAGTTTTTTATGAGATATTATACATGTATCCCATCCCTGCTAATGGACAAATAAATAATATGCTACATTATGTGAATACGTACTGCCAATGCTCCAACTGCACCCCAAGATGCAATATTTTGTTTGCATTTCACAACAAAAAACATTTTTGAGTACGAAATTTCCTGCAACATTAGATCTTATAAATTTTTCGAAATCGAACTCGGACCTCAAGGGTACCTTGGAACTCTTGCCTTACTCCACTTTTCAGTGGAGCAGAGTGGACTCACATGTCAGTGGAGTACAGCTTTGAGTTCTGTGCTCCGCCCTCCACTCCATGAGTTTGGACACCACTTGGACGCGGATGACTATCGGAATCTAATTTTGTTAAAGTTTACCGTAATATCTCAATGCAGTAAAACTTCCAATAAACGGATTTTTCTATTTTCAAGGTCTTTAACGTGATATATGTTTTTGTCAAAATCGGCCGAATATTTCAAAAGACTTCCAAATTATTGTCTGGATAAAAATTCATGATACCTGCGCAAGGTGTCCAAACCCTGCCGTGCCCAGTTGATTGCATGGATATGAAACTGTTTGGACACCTTGCGCAGGTATCATTCATTTGTATCCAGACAATACGTAAATGGGCACAAATAAATAGTACTGTACATAATTCGACCAAGGGAAAAATGACAATAACAAAGACCACGATATACAACATATTTCTGCCCCATATTACTGTTAATGCTTTCGCCCCTTGTTTTAGCGCAAATAGTTTTGGAATTTGTCGATTTTATGTTAATAGTTACCTAATTATTTGGTTGTAGGACATTTGCCACCCGGAAAATTCCTACCCGAACAGTACTCTGACATTTGTTACTCAAACCCCAACATTAGACATTTGCTACCCACGCCCAAACCTAGGTCATTTGCTACCCATGGCTAAAGTAGAAATAAAATGCATGGAGAATATTTATAAGTGTATCGTGATAACATGGCATCGTTAAAATAGTTTATTAATGCTATTATTGTTAATGATAGAAGATTTATTATTATTATTATTATTATTTTCCATCTTTTCGGATTTGAGCGCCAATTTACTGTACAAGCATGTGAGTGTAGACAAATATTTTCCGTGGATAGATCGACTCAAAGTCTGAACACCACCTATGGAGCGTTGCCCAACGGAAATGAGCTACACTACACGACTTGTGTCTGGCGAACAAGTATGTATATTATGGGATTGTGGCTAATGGTACTGCCGACTTCTATTGCAGTCTAGGTTTTTTCCTTCTCTTCAGGAGATGTCAGCTATCTTCCCTTACGGAGGACTACAGTGCAAATATACAAATTTATTAAAATGTGAAATCCAAGTGAATAACGTGGAAGGAGAGTTAGACGCTGTCGTCATTTGAGCGTTGCCATAATAGGGTTCTACTCTTTTAATAAAATCAAAAAAGCTTAAAGCTAAATTGCACTGTAAGCTCAGCATCTATTTCGGGCCAGCGGTCAAAAAATTCGGCGCGAAGCGCCGGGTTTTTTGTCTTTTAGTAATTATTGTAGCGCGTCTTCAATGGCTTGTTGTTGCCTGGTTCTAACATTTATACAGCAATCAGTCTTAATATGCAGGGTATATTAATTAGAAAAATTAATTGTAAAGATAATATTTATATAACGTTTAAATATAATTTATAAACGACCATCTAAAATTATACCATTTTCTATCGTTAACAATAATAGCAGTAATAAACTATTTTATGTTGTTAAAACGATGTCATGCACCCTCCTATTTGTTGCCCTTGCATTTTATTTCTACTTTATTCATGGGTAGCAAATGTCCTAGGTTTGGGCGTGGGTATCAAATGTCCTAGGTTGGGTTTTGGGTAGCAAATGTCCGTACACCAATTATTTATGTGCTTTGAATCTGCAACTATGTGAACTTCTGGAATTTTTAATTAGTTCCAGCGTGAAGAAGCTTTGCTTGCTCTCCAACCAGCATTACAGGCGGGCTCATTTGACGAATCCGTAGTCTTAGTATATATCCGAATACTTGTGGGAGGTGACCAAGCCCAAAGAGAGGAAGCTATAAATGCCTGTAATGCGGCATTTTTCATTGCTGATTGCCACAACTGGACAATGTGTGGGCGTATTCAACTATTTTTCTTGAAAGGATGCATTTTGTTGTTGAAAGGAGATCTTAGAGAATCAGTTCAGACCTGGAGTGAGGGGTTTCACTTGAATAACAAGCTATTTTTAAAACAAGTAAGTAGATTTAGTTAGATTTGTTAAGGAAGTCATGTCATGCTTCATTTTATTAACAATGTTCGATTGATAGCGCAAGTTCCTTTGAGCGTAATCAACGCCAAAACTGTGTAGGCTGCTTCAAGACCTTTGAACAAGCAATAATGTTTGAAAACAATTTAATAAACTTGCAGCCTATAAAAAGTATAAATCTTTGAAATCTTTTTGAAGTACTAATAGCTAAGTACATCCCCTTACGAAGACATCTTGTTATTCGCCATCGCTTCAGTTGAGTAGAGATAAGGCCACCAGTCAACGAACCAGAACTAACATCGATACGAATACCCATGATTTGAATATGAAATAATTCGTTAATAACATATACTGTAAATCAAAATAACAAATTACAGACCTGTAGAATTATATTGATAGTATTGATACTGCCAATACACCCAAAAGATGGCAGTTTAAATTTAATTATAGGCGACACTACCAATTACCCGATGCCACACACCTTTTTTAAAATGCCAATCAACTTTGTTCCAGGAGATAATATCCGTGGTAAGTTTCAAAAGATCTGACAACCACTCACTGCGACTTTGAATTGCCACACTATAGTCATTTGTATTATTATCCTTGGCGTTTCGTACTATCAGTTTGTGTATTGTGTGTAGGATAACTAGTCGCCAAATATACGACTAGGAGTCCAAAGACAACGTTTATTGATTTACACAAAACTCTACTTAATTCAGAATACAAATTATAGTAATTATAAAAAAGACAAAAAAAAACTGCAATCCACAAAATAATCCATTTACAAACCATAGGAATCAGATCTAGATGCCTACAACATTTTTGTGGGGGTTGATACAATAGATAATATCTAAATAAATAACAAGAAAACAACGCACATATTATGTGCGTTGTTTTCTTGTTAAAAAATGATTAAACAAATTAAGTTTAAAAATGCCAACACGATTAACCTCATTCTCTTCATCACATTTAACATCATGAGGTAAATCATTCCATAAATCTATACATATCGATGTATTTCACAGATTACACAGGTGAATTTCTCCCGCACTAAGACCGACAATGAGTTTGTGAGCTGTAGTAATATAGACTTGTATTTTAATTTAGGTTACAATAAAGTTAATTGACTATACTCATTTTCTCATAATTTAAGTACATACATACATATGTGCACAAAAAATCTTTTAATTTAAAGAAGCCATTGCCGTATTATAACTATGACAATGTATTGCAGATTCTTAACAATTCAATCCTCATTCACAGCAGACGTGGGTTAGAAGCAAGCCAGATCAATTAAAGGGAAACTAAAACTTAAGTAAGGCAAGAATAAGAACAAGGAACATAGTAAAAATGAACGAGATCGCGCCGCATGTGGCGCTCAATGGATGATTTGAAATGCAATGCTACACTGTGCTTTAAAAAAATTACCAAAATTCTTAAGCTTAAAGCGTATGGAATCGCTTTGTTGTAAAAATACAATGCTGAGAATTGCCGTTACCGTGTGCTTCGCTCTTTGGCATGCTTATATTTGTTAGTTTGATTAAAAAGTTTTGAGAGAAAAATGTTATGCGATATTCCAACTTTATACCGCATTGAAAACACATACGTCAAAATTGTGATGCTCATATCGCATAGCATTGTGTACCCTAGTGCAGACGCAGAGAGGGATAAGAAAAGGCGAAAAACCACGGAATGGACCGAATGCATTGGAAAGGTGCAAGCCATGCCTTGCTGCTTTTCTCTCCTGCCTCAATAACGATGCCATGTGAAATACTATTCTACAATTATTCAAATAGGAACGAAAACGTTCAGTAAGCTGAGTGAGCGTATAAGATCATTTTAGGCCAGTGGATGCCAATTAGCTGAACTGTTTGTATCTATTTTGACAATTTTTTTCGTTCATACGATACTTGCGATATGATATCGCATCAGCTAAAATGTGCGGTACTTGCGATATTTGTATCGCAATAATATCGCAAGTGGTGTGGCCTACTCGGTGATGGCCTACTCTCGAACAAGCACTACCCGTACCCCTCCTTCTTCGATTATATGCACTGGCACCACTGCACCAGGACCACTCGCAACTACGTTATACTTAAAATATAGATGATCAGATCGCTTCTAGTGCAATATGGAAATAGTCCGTTTTGCTTTTAGCATGAAATGGAGATTATTGGAGATAGTCAGATTTGATCTTTCGCCGACTATATTTATATGGAAGGAAGTTAAGTAATATGTGAATATAAGGACGCGCAACAGTAAAATGCGAAATAATGCATTTAATAATGGCGTTCATATAATTAACATCGGCAATTTAATGTTTTAAAAAAAAATCTTTTAGCGAGCAAAGATGCCCATATTCTAGCCCTATTTTGCTGAGTTGAGTTTGAGTTTGAGTGAACTTTATTCAGTGTCAAATTAATTCAATACAATTGTACTGTTTTACAATAACGGACACTAATACATACGATATAATCTAAAAGCAAATCTTAAAACTAGCACACACACAATTCTATTTAAATATTCACAATTCCATATTCATAATTCGATACCAAATTACATACAATTGCCAATAAAAATCCATTCATGGAGGCTGATGAACTAGAAACTCAATCACACCACGACTAGCTATCAAATGCTTAGTCAAATCCGATTGAAATTGACACATTGAATTTTCTAAACATTTTACATTGTCAGGAAGTAAATTCCATTTAGCAATACTTCTATAGACAAAAGAGCTTCTAAGAAGCCGTATTACAATTATCAGGATACTCCAATAGACAAGAATTAACAGATCTCGTATCTCTCACAGCTTGCTTCAGTACAAACCAGCTACTATAATTAGCAATATCAGAACCATATTTAAGAATACGAAAAACAAAAGACATACCACTACATACGGGCTATAAATGTGATGGTTTTATATTTACCTTACTACAAATATATTACTTTCCAGTGACCCAACCAATTCACTGTAAGCTCAGCTTCTACTTTGACAAATCCGGCGCTATGCGCCGGATTATTGTTTTTAACTTTTGGTCCATAATACTATTTTTAGATGAAAAACATAATTCCGGTTTCCTTAAAAAAATTTTAAGAGGGTTTTACGATTGCAGGAAAGCGCGTTTGGATATTTGAATTGAAATAACCATTACCTTTCGATTGGTGTATCACTCGTTAAAATTAGTCAAATATTTCAAAAGGTTGATAAATTATGTAGATAGGTAGTAATCAAACATCAAACTATAATGCGTGGGTAAAAGTCAGGGTTTTTCTTGCTTTGACTTTGGTTAGCATTAACGTCGTTTTGTTTAGCAGTGTAAGTCGCTAGTAGATTTAAAAGTACGGAAACATGAATTATGCAACTACATTTTGAATGCGCTTTCACTATTGCTGTGCTTGTAACTAATTTTAAATGCCAATACGTTATTTTGAACGTGTTGGCACGTATATATAATTTACGTTAGTTTAAATAAAATTATAGTTTTAATTGTTTTGCCCTACCTCATATTATGCTTTTCACTATTCTTTGTTACGCAGTTTTTTTGTTGGTCTAAAACTCAAGTTCGGAAGTATATGTGGCCGGATGCTTTTACGAATTTTACAATGATTGAAACCCTCAAAGTTGCGTTAAAAGAATTAACGGCCTGTGTATTTGCTGAAGCCTCACGTGAAAAGCAAATATCTGGCGCGATTTCAGCTTTTCTTCAAGAAATTAATTATTGTTTTCCATGGTAAGTTAATTTTATAATCGCTGTCCTGCTGATAAAATTACAATATAATTAAACTAGTCATGCATAGTTTTTGGATTTATTCATTTTACAGCACATCTAATATAAGCGACGAAATATGTCGGCTTGGCCGGGATTGGTGTTACCTATTTCACGAGAATGAGACAGACTCTATAAGCGGAAGTGATTCAGAGGGCAGCTTTGGTGACTTAGAAATGTGTGCCAGCGAGTAAGAAAAAGTCAGTGTTTACTTCAGCAGTTCCTGCAGTCTCTGTAGTGTAAAAAGTTTAAAACGACTTTTCACATTAAAAATAAAAATCAGTACAACTAATGAGCAGTTTTTACTAATAGTAATAGGTATGTTCTATGTTGTTTAATATTCTTAATCAGTTTCTATAAAAAACCGCAGTTTTTTATATACAAAAATATGAGTTCACGATTTAACACAACTTAAAGTTTATTTTACAAAAGTCGAAGGCTATCATGTTTATAGCTAAAATTTAATAGTAAACAGCAGTTTGGAGCACTTTAGGGCTCATTACTTTGACGTTACATATTGGTACTTTTATTTCCCCCCTTCAAGTTTTGTCATGACAGCGTATATCGACTTTTTCATGTTTGAATTAATGAGGAACTAAAGTTATGTTTAAGTTTAACGCCGACTGCGAAATATTTCTAATATTTTGGCGTTCATGTGAGGTGTTCCATTTCTATGCTGCGCACGCAGTTTTTATCACTGCCTCATGGAAAACATAGGACATAAAATTTTGTGCAAATTCCCAGAAAATTTGGTAGCAATTGCGTTCAAAATGATTGATTTTTTGAATAGTTTGAACAATTTTCTAGCGACTGACTAAGCGTTTTTTTCATATTTCAGTCTACAAGTTCGATTATTTGGGCCTCGAAGTTGGGCTGTCGACACCTCCCCATTTAACACAATGGTAAAAGATCCATTTTTCAAAAATTCATAGTTACAAATTGAAAAACATTTTTTGAATTTTCTCTCAGTCAGTCGCTACATACTAAGTAGACAGTACTGTAAAAAAATTAAATTGATACGTATACGTTCAGGCAAAGCCTGGGAATTTACCGCTAGAAGTAGTAGTAAGACATATATATTCTTGAAAAGTGTCAGGGGAAAGTCGATACGTAATAATCGTCACCCCTTAGAAAGAGTAAGAAAAGAAGTAAGACAGACGTCTTCTTGCGGATGCGATGAGTAAAGTTGGGTGGAAGGTTCTTCAAGAAGTTGAATATTCAGGATATGGTTTTCGTCGTGTGGATATAGCTTACAACCCTAGTTCTACGAATGGCTTAATTCTGGACCCTACTGTTCGCATAGAAAAAAATTATATTCAACAAGCTGAGGCAGTCAACAGGGAGAAAAACGAAATCTACGAACCTTGCGTTCAGTACTTAAACAGAAACTGGGATTAGTACCATTACTAAATTTGTTTGTATTTTATGAGATCACAAGCAGTACCATCCTTTCATATTAAAGATATTGTTACGAGAAAGCCGAAGAAATCAGTCCAAATCGGTCAACATCATTTGTTCTCAACTGCTCCTAATGTTTAGGACTTTAATCAATTTATATATCATTGTTAAAAAGCATAAGCTACATTAAGAAAATTTCTGATTCGTGTACTGCGTCCACTGGTCTATCCTAGTTCACTAGTTTTAGGACAGTGTCCATTTTATTTTTTGTTGAATAAAATTGTCTTTATATACAGTAATAACACGCAATTAAACTAACAAACTTTGTATATTCTATTAAACCAAGGACCAATTATCCTTGTACAATCAATTTGTAAATAACGAATGTTGTATGGGCTGAGGCCAAATCGACTCAATGAATAAATTATTATTATTATTATTATTATTATTATTATATACAGTAATAGAGTGAATGAAAGAGTTTCAAGGTCCTACGTGATATTTCACATTCTTCAAGTGCCTGAAGAAGATCAAGTCGATCGAAACGTTCACAATAATATTTTTTTCAAACTAAACAATGAAAATTACTTATAGAATTATTAAGTTCTTACTATTTCACTTAATATACCATCAATATAGCAGGCCAACACATTTTAAATTTATTAAATTTAAATTAAGATTAAATTTAATTAGTGACTTCTACATTCCGAGATGGCTGTCTTGTCTTCAAATGTTCCTGAACTTTACGATACCACTGAGATATAATGTTAGAGTTGTGAGCTAAATCTTCGAAAGCAGTACAGCCTTCAATACTACTTAAAACCCCATACACAGCAAGGTCCGATAAATTAGGCTTGGTACCACCCATAAAATCCCCATTTCCTTTCTGCTTTATAACGCGTAGCCAGTAATTGCTTTCGTCATAAAGTGACTGCCGAACATCTTGTTTTAGATGGTGGCGACGCTGAAGCTTTTTGCCGATTAGCCACATTGCAACTGCACCTACGTAAATCACCAGGTTTCGTTCCCACCAGGAAAAGTTTTTCTCCCATTCGCCCACCTACAATAGTTGTATTACGTATGTATTGATTTATTGCATATTCAGGCCTCGGCCCACACACAAATCATAACAATTGGTTTACATTAATACATTTTCCATAGTTGTTGTATTAGACTAGGTCACTAGGTTAACCAGTGAATGACTTGGTTTGTACTGTTTAAAGTTAAAGTGATTAAAATATTAGGCTACGAAATTAAGCAATACCATCTTACCACGTCGAAATTTTTGAAGGATTCAATTGCTTCTGGCACAGAACGATAAATATTAGGGGACAAGGTATGTACATATACAGAATCTGCCCATTTCCTCCATTTTCTTTCTTCCATTATTTCCTCTTTGGTTCGGCTTGGCCCTCTATTTCCGTCAAGACCATCTGCCATCAGGTGATATTTATTCAATATATCCGACTGAAGGACACCACTATCATCCTACAAAAAAAACAACAAATACATTGATTTATCAAATTCATAATTTATGAAGCATCCGGTTCCATTGCATGCAGCGCTCCCCACATCCGTATCTACTGAACCCGGGTCCTAATAGGTCTAGTGGAAGCACACACAATAGCATGTTGCATGAAAGGTTAAACAAAATAATGCTACACTTGGATTCGTGGTTGCGACTGAAGTCGAATTGCTTCAAATAACTAAAAGATGTGTCAAATTATTATTATTGACCTATAAGCCCGATACTGGCATTATGCTCTGGGCCTCACTGATTTAATGACTTCATCGGTCGGGTCACATCGGGGGAGTCTAGTAACATCCCATATTAACGACATCAATTTAAGTAATAGCTATACTAATGAAATGGGGGTAGTTAAAGGGGGTTATTATGATATTTGAAGGACGTCAATTTCCCGTGATCCTCTTTCACTCCGCCTTGAATGTCTCATCAAATAATGTTATTGGTTCTTGTCGACAGCCCGCAGTCTATGTAGATGCCCACAGATTTTCCAAGGCGTGTTTGATTAAACGAAAGTGTACCTAGAATTTAAAGTACGAATGTATGTATGTTGCATGTAATGTTGCGAGCACTGAGACTCGGTTTTTGTAGCCGCCCGAAATGAAGTGTAAATTTTTTGAGAATTGGTCCATTTAACTGCTAATTCGAAATCACTTACCAAGAAGACCATAACCAGAAACTATACAGCGCATCTACGTCGCATCTGTGAGAGTCTAAAAGTTATTTAAATCAAATTGGTTCAAAAGTGTGACCTGTGGCGTACAACAACGCAAAGGAGGACAGACAGACAGAATGGAGGACGGACGGACAAAACCATTACATTAGATGCTCTAAGGGGGGTACATCTGGGCTCGTGATGCACGGAGCATGTTGAGATACTAGATATCGATGAGCGAAAATCAAATATAAGTATATGCATACGAGATTTCTCTAATCCATTTGTACTCCCGGGTTGAATTTTCTGCTGTCTTTTCAACTTTTTGTATACGCTGATAGGAAAGAAATTAAAGGAATAGTAGTGTGGGATAGTGACGGCCAGTATAAGTGGCTACAGACTGAGTGAGTACGGAAATCAGTGAATGGGGTGAGCTCTATTATGGGCAATAAGGCAATAACGCCACTCAGCGACTGAGCTGACTCTTCATGGTACATACAAACTGCCTGCTCAATGTCTGGTGCGTCAGCAGAACCGATCCGATCACTTTATCCTGATTCCTCAACTTGATATACAGTAAAACTTCGTTACAACGGTCTTTCAAGGGGGTGTTGTATTTTGACCGTTGTATCAAAGGTCCGTTGTAACGTTACAACGGTCTTTGGCCGTTGTATAGTAACATGATTTTTGCATTATTTTATTTAGAAATAATATTAACACAATGTATAATTATTCTTTGTTACTAAATAACTAATGAAAAATCGTAATAACACGTTGGAAGACTCTAACAAAAATTCGAAAACCTTCGTTTAAGTTAGTTTCAAGTAGATTCTTTGGTTTAAGTTTTGACAAGTTTTTAATTTGTGCTCACAGCATTAAAAGCTGATTTATCTTTGCACCCGTTCTGCAATATCCACATTTTAGGTTTAAAGGAGTGTGTAATTAATACATTATTGTTAGTAAATTGTTAATAAAAAAACGTAACTAGACGTAGAAGACTCAAAAATAGCAAAATTATTAATTTCTAAAACTTAGTGTTACCACTCGTGTTAGAGCTGTTAGATCCTTATTAATTTGTGTTTCGTATCCACCCGCCTAGTTATAGCTTGAAATATTATTCCATCGGATTTACAGATGGAGACCATGTTAAGAAAAAATTGAAAACCAAAGACCGTTGTAACAAATATGATTCTAATGGTAACAGTGCTGTACGGTCTGTAGATTTTGACCGGTGTATCAAATTGACCGTTGTAAAATTGACCGTTGTAAGACTATACTTTAACATTACACAGCATAGGGTTGTTGCCGGGACTGCAGAATTTGACCGGTGTATCAAGATGACCGTTGTAACCCAGGCCGGTGTAACCCGACTGCACTGTAGCAAGTATCGAAAGTCGTCCTATAGGATAGTTCTTCCCATAATGTAGGAAGGTGTAGGGCGACATAAAGTGGTTCTCTGGCTATGACTTGACACATCATAGAGATTGATTCAACTCTGCTTCACCACGGCCTTGTAAAATAAACAGAAACTCCTGCTTCCTTACGTTAGCTAGGAGCTTAAATATCGCATCCTAAAGAGTGCGGCGAATTCGAAAGCCCATATTTTTCGGTTAGTCTTCCCAAGTAAGCTAGCATAATTAGTGATCTCAGTTGAGTGCACTAGGACTAGTCAAGCAGGCGTGCTACAGTGAGCGGTTAGGACTGAAGACTGTAACTAAATTTACAGTCTCAGACCTGGCTTCGATCCTCGGCCACTGCTAATCGTTTACGGCTCGGTGTTGTACGGTAAACGTCACTGGATGGTTGATTGAAACCCAATCTCCTTCGGTGCTCCTTAGTGACCACTACTTACTGTAGCGGCCTTGGTAATGAGACTCCTTTACTGTGGAGGAGGGGACGGGGATAGGTGAAAGGGTACAAAGACCGAGACGATCTAACGCGGTAGCCTCCTATTTCCTCAACCACAGTGACTGGTTGAGTCTGGTTGTATGAACTTCGGTTAAATCGACCCAATGAATAAATTATTATTATTATTATTACTAGGACTAGTCCAAATAGTGTATCTCGTGAGTAGCTGTAATAGTAAATTGTAACGTAGTGTGCTTAGGCCTTGGCCTGTTTGTACAATACTACTATACATACATCTAAAAACAGAGGAGCCATTACGAGCCGTAGAGGAGAATTTTGTGGTGGCTTTATGTAAAATTGGCGGATTCATAAACTTAAAATATTTCATAGGCACTCGCTTCAAACGGGAACATGTTATACACCGCTTTAAAGGTAGTGGCCAGTAGAATTTAATTATTGGCTTCATGACGCTCAAGACTAAATGGTTTTTTTAAGAATTTCGAAAAATCCGAATTTTTTCAAAAAAACTAAAATTACGTAATATGCATACTTATATTAGTTTCTCACTTTCGATGCTGAATTCGTAGTGCACTCGCCAAGACCTTTAAAATGATGTTTAAAATATTAGGTTACGTGCTGTAATTACGTATTTAAGGTAACAACATTATGTAAGTGCAAAGGTGTGAGTAAGCTAGGCACCTACCTTAGACTGAATACTTGGGTAATATTTGACTAGCTGCAGTAATTCTTCCGAATTTTCTTCTCTACTGCGTTTGGTTTTACTAGAGTCACCTTTTTTAATAATACTTGCATACGAAAATATTGCACTGATTATCATAGAGCTGTCATTTAGCTGCAGTACTTCGCCGTTTGAAGTTTGTACGATGAGAATAGGAACCTTACGGTACTGCTCGGACCATTTGAGCTGCGTTCGTAACACCGGATTCACTTCCACAATGTCATAAGACATTCCAAGAAAATCTAATACCGCCCGGACCTAAAACGAACATTTAAAAATCAGTGATACACTATTCACATATCTATAGTAAATCTAGTTCATTGCACAACGAAAACTTTGAGACGACTATGCCTTACCTTGCAGCAAAATGGGCAAGTCTGATACTGGTATAATGTTAACTTGACCCCGCCTTGATCACAAGGAAATCGAATCTGTTGTCCAAACGTAAGACCATAAATATCAGTTAATCATCCAACAATTTAAGAGGTCAGAGGTTTAGTCGCCTCTTTGACCTCTTCAATCCTATGGCAAAACATAATGCAGCTAGATCTACCAACAACCAATTCAGAACGGCTGCATGCAGTCGAGGTGTGTTTTAAGTTCGAGCTGCGGCTCTCTCTTTCTACTAGTAAACAGACTATTCCTACCCGGACTTTTCCTACCTGGACGTTTCCTACCCGGATTATTCCTACCCGGACTTTTCCTACTAGGGCTTGCATTTCGTTTAAACGAAAACGAAAAAAACGAACAATTTAGCCATTTTGTTTTGTTCGTTTTTCCGTCACAAAATTTCGTTTTTAAACGAAAAAACGAAATTTTAGGTGGGCAATTAAACACGAAAAGAAAATTCGCTTTGTTTTAATAGCAGTCAGTTTGAGCTCGTACCGAACGTGGTTATGCCGTTATGCGTTCAGCGGATTAATAAAATATTTTAATCAAACTACCCTGTAGACTATAAATAGTTAAATACTTGAGTTTCACTTTCAGTTTAATTGTACAGCCATGCAATCAAAACAATCTTTTCCTAGTACTAAGTCTAGACCCCTCACAGTAGTTGAAAAAGTGTTTAGCGAAGCCGATTACACTGATTTTAAACCAAAAAGTCAAACTAAAACCAGTGTTTGGTATTATTTTTACCGTCGAAATGACGGCCAGAAGGAGTGGTGCTGAACGTGAGTTCTCAGCAGCACCAATATTCTGTACGAAGTTAAGAAATGTACTTGGAGACAAAGCGTTGGATAGTCTGTGCTTTTTACGATCATACTTTAAAGCGCTGAATTCTTCCGATTTTTAGCTTTTAAGTCGTTGTAACGTATTGCGCCTAAAATCGAATCTCAAAAATGAATAAATATGATTCAAAATACATGGATTTTGTGATGCAGTTTTTTTATTTAGGGTGGTTGGAAAATGTTCGTTTTTATTTCGTTTTTTCGTTTTTTTTTCGTGTTTAGGACGTTCGTTATCGTTT
Source organism: Dicyrtomina minuta (assembly GCA_949802685.1). Taxonomy (NCBI): domain Eukaryota; kingdom Metazoa; phylum Arthropoda; class Collembola; order Symphypleona; family Dicyrtomidae; genus Dicyrtomina; species Dicyrtomina minuta. The sequence continues at coordinate 103,852,435 of OX461808.1, read as the reverse complement.
TTTTCGTTTTTTCAAAACTGTTCGTTTTTGCCAGCCCTATTTCCTACCTATAAGCAGACCTAGGACTTTTCCTGCCCATGCCGATGACTCATGTATAAATAAAAACAAGTGTACCGCACTAACACCGCAGTTGCAAACGAGTTTATTAAATTATATTTCTAATCATTATGAATATTGAAATATAAGCAAGTCTATTACAGTAAATTCCGAACATAAGGGACTCCGTGGGACCGGCTAAATCTGTCCCTTTTAGCGGCTATCCCGTTTAACCAATTAAGGGATTTTTCTAATGCGCGGAACTTTATACATATGTACAGATATACAGTTGACGTTTGTATTATTAGTAGAAATTTAAAACAAAGTCAAGATATTTTTTACAGTTGCGAGAATTAAAAGATAAACATTGTAGGTAGGTCGGTACTTATGTTGATTGTTTAAAATATTCTGTTATGGTGGTTTGCTTTGCATTAGTTTGGTTGGGACTTAAATGAAGGCTTAGGTCATGAAGATTTGAAAATACAGTTTCATTAGTATTTTCTCGTGCTAAAAAGAATTGCTGAAGTTTCTGCAACATTTCTGACATCTCAAAAGAAGTGGGAAGTGACGGAGATGGATCTTCTGTTTCTGTTATTATTACCTATATATATAACATATGTCACACACAATACATTACATATCCATCAATATATATAGTACATAACTCAACACACAAGGGAATACACACACTACATACAACGTACAAATAACAAGCTGAGACATACAATATTCTCTAGCATTACAGAGAATATTCTAAAATATTATTTGTCACAGCAGTGATTTTAGTCGCTCACTAAAAATCACCCATCCTATCCCTTTCTACAGTGACAATTTGTCACATTAACTCCTCGAAGAGGAGAGGATAGAAGTTTTATTGCTTTGACCTCAATAAAACGTACACTCCACACAAACACACACACACACAAGTACACACAAGTACATACTATATAATTCTTTGTTTTAACATTCAATCACTGTACCATTGATCTCAACCAATACCAAATACAAGCCTCAGTGCATTGAAGTGAAATAAAGAATCAGAACGAGAAATACCATGGACGAGAAAGGAGCATAATTTAATTCTTTCCATATTTTCCATCATTTATCTCATATACTCATAAGTCCACCCAGTGGTTTATGAGAGTTCTCATTGTCTATTCCTATCCGGAATAACATCTGTATAGTTTATTTATTATAAATATTATTCATTTTCATTTTTTTCATTGATAAATATTAATAATTCTTTATGCTGTGTAATCTATTAAAAACATGACCTACTTAAACGCACTTACAAATGTAAACAATATAAGGAAAGTAAGTAAGTATTGCAAAGGTACTAGTGTATATACAGTGTTATCCCCGATACTTCGTCCCTCAATTTTTAAAAAATCCCTTTTAAATGATCAAAAATTCCATAATTTGGTGCAAAATCTGTCCCTTACAACGGTTTATCCCTTATATCGAATACCTTATAACTGGAAAATTATAACATTGCTAGCATAGCCGGCGAACCAAACGGTCAATTTTTCTCCCCAATAGCGCTTATCTCCTTTAACCGAGTTGCTTACATACGAAGTTTACTGTATTAATAACCTAATTCACGTAATGTTAAGGTTTGAAACTTTAGCTTCGTATGAAATACTTAGATAAAGTAAGGTAACCAATAAACCTGTCGGATAGTGCTGATAACGCCCACGTGAGGTGTGGGAGGCCGATTAACTCAGTTGGTATAACGAAATTAATGAAACAGGTAAGTATGCTTTATGAGCTGACTGTGAACCTATCAAGTAACACCGCAGATAATTGGAGATGCAAAGAGGGATGGAGTAGTAGACACTTTCCTCGTCAGGCCGCCTCGTAGCTCAAGTTAAAAAAATCCGGCGCTTCGCGCCGGATTTGTCGACCGGGGGCGGGCCCGAAGTAGATGGTGAGCTATAACAAAGGCGCAAGACAATTTATGTTACGCTAAAAGATATTATAAGATTTATGGAAGCTCCACTACAAACAATTAGACATATACGAATAAGCGTAGCATGTAGTTAAATATAGCTGAAAATCGTTTATAAATTGCAACATTCACGAATGACATCATTTATGGAGGCTTTCCTACCATCAATGAGCCATATATAGAAGTACGTGGCCTGTAGTTACCTAATTTTTTAATAACGTCATTTGCGGAAGATCCCCATATGCATACTAGTAAGCTTGCATGTTAATGATATTCGTTTACTTAGTTCTTGAGCTAATGACAAAGGGGACCTGTAAAATGGTAATTTTTTAGTAACGTCATTTGCGGACGACCCCCATATGCATACTAGTAAGCTTGCATGTTAATGATTTCCGTTTACTTAATTCTTGAGCTAATGAGAAAGAGGACCTGTAAAATGGTTATTTGTTAATAACGTCATTTGCGGACGATCCCCATATGCATACTAGTAAGCTTGCATATTAATGATATCTGTTTAATTAATTCTTGAGCTAATGGCAAAGGGGACCTGTAAAATGGTAATTTTTAATAACGTCATTTGCGGACGATCCCCATATGCATACTAGTAAGCTTGCATATTGATGATATGCTTTTACCTAATTCTTGAGCTAATGACAAAGGCGACCTCTAAAATGGTAATTTTTTAATAACGTCATTTGCGGACGATCCCCATATGCATACTAGCAAGCTTGCATATTAATGATATGCTTTTACCTAATTCTTGAGCTAATGACAAAGGCGACCTCTAAAATGGTAATTTTTTAATAACGTCATTTGCGGACGATCCCCATATGCATATTAGTAGTATCCAATGCAAAGGTTAACTGTTTAAATATTTGCAGGTATGAAGTCATAGAAAACAATAAATAAAAGAGAAAGATTGAGGGTTGAACACAAATGACGACTTCATAAAGTTTTTAAAAAATTGAGTCACCCACACTTCAGGTTTAATTAGCCTTCAAAGCAATGTGTAAATGGTAATTTTTTTCGTAGAGCGCCTTGTTTTAATTAACCCATCCTTATCTTGAATGGCGTCATTTGTGTGTGGCTCTTAAACGACGTTAAACTTGCCTACCACGTACGTACCTAGAGATGGAGGTAAGTTTGAATGCAAATGTAATTTAAACGGCTGGTTTTTCTTTGAGAGAAAAAAAATGTGAAAAAATATCGAAAGTTGCTCCAGTTAACTGCAAACTGTGCAAAAACTATTCATTTGATCTTGCCCAAAAACTATACAGCACTGCGCAGGCGCTTTTATAAGCGATTAAAAGTTATTTAAAGAAGATCAAGTCAAAACTGTGACCTGTAGCGCACGACACACAGACATTCGGACAGACGGACCGACAGACAGACGGACGGACAAAACCATTTCAATAGATGCTTATGAGATAAAGCTCAGCATCTAACAAAACCATTTCAATAGATGCTTATGAGATAAAGCTCAGCATCTAACAAAACCATTTCAATAGATGCTTATGAGATAAAGCTCAGCATCTAACAAAACCATTTCAATAGATGCTTATGAGATAAAGCTCAGCATCTAAAAAGGATTCAGGATGCTAAGTAGCAGAAGACTTGTTCTTGACACGATCACAGATTTACGATTGACCTTTATTCTCTCTAATTCTTACTGAATTAAACTCGGTTGACAATGCTAATTACAATTTATGAATTTGGTTGTTATGGCTTGACAAAGACTACCGCATTCTGATCATTGTCAAAATTATAATTTAAGTAAATACATTTCATTATGATTTACCAATATCCTTAATCTAATAGTTCTACCCAAACACATTAATTAAGATATTCTGATACTTTACGAATTGTCCTAATAATTAATTAATTAGAGAATTCCGTGATTTCTACATATGTTCAACTCTTCTAAAGAATTAAAGAAAATAAATAGTTTGGTTGCAATACACGAATAGGGAATATTGCCGTCAATGTTTTTGTCTATTGAAAGGAATGAGAATGTCAATAGAACTTGAATTCTAATCGAAGTCGCAGACACAAGCGACAAAACATAAACATTGATCTCCTACATACTTCGCATGTAGTATGTCTGTGCGTAGCTCAGCTATGTCGACATCAGCATTCCATATTCATCTCATGCTACATGAAGCTAGACTCATCAAATATATTATTACTCATACTTCACACATTCACAGATGAGTGGTATGTAAAAATATAATTCTTTCTTAACCTACGAAGTTGGGCATACAATATTCTAACTTATGTATGACTACCTGTTACTACCTGTATGTCTAATATACGTAAATATTGTATGTCTCAATACGTAAAGTTTCCCTAACATTAAAACTGAAAAAGATATCGAAAGACAACATTCAAAGTATTCAAACGTATTACATATAAACTACATAAATTGATAATGGACAAAAACCAAGAGTATAATAAAGTTGTATTCTTAATAATCTAGTAAAATAAATAAAATTCTCGGTAAGTGTAGGTCCAAAGTCTATGTACCTAGTATTCAAAAACTAAAAACTTCTTAAATGGTAAAGCCACAAAAATAGGTAATCGGGTAATGTCTTAAAAGCAGTAATATATTTGCATCGCAAATTAAAAAAGTTAGAAATTAAATCTAATGGCGTGACCTATATTCCGCAAAAATGACTCAATTGTCAAAGAGTTTTCAGTATATTCTACGCAAATGTTCTGCAACCTGTTTTGCAAACTAATATAAGTTTTTTGTCTTCGTTTTCTCGGAGGCTGTCCAGCATTGGCTTGTATTATTGAAGTCCTCGTCTCGGCTTCTAATGTGCGAAAAACGTACATAGTTATAAAGGTAGCTGAAATTTTAGTAGTGAAATTGATAGAAATTAGGTAGCATTAGCATTTAAGGGAGTCTCAAATATGAATTTTTAGTCTTATTATCAAATGCTGCGGTAATAAGTAAGAAAGATGATTTAACTAGCAAGTCTATTTTATTTAAAATACCTGGCGAATTAGGTTATTTAATAATAGACTTGCTTGAATTTAAATATTCATAATGATTAGAAATATAATTTAATAAACTCCTTTGCAACTGCCGTGCCGTGTTAGTACGGTACACCCATAAATAGTTACCTATATTTGTTTTTATTTATACATAAGTCATGCATGGGTAGGAAAAGTCCTAGGTCTGCTCATAGGTAGGAAAAGTCCGGGTAGGAATAATCCAGGTAGGAAAAGTCCGGGTAGGAATAATCCTACAACCCATTAAAGCAAACCCAACTACTATGTAAATTACATGGTATTGGTTTGTTTTTCCTAAAATTGAATTAGTAGCTGTGTTACTCACAAGGAAGGGTCAACACATGTGCGCCGATTTTTAACTTAAGATTGTGTGCGTTAGATAGACCTATGGTAGTTAGCAAACGTACCACTAATCATTTTTTTCGCAGGCCACGTGGGTCGAGGTCATAGGTCATTTGCGAAAAAGCGACCATAGGGGGGACCACGTGTTCACTTTTTTTTTGCATGTTAAATCCCATAACAAAATTTCATTTTTTCATTTCGCGAAAAATTCTTTAAGTATTTAAATAAAGCTATAAACGATAGAAAATGACTCTGTTCTGACTCCTGGCGATACAACACCTATGGGTCGTGCATAAATGACGTCATCGAAATATTATCATTTTTTGGACCTTATGACGCCCCTGGTTGTTATTAGCTGAACCATTGCGTATTTCACTAAATTCAACACGGGAAGTCACAAATTTCAAAGCAAACCCATTGGCACCATTCGTGCTGTTATTTACGGACGATCCATTACTACTTTTTTTTCTTCGCAAATCAAACATAATTATAGGGTACAATTTACGCCTCATCAAAATGCACAACATACCTACCTTTTATGACTTATTTCTTAAAAACGACCTCATTTGGCTTTTACGAATAGGTGCAACCTTTAAAAATTTAGAATCTAGAAATCACTAATTTGTGTGGCACATAAATTTTAGAACATTAACAAAACTTCACACTTTTAAAATCTAAAATGTTTTAAGGATTCACAAAGTATTTTTTTGTCTTCAAGACAAGGTAATTATGTATACTAGGATAATACATTTTATTTAGGTGCATGCGTGTTCAAAACAGATTTTTTATGTGCTGTACGTTTACTTCTGTGCAGGTTTTACACATTTTGCATTTTGGATTATTTGTTTAATCTATTGTGTACAACTTTTTAGTACAAAATTGTATAACTAATTGTTTCTAAACTCTGCAAACATCTTTTACCCCAGGTTTGTGTGCATAAAATATTATGTATGTCAGCTTATGCATACAGATTTATGCAAATAATTGCATTCAAAATTGCACGCAACGTTTGACCTTTAGTCTGAAATAACACAGTAAATAAGTACAAGCAAATTTAGAAAAATATAATTGTATGTTATGTACATTTTTCTGGAAAAAAGTTTTGTTGAAAATGCCCTTAATTCTTTTTTAGTTATCGCAAAGAATTATTATCAGATTGACCTAGGTAGCTACGATTTTTAACATCAAATATTGATTAAGGCATCTATTTAATGGATTAAAAAATAGTTGTCATGAGTATTGAAAATATTGCGTTTGTTAAGGAAGTAAAAATAATATTCATCGATTGTGTAACGCGTACAGGTTCGGTAGAGGCTAAGGCGGTATTTAATAATCAAAAGGTCATTGTTTTAAGTCCATAGATTGCGATAATAGCGCTGAATCCAACTACTTTTTCTGCGTAAAAAGTGCAAAATTTCTTCTGCGCAACACAATGAGTAGGAAAAGCAGCTAATTTGCGCCACGTGTAATGTAAATGTAATGGCATTATTGTCAAGCTTCTCAGCGTAATAGCTGATTTCCACAAATGTACGGATATAGCTAGCTTACCCCGTACTAACACAGAGTCAAGTAAGCTTTAATAGTAGTAGCCACCAGTCACCACACATGAAGAGCAGGGGTTTAAGGATAATCTAATTCACGATAGACCCCCGAGTAGGAATCGAACCTACGCCCATCAGAAGAGAGCCTCGGCCTCGGCCCTTAGACCTCTGAATTACATCGCCTCTCCGTGTGCATCCTGCAGACTATTTCTACATAATGTGTACTGCACATTAGTTTGCGCAGGAATAAGAGTTAATTCTCGCTACGAATTTCATGAATAAAAGGGCACACTATTTGTGCAGGAAATAAATGATATTACTTATATGATATTTGTGACTTCCCGTGTTGAATTTAGTGAAATACGCAATGGTTCAGCTAATAACAACCAGGGGCGTCATAGGGTCCAAAAAATGATAATATTTTGATGACGTCATTTATGCACGACCCATAGGTGTTGTATCGCCAAGAGTCAGAACAGAGTCATTTTCTATCGTTTATAGCTTTATTTAAATACTTAAAGAATTTTTCGCGAAATGAAAAAATGAAATTTTGTTATGGGATTTAACATGCAAAAAAAAAGTGAACACGTGGTCCCCCCTATGGTCGCTTTTTCGCACATGACCTATGACCTCGACCCACGTGGCCTGCGAAAAAAATGATTAGTGGTACGTTTGCTAACTACCATAGGTCTATCTAACGCACACTAGGGCATGCAAAAACGAAAAGTTTTGAGAAAACGAAAAAAACGATAACGAAAGTCCCAAAAACGAAAAAAAACGAAAAAACGAAATAAAAACGAAAATTTTAACCAAGCTTAATAAAAACACTGCACTACAAAAACTAAGTATTTAGATCCCATTGATTTATTTATTTAACTTCGCTTTTAGTTGCAATGGTGTTAAAATTATTTAAAAGCTAAAAAGAGTTGGAAGAATTTAGTGCTTTAAAGTAGGCTCTTTCGGCTCTTTCGAAACGCTGGTTTCAGTTTGGCTTTTTCGTTTAAAATTAGTGTAATCGGCTTCGCTAAACGGCTTTTCAGCTACTGTATGGTCTAGACTTAGTATTAGTATATGATCGTTTTGATTGCATGGTTGTACAATTAAACTAAAACGCAAGTATTTAACTCTTAATAGTCTACTAGCAGGTTAGCAACCCGATGGGTTGCAATTAACAAAAATTAATATATTATGTTTTTCAAGTTTAGCTGTTACATTAAATAAAATGTTGCATTGATTGTGGTCAAATAGACTTCGTGGTAGGTTTTGACCAGATAACTGCTCAGATTAAGGGATTAGTTTTTTCCATAGGCGTGCAAGTTGTAACTTTTGACCAGGGCCTTGCCCGGGTTACACTATAGAATCTGAATTTCTCGTAATTCTAGTATGTAATCCTCACTTTTAGTTGTTACACTAAACACAATTTTGCATTGATTGTGATCTATTCAACTTGAGCTTCGCCGAAATGCTTGCCTGGGTTAAATTTTGACAACAGACTTGCCCGTGTCGAGATTTTACTATAGTGTTAGGTGGATTAAAATTTTACTACAGTAATGGGTGGGTTAAACTTTTAGCACAGTATTAGCTGGATTAAAATTTTGCCAGTATAAGCTGAGTTAAAATTTTACCACGGTATTGTCTGAATTAAAATTTTACCACAGTATTGTTTTGGTTAAAATTTTACGACAGTATTCCCTGGGTTAAACATTTACGACAGTATTGTCTGGGTCAAACTTTTACCACTTTATTGGCTGGGTTGAAATTTTACCATAGTATTGTGTGGGTTTAACTTTAACTACAGTATTGGGTGTGTTAAAAATTTACTACAGTATTGGGTGGGTTAAAATTTTACCATAGTATTGTGTGGGTTTAACTTTAACTACAGTATTGGGTGTGTTAAAAATTTACTACAGTATTGGGTGGGTTAAAATTTTACGACAGTATTAGCTGGGTTAAAATTTTACTACAGATTTGGCTGGGTTAAAATGCTACTACAGCATTAGTTAGGTTAAAATTTTACCACAGATCTTGGCTGGGGCAAGGTTTTCTCACATGGTTTTTCGTGATTATGCTTGCTGTGATCATTGCTCTCTATTTCCGTAAACACCTGCTTCCCATAAAAGGTTGGTTTCAGCGTAACCAGTTACAAGATGGATCTACTGCTGAATACCATTACCGTCGACTTTAAAACCCCTTACTGTTATATTTGGTTTAAGCTTTAGACACAGGCTTGCGCGGATTACATTATAGCCACAGCTATTACCAAGTTTTCGTTTTTGTTAAATGCATGCTTGGGTTAAATTTTGATAGAAGACTTGCCTGGGTTTAGTTTTGATCATAGGCTTGCCTAGGTCAACATTTTATTAGTGGTAAAGCTTTATCTTATTTTCGGCTGGGTTAACGTTTTCTTGAACGGGACTATGCTTGTAATGTACATCTAATCCAAATCACAGCTGATATTACTATACCCTTTTTATATGCAAAATATATACAGTGATTGGTAGTGGGAATAAAGTGACGCCTATTCCTTCACATAGTGTAGTTTTTAATTAGTAGATTAGTAGAAGTCCTCATAGTTACTATTTAGATTCTTTAAAATTTATTCAAACTTGTAGTAAGATTTAAAAAGAATAATCTTTTGGCTGAGCTGAACTTTTTTTTCTTTCGTAACTTTTTGAATCAGTTTTTAATATTTTTCATATTCAAACGAATTTGAAAATAGAAATAAATATTTTTTCTCGTGCTCTGTGCCAATAAGGATCACCTAATTTTTGAAATTTTGAAATCCTGTGCTGTGATTGGCGCGGATATAAAAAGTGTAAATCAGCTACAAAAAGTGCATAACGCAACATTTTTCAAAATATTGTCGAAAGAATGACGACAAAACGTCAAGGCGCGTCGAATGGTACCATAAAAAGTGTAAATAGTTGAAATCTGAAGGAGGAGTTTAGGTTACAAGGTCCCCGGTTAACTTACCACTATCCTATGCAGCCCTGTACTGCACGTCTTAATTAAGAGACTAGCAGTTAGGCAACCCTACGGGTTGCGAGCAGGTGGCAGAGGGGGTTAGACAATGGAATAATAACAATATTAAGCGTCATGAAGCCCAAAAGTGGCGCTTGTGCGTTTTAGACGTGCAGCTTTGAGTACTTGTATAGTTGACTGGGAGATTAAGACAACACATTAGACTAACACTGCAGCTCCTACTTTTAAGATCCCAGACTTGGCCTACTCATGTAATACCACTACAGTTTTTTTTAAAGTAAAGAAAGTACATTCGTATTAGAATAACTGCAGCTTCACCGGAAAATTAGAACTACAGAGATATATATAATGATAATTTATTTATTGGGTCGATTTAACCGAAGTTCATACAACCAGACTCAACCAGTCACTATGGGTGAGGCAAAAGGAGGCTACTGCATTAGATCGTCTCGGTCTTTGTAGCCTTTTACCTATTCCCGTCCCCTCCTCCACAGTAAAGGAGTTGCATTCCCTAGCTAGGCTCTACAAAAAGTAGTAATCACTAAGGAGCACCGAAGGAGATTGGGTTGAATCAACCATCCAGTAACGTTTACCGTACATCACCGAGCCGAAAACGATAAGCAGTGGCAGAGGATCGAAGCCAGGTCTGAGACTCTAAATTTCGCTACAGTCTGCAGTCCTAACCACTCATAATGTAATGTAGTAATTTTAATGTTGGATAAATGGCCTATGCTGGCCTTTACTGCACGTTTTATGTATATTGATGGTTGGGTTAAAATTTTACCACAGTATTGTTTGGGTTAAAATTTTACCACAGTGTTGTCTTGGATAAAATTTTACGACAGTATTGTCTGGGACAAAATTGTAACACTTTATTGGCTGGGTTGAAATTTCACTACAGTACTGTGTGAGTTAAAATTTTACTACAGTGTTAGCTGGGTTAAAATTTGATTACAGAATTTGCTGGGTTAAAATTTTACTACAGAATTGGCTGGGTTTAAATTTTACTACAGTATTGCCTGGGTTAAAATTCTATCACAGCATTGGTTGGGTTAAAATTTTACCACAGTTCTTGGCTGGGTAAGATTTTCCCATATATGCTTTTCCGTAATTATGCTTGCTGTGATCATTGCTCTCTATTTCCGTATACACCTGTTACACATAAAAGGTTGGTTTTAGCGTAACCAGTTACACGATGGATTTACTGCTGAATACCATAACCGTCGACCTAAAACCCCCTTACTGTTATATTTGGTTTAAGCTTTAGATACAGGCTTGTGCAGATTCCATTAGAGCCACAACCATTTCCACGTTTCCGTTTTTGCTGAATGCTTGCTTGGGTTAAATTTTGAGAGCAGGTTTGCCTGGGTCAAGATTTTATTGGTGGTAAAGCTTTACCTCAGTCTTGGCTGGGTTGAGTTTTTCTTACATGCTTGACCGGGACTATGCTTGTAACGTCCATCTAGTCCAAACACAGCTGATATTACTATACCCTTCCTCTATCTACAAAATATACAGTGATTGGCAGTGGAAATCGTGCGACGCCTATCCCTTTCTATAGTGTAGTTTTTAATTAGTAGATTAGTAGATGAGTTAAAGTCCTCATAGTTACTGTTTAGATTCTTAAAAATTTAATAAAACTTGTAGTAAGATCTAAATTGAATAATCTTTTGGCTGAGCTGAACTTTTTTTATCTTTCGAAACTATTTGAATCAGTTTTTAAAATTTTCGTTGTTCACACGAATTTGAAAATAGAAATAAATATTTTTTTCGGGCTGTGTGCCAATCAGGATCACTGTATTTTTGAAAATTTGAATTCTAGTGCCGTGATTGGCGCAGAGTCAAAAAGTGTAAATCAGCCATAAAAAGTGCAAAACGCAATATTTTTCAAAATATTGTCGAAAGAATGACGACAAAACGTCAAGGCGCGTCGAATGGTACCATATAAAGAGTAATTAGTTGAAAACTGTAGAAGGAGTTTGGTGTACAAGAATCGTAATGGTTAATAAATGGCCTATGCTTGCCTGTACTGCACGTTTTAAGTATATAGACTAGCAGTTAGGCAACCCTACGGGTTGCGAGCAGGTGGGGGAGGGGGTTAGACAATGGAATAATAATATTATTAAGCGGCATGAAGCCCAAAATTAATGGCCAATTTGACTTTAGTAATTGACGGCCAACAAAAAATTGTACAATTTGACTAAAAATGTGCCCAGAACTCCGGAAAAAGTGCACAATAGTATTCTTATATGACACTAAATATAGCTGGCCATCACTTATTAAACTTTTCTATCATTTACTAAACTTTGCCATCATTTACTAAACTTTGCCATAATTTACTAAAGGTGGCTATCACTTACTAAAATTGGCCATCAGGTACTAAAAATGGTCATTAGTTACTTAAGTTGGCCATCACTTACTAAAGTTGGCCATCACTTACTAAAGTTGGGAATCACTAACTAAAGTTGGCCATCACTTACTAAAGTTGGGCATCACTAACTAACGTTGGTAATCACTTACTAAATTTGGCCATTACTTACTGAAGTTAGTAAGTTAGCAGTTAAAAATGTACCCAGAACTTCGAAAAAAGTGCACAATAGTATTATCATATGACACTAAATGTAACTGGCCATCACTTACTAAACTTTGCCATCATTTACTGAAGGTGGCTATCACTTACTAAAGTTGGCCATCAGGTACTAAAAATGTTCATTAGTTACTTAAGTTGGCCATCACTTACTAAAGTTGGCCATCACTTACTAAAGTTGGGCATCACTAACTAAAGTTGACCATCACTTACTAAAGTTGGCCATCACTAACTAAAGTTGGCCATCACTTACTAAATTTGGCCATCACTAACTAAAGTTGGCCATCACTTACTAAATTTGGCCATTACTTACTAAAGTTGGCCATCACTTACTAAATTTGGCCATCACTTACTAAAGTTGGCCATCACTTATCAATAAAACCCTGCTACGTATTTGGCGGAATTTTTGGACTACAGGGTAAATCAAATGTGTTATTGACTGCGGCCAATTTAACTTTACTGGGTTAAGTTTCGACCTAATGATAAACATTTGGGTAAACTTGCGGCTGTTCAAGTCGTGTTGGTGTAATGTAGTCACCGTTTTTTTTCAGGTTCATATTATATATTTTATAAGTTAATTTAATTGCATGTACATACCGTCCGTAGGACGGGCCTTAGCATCAATATATTGACTTTGTAGAAGTAATTATTTACGGTTGTGGCTGTAAGAGCCACGTTAGGCGTGGTGTGGGCATTGTTACTATACACGTAAAATCCATTGCTGAATAAAATTAAAAAAATACAAATGAGATATTTGTGGGCAGAGATAAATTACATTTATTATTACATTATTATTTTTAAATAATTACATAATTTTATTGAATTATTTGAAATAATTCTGGGTTGATCTCATTTTTTTATTTTGTGTAAAAATGTTTGTACTATATTTTAAATTCTTTTAAGTTTAAATTAATTGGAATATGAAATAAATAATTTTTCATCTTCCTGTAAGCCAATCAGGACCACTAAAATTTTGAAAATTTGAATTGCAAAGGCCCTGATTGGCTAAAACCAAAAACTGTAAATCGGCCATAAAAAGTGCAAAACAAACTATTTTAATGATATTGTTAAAAGAAGGACATCCTTACATGAAGGCGCATCTATTGACACCAAGAAACCTCCAAATAGTTGAAAACTGTAGGAGGAGTTTGGTGTGCAAGAATTGTAATGGTTAATAAATGGCCTATGCTGGCCTGTACTGCACGTTTTAAGTATATAGATAAGATAAGATAGTTTGATTAATATTATGTAATTAATCCTATAAACGTATATTGGTAAATAAGTGCGACGTACGAGCTCAAACTGCTATCAAAACAAATTTCGACACGAGAAAGCATGCTCGTGGCCATAATACAATATGTCTGCGAGTTTTTGAGTTCTTTTCATGTTTTATTGCTAAGCTAAAATTTTCGTTTTTTCGTTTAAAAAAACGACATTTTTTGGCGAAAAAACGAAAAAAACGAAATAAGTAAATTGTTCGTTTTTTTCGTTTTTTTTCGTTTTCGTTTAAACGATATGCATGCCCTAACGCACACAATCTTAAGTTAAAAATCGACGCACATGTGTTGACCCTTCCTTGTCAGTTTTAGCCTAAGAATGCGTATTTACCAGTATTTGCCACTTTATACCAGTATTTACGAGTATATGCCAGTATCATGGCATTTTCTTTACAAGCGTGGTATTTACCGTTCGTTTACCGGTCGTGTCGCACGACACGATTTTCCACAGCGAGTTCCCTCCTTGTCTTCCCACCAAGTTCAAACAATATAAACAAAAACCAAACATCTCAAAGTATAGAGATTCACGAGTGCGTCTATTTATAAGTGTTTACTAATCTTCGATATTTTAAACGCCTGAAGACGGAATAATCCGAAACGTTGCGTTAACTTCAATTAAGGAAACAATCCTACCTATTCTAAATTGGTGAGTCAATTTTTCCCTAGTCTGACTTGCATTTATCTATACTCACCTCACGCACCCACAACCTTATTTGGCATTTACCGAACCCTGTTTGAAACTTACACTTCTAGATGGGTAGTAGGCTGGAGCACTTTTCAGCAAATAACTTTCACTGTTTTCATTATTATTCGGCACAGCAATATTCGATAATTTTCTCTTTTCATACTCCTGAATGCCAAGATAGCCACCCACACCAGTACCGATTCCAAATCCAGCAGCAACTAGTAAATACGACCTTTTTCCGTACTTATCGTTAGTGGGTATTGACTTCGGAATTGTTCCCGTGTGAGATAACCGAACGATGTTGTGAAGATATAGTAGCTTGGTCCTCATTTTGCCAACGTCCGTTCCGTGCAGTTATTTATAAAATTCGGTTTTCAGACTCAACAAGTCACTTTAAGCTAGAATCTAGAGAGAAAAAAAAACACATTAATGTAAAGCTGGAGAATATCAGATAACGTCGTCAACCTAATTCATTCAACTATCCATCAAGACCCCTACAGAAAGCTGTGAAAATGTACTGCGACTTGTTGAAGTTATAAGTACAAAGCACGTGTTGACGAGTGGCGAGGAGTGCGCTGCGTGACCATATGATGAATTAGAGAAGTGGTGTCGACCTGAAGCCTAAATATCTCACATAGTACTAAACGCCTACGCCTCATATAAGAGGTCGTTCAAGTATTATGTAGCGCAGAGAGGGGTAGTTGGTACTGTTTATAAGGGATCCGGATTTAAGGGAAAACGGCTTTAAGGGACAGTTTTAAAATATTTGGTTGGCCATCCTATGATTTAATGCTAAAAATATATAGATATAAGGGAACCGATATAAGGGAAAATCGGATATAAGGGACTGCTTTTCTATGCATTTGAGGCCTTTTTAGGTCACTTATAAGGGAATTGTTTTTTTTTAAATTTTGAAACTCATTTATTTACTGGAAAAAAATAAATACAGTGTGAAATTTTTAAATTTTTTGCAGAATACAGAAATAAAATATGTAGTAATTTGTACTATCTAGGATGATTTTTTGACAGTAAATTGGGTAGTATTTTCTCATTCAGTAATAATTTATGGAGTGTTAAAATTTTAAAAAGTAATAAGGGAAATTGTAATGAAATGAGCCGAGTTGTACATATGATACTCTATTAATCACATTAAAGCAGCCTTCCTGCCTCCAAACGTCATCTCCTTGATTCAAACCATGGACCAATGGATTATAGCTAATTTGAATCTTCACTACAGGGACTCAATACTATTAATGCAATTAATTAACTAGACCAAAATTTTATAGCGAAACAAGTGAATGTTAAACCACCAAATATCTTGCAGTCCAAAGGTCGAAGCCTAGCCTAGAAAAATAGGCAAAAAATAGGCGATAGGCTAGGGTGCACCGCTATTTCAAGCAAAATTAGGCTAGGCTAGGATAGGCATTAAGAAATTAAGAGCCTGTTAGGCAAAAACTGCCTAGTAGGCATTTTTGGCCTATCAGGCTGCACTTAAAACCGACGCTCGGGCAACCATTGGTTGTATGTAGTACAGCGCGGTTAATTGTTTCGTTTTTCAACGATTTACAAATTTCGTAAACCTAAATCGGTACATAATTACCATAAAAAATCGTCGGTCGTTAAAAAAATAGGCCTTTGGTAGGCTAAGTAAAAATATGGTATTGATAGGCTAACAAAATAAAAAATAGGCGATAGGCAGTCAGCGTTTTGAAAATATGCGATAGGTAGGCTGTAACAAAAGTTAGTCTGATAGGCTAGGCGATAGGCTGTGTACTGATTCTGCAAAAAAATAGGCTAGGCGGTAGGTAGGCGTTCCAAAGTCCGACCTTTGTTGCAGTCAATTATGTGGTTGTACGAATCATGGAAATTCGTCACTGAAAACACAATACGCAATTGTTTGTGTTTTTAGCGCAGACAAATACTGAGGAAAACATTGTTTCAAATCTTCATAATATTAGTGTTTGTGTTCGTCAAAATGAAACTAAAAAGAGACCGCAATAACTGACTTTTTCATTGAATCTTAATAACTATATTTCAACAACGTTGTAAATACCTTGCCCCTGACATGTTTTTGACTCAAAATAAAATAAATTTTAAAATTGTAAATAACGTTCGGTTAATCAGGAAATCCCTTAAATGGTTAAAAGGGAATCCGGTTAAACGGGACAAAAAAGGTCGGTCCCCCCAGTTCCCTTATAAACGAATTTGACAGTAGGTCAAATTCAGCCATTTTTTTCTATGCTTTAACATGGCGTAACGTAACGCTTGCGGGTAGTGGGTGGGTCAAAATTTGCTCTTTTGGCGTTACGTAATACCTAAACGGCTCCTAATGAATAATATAATGCATATTACTTGCCAAAATCGACGACCGTGCGCTCTAATTCCCGGGGCTACTCTTCAGCTTTTAACACAGAGAACTTCTGTAGGCGCTTCAAAAATAGAAAAAAATTCGGCGCGAAGCGCCGGGTTTGTCCAGCAGTAGATGCTGAGCTTACAACGAATTGGGTTGATCACTGAAAAACGTTGCTAACATAAAACCCTTGCAGTTAGTGTCTGTTAAAACGTGCTAGGTACGAGTTTTGCTGGTAAAAATGGGCGAGATTTGAGTAGTCCTAGTACGAGTTGGCTCGAAAATAGCAGCACAGATTTAATTTGGTACGCCGGTACGATTGTACCAGGTACGAGGTTTGCTTATACCAGTTTGCAGGGTCAAAGACGCGGGCTTGGTGAGAATTGCGCCAGTACGAGAAGGTTTACAGGATTGATTTTGCCGGATGCGTGTAACGCCCATACGAGTTGGCAATGAGCAAAATTTGCTGGTCCCAGTGGACCAGGTACGAGTAATACTACTTCGCTTGGTAAGAATAGCGGTGGTACAAGTTTTGTTGGCAACATTGGGCGGGGTTAGAATCATACAAATGGGCAATTCTGATGGTAGAAGTAAACAAGGTACGAATGGGTTTTCTAACATTGCCACATGTACGATTTGGCAGTGTACGAGTGTTGCCGGTACGAATGGTGCTGATTACAAGTAGGGCGAGTACGAATCCCTCCGTTACGAAAGCGGGTGGGGTACATAATCATACTATGTATGAGTATGTACATAAAGTGCAAAAGTATTATAAGCAAACAAGAAAAGCCTTGTACTTTTCCGCCGGCAGTTAAACACAGCATGGCAGACATGGCAGGCAGAGCCAAAGTCACACCCAACGTCAATAATTTATACAAATTGTGGAAACCCACCCACCCCTATTGTGAGTACCTTAACCATTGCATAAATGTCAATTTTCAACACGGCACAACATCATGTTGACAAACCTACCAGCCCACGTAGTACGCGACGTAATATATGTATGTATGTTAGTAGTATCGTACTTTCAGGCCATGGCCTATTGCACACTACAATACAATTTACTTTTACAGCTACTCATGAGATGCACTATTCTAGCGACGTAATATATTTTAGACTACACCACCTATTGCGTACCCGCCCCCAAATAGCGTATGATGGTACAAAAATTTAAATTTTTGAGCAACTACCACCGTTTCAATGAAATACATTTACTTCATAGATCACATTTTAGCGACACTAAAGTTATCTTGCTCCTTTGTTGAAGCGAATGTTCGCTGAAGCTCAGCGTCTACTGCGGGCCCATGGCCGCCAAATCCAGCGCGAAGCGCCGGATTTTTAGATGCTGAGCTTAAGCATCTATTGAAATGGTCATGTCCGTCTGTCTGTCTGTCTGTTCTTTATGCTCTACCGGTCACAGTTTCCAACTGATTTTTTTCGAGCAACTTTTAAACGACCACAAAAGCGAAGGAAAAGTGCCTAATTGTTTTTGGGGTTGATCAGATTCACCAGTTTTCCACAGTTAACGGTTGAATGGATCAACATTTTGAGCAATAAAAATGAATGAGGAAAAAAACGGGTGTCTCGTAAGTTTATAAGGCATATACATACTTACCTCTAAACATACAGTTTCTGTTTTACCGCTTAGCATGTTTTCAAATACGCCAAGCAGCCAATAGCAAGCAGACCCTAGCAAAGTAGCGAGGGGGCCTTCTGGTGGTACAAAAATTGAAAATGCATTGTTGCCTGCCAGCCTTCACTTTCGGTTGCAGCAGGTAGGTAGGTAGGTTCGCTGTACGTTCACCGTACATTCCGCACTCTTAACATAGGGCGCACATAAATAACATACGAAATTGAATGCTGCGAAGCGTTCACAAATGATGTGAACACATTTGTTTAATTTTCTGACTTACACATTTCTTCCCACTAATGTCAAACATAATGGAAATGGAGAATTTTTATATCGACGTAACTACCCAAATGATAACATCATTGTTGTGGGCTCCTTATTCTAAACCGTCCAAAAACTATGGTTCAGCATATACCATGACATGTAAGTTGTCCCTTAGACCCCACCCACCCATGTTTCTTCACATTGACATTATGTAAAAGGCTAAGGGGTTGGGCATAAATGATGTTAGGCATGACATCTACGACATTTATGTTATTTATATGACATTTATCCTTTAATAACCCCCCTTCCACCTGTCAACAAATTTACGTTCACGTAAATTATCCTTTAAAACGCAACAAATCCCCAGGAATGAGAAAGAGTGACGGGAGTTTTTTTATTTTAAATAATTATTAAATTTATTACTACTAGAGGATGTAAAGCGATGCGATATGCGATATGGATATCGCAAATATCGCATATTTTGACGCATGCGATATGGATGCAATATAAACCTGCATATCGCAAACATCGCAAACTATCGCAACAAACTTTTACCGTTTATAAACCAAACAAATCTCAATCTCACTGCAAATGCAAATTCAATCATATTTTCAAGCGCATTTACTTAGTATGCTGTCATGAGTCATGCTGTCTACATTTCAAAGCATAACCATATTGTATGACATAAATGATGTAAAACTATTGAGTTGGGTTTATTTGCATGCCAAGTGGGATGGTATCAGTATTGACATGCGGGAAGTTAAACGTTAGAGATAATAAAATTTTCGATTTGCCATGCTCGTACTTATACGTATACTGGGAAATGAAAACTTTTCTTTATTTAGTTAGAACAGAAGACAAAAACGACATTAAAGGGTAAAACCAGGGTTCGGAAAATGCCACCTTTTTATAGAAAATACCATGACACTGGCATATACTGGTAAATACCGGTATATACCGGTATAAAGTGCCAAATACTGGTAAATACTTATGTACGCTTAAACTTTGAAAAACAACTGCTAATTCAATTATTGTTAAAAACCAGTAGCATGTAATTTATTATATAGTGCAGTAAAAATATCTTTTATGCTGAATTACGGCATAATGGCAAAATCAAGTTGACCATTCCGCCGCTTTCAATACCATATACAATAGGCCTAAAATCGTTTTTTTAAGGATTTTTAAAGCAACTATTTAAACACTATGAATTTAAATATGATACATCTGAAACACATTCGAAAATTTTCGTAAAATCTTGATTTTTTCAAAACATTTATAATTCTTGATTTCGAAAATCTTGGTCTTTTCATGAATTTTTCAATTCCTATTTAGTGCACAAAATCATATTGTTTTATGTAGAAAAACTTAATCGTTTATAGTGTTTAGTCACTTTATAATTGTATCTACTTAGCATGCCTAGACAAAACAATTTAGAGCATGTCTAGTAAAACTAAAATTGTTTTACATACTGCACTATGAAATAATAGTAGCATAAAAAAATAGTTTCTTTTGGTATTTTTGTTAGAAATTTAGTTTTCCTTGAATTTATTCCTCATTAGTGATTGTATAAAGCCAGTATATGCCAAGAAAAAATTCAAAAGTTTTTTCAATTTACCACTTTATACCAGTATATGCCAGTATGTGCCAATGTGCCACTAAAACAGTATTTACCACCCCTGGTATTTACCATGGTATTTATCACTTCCGAACCCTGGGTAAAACCTAGTATGAAGTGTGTACTTTGTAATTTACTCCCACAATAGACGCAAAAGGCATTGACTGTGACTTAAAACTTTGTGGTACAGCACACTTAGCTAAGTGATTATTTAATTAACTTAAAAATCAGGGTTCGGAAGTGGTAAATACCACTGTGGTAAATACCATGGTAAATACCGGTAAATACCAGGGGTGGTAAATACTGTTTTAGTGGCACATTGGCACATACTGGCATATACTGGTATAAAGTGGTAAATTGAAAAACTTTGGATTTTTTCTTGGCATATACTGGCTTTATACAATCACTGATGAGGGGTAAATTAAAGAAAAACTAAATTTATAACAAAAATACCAAAAGAAACTGTTTCTTTATGCTACTATTATTTCAAAATGCAGTATGTAAAACAATTTTAGTTTTACTATACATGTTCTTAATTGTTTTGTCTAGGCATGCTAAGTAGATGCAATTATAAAGTGACTAAACATTATAAACGATTAAGTTTTTCTACATAAAACAATATGATTTTGTGCATTAAATAGGAATTGAAAAATTCATGAAAATACTAAGAGTGTCGAAATCAAGAATTATGTTTAAAAAAAATCAAGATTTTACGAAAATTTTCAAATGTGTTTCAGATGTATCATATTTAAATTCAGTGTTTAAATAGTTGCTTTCAAAATCCTTAAAAAACAAGATTTTAGGCCTATTGTATATGGTATTGAAAGCGGCAGAATGGTCAACTCGATTTTGCCATTATGCCGTAATTCAGCATTACAGATATTTTTACTGTACTATATAAGAAATAAAGCAGGCGTGCTTGGGTGAGTGGTTAGGACTGCAGACTGTAACGAAATTTACAGCCTCAGACCCGGCTTCGATCCTCGGCCACTGCTAATCGTTTACGGCTCTGTGTTGTACGGTAAACGTCACTGGATGGTTGATTGAAACCCAATCTCCTTCGGTGCTCCTTAGTGACCACTACTTACTGTAGGGGCCTAGGGAATGAGACTCCTTTACTGTGGAGGAGGGGACGGGGATAGGTGAAAGGGTACAAAGACCGAGACGATCTAACGCGGTAGCCTCCTATTTCCTCACCCACAGTGACTGGTTGAGTCTGGTTGTATGAACTTCGGTTAAATCGACCCAATGAATAAATTATTATTATTATTATATAAGAAATAACATGCTACTGGTTTTTAATTATAATTGAATTAGCAGCTGTGTTTCAAAGTTTAGGCGTACATACGTATTTACCAGTATTTGCCACTTTATACCGGTATATACCGGTATTTACCAGTATATGCCAGTGTCATGGTATTTTCTATAAAAAGGTGGCATTTTCCGAACCCTGTTAAAAATAATGGCTGACTTTAATCTAAAGGACTATTCCAAAGTTAAAGCTTCTCATATGACAAAGTCCAACGTTTGGTCTCACTTTTTCATGAGGAAAGACGGCCTTATGGTGTGGTGTCAACTTAATAAGGGTATGCCGCTCGTTCTAGTACCTTGCACGGGAAATAATACAAACGGATGCCAGTCTCATTTACAAAAGATTTATTTAAATATCAAATTATCGATAATTGTAGTTAGAAAAACGATGCGATAATCTGCGATATTTGCGATATGCGTCCAATGCGATAACGATAATTGCGACATTTAGTGTAGTGCGATATTGCATTCTCTAATTACTACCTACTCAAATAGTTTACAAGCAGTTTGAAATACTCCAAAAATTTCTACGTGTGATTCACCATTCGAAAAGTGATGACTAGTAGATTCGAATAACGAAATGTGGATAATTGAATCGACGCTATGCAATCTTTTTTACACCGTCATTTTCTTTTAAAGCCCAAAAGTAAAAATTGTTGTATGGGCCAGAAATCCAAAACAAAAACTCTTTCCTCAGTTTTTCAAGGGCTTCCAAATGATATATCGTTTGTTAAAAACGGTCTATTTTGAAGAAAAACATATTTCAGTTGTTTTAACTACATTTAAAGACTCATCACGGCCAAACTTGTAGGTACAAGTTAATTAGATTTCTCTGCCATTCCAGTTCGAAAACTGTACTGACAATGATTATAATCATTTATTAAGCAGTCGACAATTTGATTTTAAGATTTGACGGGAAATTCAAAAAATTATAATTTTTCTAGAGATGGCTCCATAGATGGGCAAAAACTCCCCCATCACCCTCACCTCATGAGGGGTGCCTATGAAGTAGTATGCACTCACCCTCACGCTCACCCTCACGTCATTTAAAACTTGCCTCTCGCACTCCCCCTCATGCGTGCAAATTTTGAAAAGAAGGCACTCACGCTCTCCCTCATGAGGCACCCCTCATCGCGCCTTTATTTGATGTAGTCAAGAACGTCTAGAGCCATATTTTTTTTGCAATTCCGGTCCGGTTTTTAAAATCATTGATTTAATTCGATGTAAACTTTGACAATTGAATAAAGACAATACAATACAATCTTGTACTTGTGATACTGTGACCAGGCCGACAAGAATCAGTCAAACTTGTACCAGCACCATCGTGCCGGCGCTAATTTTAAAGAGCTAAATCTTCGCCAACTTTACCTTTTACTTGTACCTGTTTGTATTCTTTTAATGCATTTTGACATGGGTCCATTTAACCGTTAACTGTACAAAATTGGTAAATCCGATCAACCACAAAAACAATAGGGCACTTTTCTCTCGCTTTTGCGGCCGGTTAAAAGTTGTTTGAAGAAAATGTGTTAGAAACTGTGACCTGTAGAGCATAAAGAACAGACAGACAGACAGACAGATTGACATGACAATTTCAATAGATGCTCAAGCTCAGCACCTAAAAATGAGGCGCTTCACGCCCAATTTGTGCATCCAGGGCCCAAAGTAGTTGCTGAGCTTACAGCAAAATATTAGCTTCCACAAAACTGTAGGACCTAAATTTAGGAGCACTTCAAGAAAATACAGATAGTATAGGGGTTTCGCCAAAACAGCAAAGGTTATAAATTTGGTGGTATTTTAAGGCCTCAGCGGGAAAATATAAATAACTAGTAAAGCGGCCCGTTCTACGAACGGTTTGTAACAGAGGAAGAGGCAAATCTTACGAATTTAGTACCAAGAGGTGAATGTAGACTATGGGACTCCTTATTTCTCCCAGTTAGTTTAATTAATGTGCATAGTTAGCTCTTTTGTTTTATATTTTACGACCACATTCACCTTGTGGGTTAAGCATTTAAAATTTAAGGAAAGTTGGAAAGTAAAAATCAGAAAACGGAAAGTGGAGATCGGAAAGTGGAAAGAGGACGAAAAGGCGTCTTTTGGATTTTATTAATATAGGTTTTTTTTTAGAGTAGATACACTTTATATGCAGAGGAAAATTACAATACTTAAATTAATTTTACTTCAGGTAAATATTTGGAATGAACATAATTCGTTTATCCGAGGAACAACAAACTTAGACTACTTTAACCCGCAGGTAAATATTATCGATGGAAAAACCTAAAAATAATCTTTAATGACGTTGGACCGCAATAAGCAACGTTGCTTCTATTTGTTGGGGTACAGGTCACAGGTTTGTCATAAATCCTAACATCACTGCATGGACACTACCGGGAGTGTCCGTCCGAGGGGGGAAGTCCGAGAGGAAAATGTCCTACAACTTATAAAAGAATAATGCCAGTCTTACACTCACTTCAACCGTCCTCCAAGACGGTTGTCAGGTTGGAGCATTGCCCGTGCCACAAAGGGTTTCAGGCGTCCCTTTAAGCCATAGAGCCTTTCAAAGCTCTCACCTTTTGTGCTGTTAGGTGGGCCAAAGCCTGACCAAGTTCGGCGAAGACCATTTCACAAACTGACTTCCGGTTTGAAGCTCAACGGATTTCTACAGCGAGAAATGTATCCTATATACGGAGTGCTTGGGTGAAATTTCGTTTGGTGAAATAACTGGATTAGAAACTGCTGTGTAGTGTTAATATTATAGTGTCTGGATCTGTCTTCTCATTCAAGAAAGAACAGGATTTTGTAGAATATATTGATTTTGGTTTATATATTTATTTGTGTTAAAATCATTGTAAGTCATACATTACTTTCTTTTTAATAATTATTATTTTTTGTGGCAATGAGGTTCAAAGTTAGGTATGGAGAAATCTGTGCTGTATACAAACAAGCTGATGCTAGAAAACTAGCTATTAGATGTAGGGTTTGTAATTTATGATTTCATAATACTAATTGCCTTAAGTTGCCTATGTCATCTAGTGAATTCAAACCTTTATCTTTATCGAATTCATAGGTATACAAAGAGTGTAGTCCACTCTTAGCTGACACTGTATTTGACCCTGATATTCTCCAACTTGGCAGTAATAATGATTACTTCTTTGTACCAACTGATAATCCATTTGACTTTTTAACTAATTCATTTCAGGTTATGACTATACCTAAGGGACTTATTATTATGAATTTAAATATTTGTAGTTTACGGTTAAAGATAGATTAACTTTCAGTAATACTTTCACACAATGGAGTTGACGTAATGTGTGTCTCAGAAACCTGGCTACACTTAAATATACTAGATGCTGAAATTAATATTGAAAATTATTGTGTATTTAGAAAGCATAGGATAGGGCATGGGGGTGATTTGGTTACTTGTGTAAAATCTGAACTTAATGCAGATTCGATAGAAAATGTTAATACAACTACTAAAGCACTACTTTTCAATATCAAATTAAAGAATACAAAGCCTATAGTTGTAGCAAATATGTACAGACCTCCAGCTTATCTCTCTAGCAATGATGCTCTTATCACTGACATAAACTCTATTGCCTCTGCAGCTTACAACATATCTGGTGGGCTCCCTTATAGTGGGCCATTTTAATATCGACCTCCTGCAAGCTAATAGTGAGAGTAGGCTCATGACGTACTGTACTAATGATCTTAATTTGACTTAACTTATTAAGACTTCTACTAGAACAACATTGGAAACAAACACTTACTGATCATGCCTATGTTAGTAATGTTTATATTGTCAAGGCCTCTGTTGTTATTTAAAGTGGCCTTTCTGATCAAGACATTATTTATGTAGTTCGAAAAAATTCAATACAGACTGACACTAATTATTGTTAAAACTAGAAATTACAAATGTTTGAATTTTGAGCAATTAGAATGAAGTTTAAATAAGACGCATTGGAAACTAATTACTTGTTTTAACGATTTGAATGATAAAGTAAGTGTAATCGAAACGCTGACGCATAATGTTCTTGACCAGCTTGTAACCGTTATAAGTCGCAACGTAAAGGCTAACCCAGCACCATTGCTAACTGCTAAAACCAAGAAATAAGTTTACAGAAAAAATTACCTTAAAAGGCTAGCGGTTAATTATTTGTCAAACAACCATTGGGATAGCTATAAAAGACGTAAAAACAATGTAAATTTGGTTAGAAAAGCAAATATAATGCATTATAGCGATAAATTTATTCAATGCAAAACTTCTAAAGAGTCTTGGGATCCTTTTAAATCTCTTATTGGAGATAAACTAAAGTCAAATCTGATTTTAGAAACTAAGCATAATATAACTAGCCTCACTAACGTAAGTAGGATCTGTGATTCCTTAGCTGCGGCTTTTGTTTTTTCCGATAGCAATAGCTAAACTGAAATTGACAACTTTGATAAGCTTTAACCAGATGTATAATACTCAGACTTTTCAGTTGTAACTACAAAGGATTGCTTTTGTCAGAAATACTAAAGGTAGCGGTACTGCAGAATTTAATAATATACCACCAAAAATAATTAAATTACGCTAAGGTATTTTCGCCCCAGGTATTGCAAATATTTTTAACTATGCCCTTAAGACGGGTAAATTTCGTACTTAATGAAAGCAGGCTATAGTTACCTTCATTCTTAAAGGTAATTTGAATCAGGATTTGCCTTCATCCGATCCCCCTATTTCTATTTTACCTTTTCTGTCAAAGCTTAAAGCAGTCATTTCAAGAAAAATTATTGATTTTGTTGAAAACATTTACTTATAATTAAGGAATCAGTTTGGCTTCAGAAAGCGGAAATCAACTACTCTTGCTCTTATACATCTATCTCACTAAATATTTAAAGCTATTAAAAGTAAACTGCACACGGCGGTCTTTTTTGTTGACATGAAGTAAATACAATTTACCTGTATATTTAATTGAAATCTTATGTGACTATCTTAGTGGCCGATGTTTTCGCATTAAGCTAGGTACATATTTTTTAAGAAGTATATGCTAAATGTTTGCGTTCCACAAGAAAGTGAACTTAGAATTAAATTATTTATATATTTTTTCGATGATATTTGTGATGTGCTTAATTATGCTGCACTGTCAGCAGATGATGTTCGTGAAATTTGTGCTAAAATGTCGTCTGCATTATTAAAAATTGAACTAAAGACTGCGACACGTGAAATAAATAATTGGTGCATGTGTAATAATATAAAAATGAACTTTACTAAGACCGTATGTATGGATTTCTTTAATCCTAGATCAAAGCAATGTTGATTTTGAAAATATTACATGTAATAACCAAATTATTAACAAAGTGGACTCGTTTAAATATTTAGGAGTATTGTTTTAGTGTAGTTTGACTTTTTAATACCATTGTTTTAATGTTTTAAAAATATTGCATTTGTATGCTTCAGGCTTCTTAAATACAAACGGTTTGTTTATCCAAAACTAATGGCAATTGTATTGAAATCTCTAGTATATTTGCAGCTTGACTATGGTCTGCCTATTTTGACAATTGTATGTAGAAAACAACTGGATAAGATTTAACATACTATTGACTACTATCTTAAGTGCTTAAATGTAAAAGGTTATTGTTTTATTTTTATTTTACGTAAGCAACCACGTAATCCTAAGCAAAAAGTATCTAAAATAATTGATATGTATAATTTTTATGAATTATTTTGTCTGTTGACAGTGTTCAAGATAATTATGTGTTCTATTGTCAACTACTAGAACATTGCTTAAACAAGACGACAAATTGACTGACATAAGAAAATTTTATCCCTCAGAAATCAGAATTATAATCTTCAAGTATTACGTAGCTCTTAATTTTTTCACAATTCGTTCCAATATAGGTCAGTTTCATTAAAAAACGCGTTGCCTCTGAATATTCGTAAGATTATTAATTAATATGACTTTCAGTTTGAGATGGGTAAATGGTTAGTTGAAAATCGTAATAATTTGTATGTTTCCTAGTTTACTATATTCTTAATTAAGTTCATAGATAAGTTAAAAATATTTTTGTAAAATGTCCATTCCTGAAAATCAGCAGTTTTGCTGTGAGAATGTGACAATAAAACAATTACTTACTCACTAAGCCTACCTGAATCATGACTAACCTGCCTACGCTAACCGTTTTACTCTCACTTTAGCAAAGGGTGCTTTGATAAATGATACCCAGACCTGAAATTGATGTCTAACTTTTGTAAGGAATGCCGCAGAAAATAATATTCAAGTTTAAGTTAAACAAAAACAAACCATCGGAAAGAAAATATTTAAAATAAATAAATCATCTAGAAAAGACAAAAAAGAACCCAGTTGACAGACAGGACAAAGAATGTTGGACAGTATACGGACATTTTTCCCTTTGACGAATTTAAAATAATATAAATTTTAAGCGATACTCGCATCTTAACGCAAAAATTTTAACATAGTATTGTTCGTGAAGAGGAGAATTTGCCTACGTGTTCGTGATTTGCACAAGATAAGATTCGTAGTGGACCAGACTCATTTATTGGATTTCTTGAACTGTTCCTAGAGTTAACAATCTTCTGCTCACTGACGAACTTTGGATAGCAGAAATTCAATAGAGCATGTTGTTGAGAGCATGCTCATCAATAGAGCATGGTCACATTGTCATAAATAAAACCAATTTTTACAGTATGCTCAGTGTTTTCAATGCATAACATTAATTTTTAGAATTGCTGTCGGCTAGTTATTTACGTTTGGCAACCACTCAAGGCTGGATATCTTTAAGTGTTGCGGGGGATCTGCGAGGACTCAGTCCCTACCTCTCAGAACTTCAGGAAAACTTACTCATCTCATAAAGTAATATTTCTCAAAGCCAAAGGCAATTTATTTGCCACACAATACTTACTATAACTGGGAATTTTTTCCCGAAATCGGCATCTCGAATTAAAATAACACCCTTAGTTATGCTAATGCGATTCAATTCAATTAATCCAACCAAGACATTTAAATTTGCTATTAGGGCCCATTTTGCAAGGAAATTAAATGTTATAAGTAACCACTATTCGATTATTAGAATGGAGCATTATTAGGAAAGGTTATTTAACATTACAGGTTTCAGTTCAAATTTAAATCTGAGCGGAATTTGGGTGATTAGAAGTTTTCATACATGGTCTCAATCGCTGATTGGTCCTTTGGATACACGGTCTCAGCTGCTGATTTGTCAGCGTAAAGGAGAGAGAGAGCTTTTCACGAAATCCTAATACATATGTAGCTTTGAACGGTCTTCTAAGAACGCTCGTCTTTGGATAAGTAACAGCAGACATTCTTCCCACCCCCCCCCCCGTTCTAACATGCAAGAACTGGTACGTGGTGGTTCAGTATAGCGTAAAAGTACATACTTTGAGAAGATCACGCAATGTTGTAATCTATAGGACTAGGAGCTGGCCTAGCGTGTTATTTCACGATTTGCTTACTTATAACTATGCAAATTTTAATGTTGCGCGATCAACAAATCTGCGTGGCGTACTTTTATTTACTGCTTGCTAATCGGACTGGCAAGAAAATGGTTATTTCACTTCGGTTAAATTATTTTATCAGTCTGCATCAAGAGCTTAAAGCAGATTCACTTGCATAACATTTTTATTTCTGAGTATTTTCGTAGAAATATCAATGGTTTTAGAAATAATTAAAACAGCGTCCGGTGCAAAAAAATCGCATATTCCCATTCGATACAGCGAAAATTCAATAGATGTGGAGACGTTTCATCGTAGTGTGGGCCACACCATCAGGTTTAATTTTTAGAATTTCAGATTTTAAGGTATTTGTTATTTAATTCTCTTGCAAAAAGTTACTTTTTTATTGTAATAAGTTTAAGTACTGTGTGCATAAATTATTTATTGTTCTTTTCTACTATTTGTAGACAAGAGGTTTTGGTTTACTTTATTTTATTTCTAAAATAAATGTTCGGAATTATATTCTATTGCTAGAATAGCGGGTAAGTACATATGATTCGCAAAGTAAAATCAAAGAATATGAAATGAATAATTTCCAGACATTGACTCAGAAACAGCATTAATGTTCTCTCAAGCTTCAGTTTTCTCGACTGACTTTATTCTCATAAATTCACTTCTATAGCTAACTAAAATTTACATCATAATATTCCTTCAACAGGATATTGTCATAAAGTTGAGTACATTTTGAGGGGCTGAGTATTCACTTTATACCGAGGTGTAAAGGGACTTCCCAATTTCCAATACATTGCATTTTCAATTATAACAAATGGTTAACATTCATGCATAGATACTTATAATTGAAACTTTGCCAAAACAGAAAAATATTATTCTCATACATCAACATAATATTTTTAACTTTCTTATATTTTACCGTAATTTATTACTCGTAGAAATAGAACATATAATAGTTCATTCACTCAAAGAAAACTGCCGGAATGAGCATACGCTGCAGTTCCAGAGGCAAAAGAATGACAAGCACAGCTTAATATATATCTACTTAATCATATTTATATACCTGTACTACATGTTCTTATATATTATAGCATCAAAACATCATTCTTATTATATTTCATATGATAACATTTATAGTTAAGCATTTTTATACGATGTAGGGATATAATCATGTAGAGAAGTTTTAGTTATACTAAAAAATAGTACAGTACACATATTTCCGGAGTGTAATCTTACTACTTACCATAATTTTTACAACTTGGTTATGGTTAAAACTACTTACCTTTATTTCCTATGTCATGTCCTATTTTCGGATGACACAGATGAATTGAGAGTGATTAATAAGTGGGACAGCGTAACAGTAATGCAGCGTATTGGACTCTGTACTACAATGCAGAGTTTCCCTTTTATTTAAAATATTATACATGTGTGTTACATTAAGAAGTATCAACTAGTATGTAATATTAAAATGTATATAGTGACGACTTTTGTGTTCTGCAAAACAAAAGGCCGTCGTGCATGGAAGTGCGACGTACAGGATTTTTTATAATGATTTGCTCATCTTGCCAAAATCAGTCAAGCGTCCTCAACTGAGCAAGGCAAAGAAAGGAAGTCAGTGAGATAGTTCACGATAGATGCATAGGATGGGAATGCAACTATGTGTATCCGCCATACAATACGTATGGTACATATAATTAACATGTAAAAAACCAAACTACCATAACACAACCAACACAAAAACACTTCGCCACGAATCGCACAATAATAAAAGACTAAAAAAATAAACAAAACCACAACCACAAAAAGAAATCAAACTAGCATTATATAGGGGTGTGGAACGAGCAAAATTGCATGGAAAGAAACTTTCCAACAAAAACAAAGCAGCAAGGAAAAATGGTATAAAAAATCAACGGTGAGTACAGATCATTGCCCAATCGGCCATTATACGTCGCTCTAGAAGGAGCTCAGCTCCGGTCCTGCATATACCATTTTTGCTTAATATCAATTCTAAGAGTTAAATTTTGTTGCAAATGTTATTAGTCGGTAAATACAAATTGTAGTAAATGTTGGACTGCGAATTGTATTTCAAGGGTCGTGACACAGCATGTGTTGGTCGTTAACGGACTATTTCTCAAGCCAATTTCAACGGCAAGGGTCAGCCTAGTAAACCACCGGCTCCGCTAATTAAGTGCAATATAATTAACACATTTCCTGTTTTCCATTTCCTTAACCAAGTAGCATATGGTAATGATATATACAAAAAAGTATGTAAAATAAATGAAAAAGATTACAGCTAAAATTAAAATTCAAAAAATCAAATACGGCGACTGCGTAAAGTGTAGCGTGGGAGAAGGGCATCGTCAGCAGGCATAAGAGAGGGTAATATCATGGGAGCAACAGTATTTTTGCGAGGTCGTCCGCGGTGACGAGGTGCTGGTAAATCAGGATGTATGGGTGTGGTGGTAGCGTGTGTTGTAGGGAAAACAACATTAGACGATGACGGCGTTAGTGTAGGGGAAGCAGCAGTAGGTATAATAGGTGTGGACGTGGGATGTCGAGGATAGTATCGTTTCAATTTGGATATATGTACTCGTTCTTGCAAGCGTGAGTCCATGGTATGTTGTAGTACATAGTTTACGTCAGAAATTTTTTCAATAATACGATATGGTCCTGCCCATGGTCGAAGCAGAGCAGGAGTCAAACCAGGAATACGATGAGGATGATAGTATAGAAATAAATCATGAATTTCAAAGCTGTGTGGAGAATAGTGAGGAGAAATTAAAAGTTTGTCTTTTTCCTGCGCTTTTCGTAAATTAGTTTGTACAGATTGATAGATATTAGTGTAATGCTTATGGTAGTCGGCAATGGTGGTGTCCTCAATTTTGGGAAACGTGACTTCAGACAGAAGGCGAGGATGGCGTCCGGTCGTGATATAGAAAGGAGACAGTTTGGTATTAGAATTTTGAATTGTGTTCATAGCAAATTTAGCATAGGGTATATAAGTGTCCCAGTCGCGATGCGTAACATTGACGTACATACTTAGTACGGCTTTGAGTGGACCATAAGCTCTTTCCAAAGAACCTTGTGACTGTGGGCGGTAGGCGCTGGATAGGTGATGTTTGGACCCAAGCATACGGTTTAGGTTTTCAAATAGGGTAGAAGTAAAATTAGCTCCGCGGTCACTCTGTATTATTTCAGGGATACCATGACGGCATATGATGTCTTCCATTACAAATTTTGCAACCTGAAGGGCGGTGCCATCGGTGACTGCGCGAAGTTCAATCCACTTGGATTGGTAGTCTTGAGCTGAGAGTATGTAGACTTTTCCCGAGGATGAACGTGGGAAGGGACCAACCATGTCAATTTGCCAATGTAGACGAGGCTGATGTGGGATTGGAATATGGGTAAATTGTCCGTAGGGTTTTCGTATTGGAGATTTCTTGCCTTGACACTTATCACAAGTCTGTATGTATGTATACACATCGTGCTTCATATTAAGCCAGTAATATCGTGCTTTTAATCGCTTGTAAGTCTTTTCCATGCCGTAATGACCAGAAAGAGGATCATCATGGAAGGAAGTGAGAAGAGTAGGAACGTCAGCTGTGGGTACACAATAAAGAAAGTCAGACCCGTCACGGGAATTTTTTCGAAAGAGTTGATCATTCACAAGTAAATATTTTTTCTGCTCTCGAGGAGTTGTGGTGTGTGTGCGTAACTTATTTTTGATAGTGACTATCCATGGGGTGGTGTCTTGATTATAAGTATGGTTGAGTTGTAATGAGGAGATGTTCACCAAAGCGCGTTCACGGGTGCGTCCAAGTCTTGATAGTAAATCTGGGTTGTGATTAGTTGCGCCTTTTATATGTTGTATTGAAATTATGTCAAATTCAGTTAATTTGAGCACTAAGCGTGTCATTTTTGGACTCATCTCAACTTTTCTAGAACGGAGTAAGCTGCAAAGACTGCAATGGTCTGTCTTGAGAGTAAAGGGTAAACCGATAACATATTCCTTCAATTAGTGGGTTGACCATGTCATAGCCAACATTTCAATTTCAGTAGTATTCCATTTGCTTTCAGCAGGTGTTAGTGAGCGACTTATGTACGCCACTGGGCGATCCAGTCCATTGTGTCGTTGAAGTAATACTGCTCCAAGTCCTGAAGTAGATGCGTCTGTGATTAAGGTTGTAGGTAGTGATGAGTCAAAATGTGCCAAAACGGGAGAGGTAGTAAGTGCATGTTTCAAGTCATCGTATGATTTCTGGCATGCATCTGTCCATACATATGGTACGTCCTTTTGTAATAATCTTGTTAATGGTGTAACTCTTGAACTGAAATTACGTATGAATTTTCTGAAATAGTTGAAGGAGGCAAGAACTGACTGTAGCTCTTTTATTTTCGTTGGTGGGGGTAGGTTGAGAATTGCTTTGACATTTTTATTGTTGGGAGTAATGCCGGCAGCGGAGACATGGTGACCAAAAATTGAAAGTTGTTCAAAGGCGAATCTGCATTTACTTGGTTTGAGTTTTATGTTGGCTTTTTGGAAGCGTTCAAATATTCTTCTTAAGCGTAGTAGATGATTCTCAAAATTGTCTGAATATATGAATACGTCATCGATATATCCCATTGCCATCTCATACTTGTCTTCGGCAAGTATGAGGTCTATTAATCGTTGAAAGGTAGACGGTGCGTTCTTAGCTCCAAAACACATTCGTTTGTATTGATATAATCCATGGGTGGATATGAAGGCTGTCTTCTCTTTATCTTTGTCTTTTATTTTGATTTGATGAAAACCAGAAGCTGCATCCAATGTAGTAAAATATTTCATGTTCTTTAGTCTTGACAGGATTGAATTAATTGGAGGTATTGGCTATACGAAAGACTTTGTGACGGAGTTAACGCCACGCATATCTATGCATGCTCTGTATTCTTGTTCGTTACTGGCGTCAAGTTTTTTCTTTACTATCACAACAGGAGAGCTCCAAGGCGAATTGGATAGTTCTATCACGTCTTCTTTGAGTAACTTTTCTATGTGTTTTTTCAATATCTGGTTTTGAAAGTCTGAGGTTCGGTAAGGTCGTTGTTTAATAGGTTCTGTATTTCCTGTGTTAATTTCAAATTCTATTAAGTCGGTCAATCCCATGCTACCATCAAATGAGAATATGTCTGTATATTCTTCTATGAGACTTGTGATTTTTCGCTTTTCTTCTTCTTGTAAGGTAGTAGATATATCGATATGCTTGAACTCTTCAATCTTCTTTTTCTTCGTTTGTTCAATGCTATGTATGGGATAAGCTTCAATGTTTAGGGGACCAGGTATGATAGCTTGCATTGTACCAAGTTTCATTCTTCTAGGTAGATTAATTGGGGTTGGTAAGGGATTAGTGGCAATGATGTAGTTAAAAGTGTGGGAAAAGAGCTCTGGGGAGAAGGAGGCGATGATTGTTGTAAACGCGTGGGGAAGGAATCATCATGACGTCTTGATGGAATTCCTTGTCAATGGTGATGGGAAGGGTGATTTTGCATCTAGCAGGTATGATAATGTTGCTGGCCAAGCGAACATTAGATATGTATTGCTGTCGTGAGGAAGGTTAAGATATAGGAGTAGGTGAGGATACCTTTGGGTGTACGGGCCAAAGTTTCCTAGTGGTGTTTATTACTCGTCTTCTTGCTTCGTTCACTATAGTATTACATTTGGTTGTTAGGGGCTGGATGCCAATCTTCTTTAAGATGTTTGCTGAAGGAGTAGAGAATGGAACGGGACCAGAGTGGGAGGAATTCAATTCTCTATTCTTCTGACTTACGTCGACTTGAAAATGTTCAAGAAAGTCATTACCCAATAAAATTCTTGGAGTAGTCGTATGGGTTATGAGAAAAGGGTATTGAATGGTGAGGGAGCCTATGGTTAGGGGAACGAGGAGAAATCCGTTGTCTTGTATTTTGGTGCCGCCGTATGCGATGAGGGAGATTACTTGATTTGGGATGATTCTGAGTGGGGTATCTTTAGGTAGGAGATTTTTGCTAATGACGGAGACTGTAGCTCCAGAGTCGATTTGTGCACAAGTAGGTATGTTGAATATTTTAACTTTTACACTGATGTCAGAATTGAGGTTGTTGAGTTGGACAGGGATGAGGGGTGGACTTATTGGCTGGGAAGGAGATACATAGGTTGAGCCAGGCCGTTGTCGTTTTCCGTGCTTACTTGATTCATTCTTACTGGTTGGGCGTATCTTACTTGATTGTTGCGTTGTTGGGGATATCTTGATTGTCCTCTGAATTTTCCTCCGCCCAGGGATCTACATTCAAACTTGAGATGACCACGCCGTTGACAATTGAAACAAGTGGGTGGATTGGGAGAGATTCGATTGTTGTTGGAAGTACCTCTATAACTTGTTCTTCCTCGTCCTCTTGAATAATGATTGTTGTTGTTATTTCTTTGTCCTTGGAAACTGTGCTGATTTTTCATTTGATTAATTTCAGTGGAGAGTGCAGTCATCTGATGAACGAGTAGCTGCATCTCAGAATTTTGAATAGTATTTACCTCTTGTTTAATATAGGGAGTTGGTGCAAGAATTCCATAGTTAAATGTAGTTGAGCCTGCTTCATAATTTCGAATCGAAGTAGTAAGAGCTTTCCAAGTAATAGGTGGTGTCTGCGCCTTGATAAAATTTTGAATAGGGATTTGGAGTTTGTCCACTGCAATTTAAACTTTTGTCTTTTCATCCGATGCTTTTAAGTGAGCTTCTATGTAGTAACGAATTTTTAATAGAAAACTGGAAGCTGATTCTTGTGGGGTCCGTGTTAATGCGAATACGTCTTGTCTTGACAAACCTCTGTGTGTAGAGAATTCGTCTTGAAAAAGTTCTTTAAGTTGTTCGAATGTCATTGTATTATCATCAATGACGCCGCGATGTAAACTTGACCAAAATCTTCCATCGTCGGTGTCTAGTCCTAATGAGAAGTGTTGCTTCTTTTTCTTGTCGGTGTCCAAATTAGCGGTTGATACCCAAGTTGTAAACAAGTCGATAAAATTTTGAGGATCTGTAGCGAGGGATAATTTAGGAAGGAGACTGTAAGATGACATTATAAATTCTGATGTAGGTGTAGGATTTTCAGGATCGGGATTGTCTAAATGGTCTGTATTTTCAGGGTTGTCGTTATTTTTAAGATTTTCAGCACTGTCTGGTGGATTAATTAAATTTTGTGAAATTGTGGGAATCTCTGGGTTTTTGGAAATATTCTCTGGACGAAGTAAATTGTCAGGTGGTTGTTGGGAATGTTGTGGTGGTTCAGTAACTAGGTCAGGAAATGGTGGTAGTATTGGAACTAATAGAACTAGAGTTTTATTATCTGGTGATAATTGTGATGTCGGTGATTCGGATAAAAGTGGATGTTTGTCTGTAACTGTTCTGATTGATATGTTAAGAAGGGAAGTTGATAACTGTTCTGATGCTTGAAATACTTCTTCGTCGTTTGCTTCGGAATCGTGAAATTCGTGATTGTTGAGAATCGTCTTGTGTTTTCTTTGATGTTGACGCTACTTCTGGTTGTTTTGTTTCAGGTGGGAAAACTGATATAGGTGGTGCTGAGGGTAGAAGTTGAGGTTCACGTGCACTAACAACACTTGGTCCAATTTGTTCGGGTAATTCTAAATATCGGGTAGGAAATGTTTTCTGGTAATCGTCTAATGGTAGTCGTTTTGGAAGTTTGTAATTACTGTTAAGGAGTAATGAGTTAAACTCCTCAAATAATCGTTGCACTGAGGATATCTTCTTTTTTGGTAATTTGTCTGCTTTAGTTTGGAGGAGAGCTAATAGGTCGTCAGTTTGTTGATTATATAAGTCTTGTACTTCTTGCCATGTACGTAGTGATCCAGCGAATTCTGTGGCTCCAGCTTTAATTACTCGAGCTCCTGTGTATATCTTTATCTGTTGATCAAAATATTTTTGATCGTTTTCTTTAACTATTTTTAACTGTTTCTGTAGTTGGGATAATTTGTTTACTTCGATTTCGGTTGACGTGAGGCAAAATTTATTCATGGGAATTATGGTGTATGGAATAATACGAAGGAATAATAAAAGGATGAATTTTATCATTAAAAAGTTTAATACGTGGCGAAAATTAAAAAAGTCTCAGAGGCGCGAACGCGTGCGACGATTGTAACAAAATTTTGAAAAGAGTGTAATAAACGATACAGTTTATTTCTAAACAAAAGGTAGGGAATTAATTAAAAGGAATGAAAATTTACAAAAAGGTTTGGAATAATCCCGGTTGAGCCCCCAATGTGTCATGTCCTATTTTCGGATGACACAGATGAATTGAGAGTGATTAATAAGTGGGACAGCGTAACAGTAATGCAGCGTATTGGACTCTGTACTACAATGCACAGAGTTTCCCTTTTATTTAAAATATTATACGTCTATGTTACATTAAGAAGTATCAACTAGTATGTAATATTAAAATGTATATAGTGACGACTTTTGTGTTCTGCAAAACAAAAGGCCGTCGTGCATGGAAGTGCGACGTACAGGATTTTTTATAATGATTTGCTCACCTTGCCAAAATCAGTCAAGCGTCCTCAACTGAGCAAGGCAAAGAAAGGAAGTCAGTGACATGGTTCACGATACATGCATAGGATGGGAATGCAACTATGTGTATCCGCCATACAATACGTATGGTACATATAATTAACATGTAGAAAACCAAACTACCATGACACCTACACTTTTTAAGTTAACAATTCAGAATTTTTTATTCATTGCAACTAATTCCAAACTTGCGGTTTAGTAAAGTAGCATTTTGAATTGAATTTATGAGATAATATACATTAAGCGAGAATAAAATTAAAACATATTTTTACACCCCAACATTTCATAAATCACCACTTAATCTTACAACACTGTCCACTGTAATTAAAGGGGGGGTCCTGGGGGGAAAGGACCGGGGTAAAATTTCCGGCGGGAAAATGTCCAGCAAGACTTTTTTCTACAACCCCCCACTTTGTACTTTACTCCGTGTATATGCGTGTGTTAGGTATGATCAAGGTTCAACGAAACAAATTCCAAGAACAATCAACAATGATCAATGATACACTCGTAAGGAGAAAATGTAAAAATTTTTTTAAGTTTCTAGGTTCCTAAAAGTAAACCACACGCTGAATACCAGGTTAACAAAGGTAAGCGGAATTGAAATAAAATATGTTAATAATGGGGCAATAAAATCCGACACGCGCGCGTACCAAAATCGATTTTGTCATTTCTTGGTGAAATTACAGGGATTATCGTATGCTGCCATGTTACCACTTTGCTATGAGTTTAAATAATGAAAAGTAATCTCTCACCCATAATGAATTCTCTTTCAGTTTAGCAGGACTACAGTGTGTCCGATCAAACTGCAATTTTGACAAACTTATTAAAAAATTAGCCATTTCTGTCGATAAACACTTAACTTAACTGGTGTTGCTATTGGTATTTTTTACCGATTTTCCGATTAGACAAGTGTTATTAGAAATTAGTGGCGACGTTGTAAATTCACTTATGTTTTCCTATGCATGCGTTCCAGTGACCGCACATAAGTTGTGTACGTCATTTGAGCGATTCAACATTTAGAATCTTGTTGTAATGATTCTAAGTGGTTCTTTAAAACTTCAATTACTTTAGTAATAAATGTTTTCGAAACGATTAGAAGAGCATACAACAAATAATGGATTTAATAATTACTTAATCGTTAAATGTCCAAGAAAGCTAATAGCCATTGGGCACTGTGCACTTACGGAGGTGACTTTCGTAAAAAACCTAGCTAGGTGCAGTGCGGAGAGCTTCTCCTAAGCCTAAGTAGGCGTGGCTTACCCTAACTTTTTACCTCCGTAAATCGCGTTAGGCGAGACCTAAATGCCTACGTAGGTATTGTAGACGCAAGACCTAGAGTCCCCTGGAAGGGTTGGCTCGTCCCAACGGGGATTGTACACTTACTCTCCCACGTAAGATATAACTGTAGTACACTATCTGTCCCAATTCCATTTACAAATATATTGCTTAGGAGAGATATTGTAGTTCTATACAATCTTATGGGACCGAGGGAAAGATAAGGTCTTTGGGTATAGGGCAAGGATTAGGGCGGAAAGAATAAGATCTGTCCCAACCCATAATGTAATACATGGTATGGGAGAAGTGGAAAGTGAGCCGTCACGACGCAGTCTGCCAGCACAGACGGTGGCTAGGGATCGTGCACAAGGCTCCTATAGTGCCTCACAACTAGTTAGGTTATATTTTCCCCACGCGAACGCTTACGCGTTCGCCGGACGCCTTCGGCTGGGAAAATATAACCTAACTAGTTGCTGGCACTTTTACTATGATATACCCCCCGGATTTTACCTACGGGGGGAAGGGGCTGCGCCCCCCGGGCCGTCCTGCTTTCCTGGGGGAGCTTCGCCCCCCAGACCCCCCGGATATCATGGATACCTAACCTAACCAAAAAAAACCAAGGGAGTTGCTCAGAGAAAGGATAGTATTACATCAGTTGTGCACGCTCCCTTATGAGAGCTGTGCGGTGACTGTGCGTGTAGGAATAGCAATGCCCGCTCATCCTTAACTAAGGAATATCAAGAAGACTGAGTACCTGCTGTTGGGACGAGCCAACCCTTCCAGGGGAATCTAGGTTTGGCGTTTACAATAGGTGGTTTGTGCAGTGCGGGTGCTACCGAAGTAAAGGTCCTGCACATACCACACTTCATTTTTCCCTCGCTTAAGCAAGGATGCCTTTGAAACTTTCGTCCATTGGCTCGGAACAAAACTTAATCCGCGAATTGGTTTGACCAATCATGACAGAGCTTTGAAGGTTAGGTGAGCTAGTCCGTTTTGTAATTTCTACGGAAGGTACCTAGAAGCGTTATTAGTGCGGAGAGGTTTACCTAACTATGTATGTAACCTACGAAAGTTACTTCCTTAGGTGCACAGTGCGCAATGGCTATAAGGTTCTAGTTAGGATATGAAATCAGGCACCCCTGCACGTTCTTCCTGAAAGTTAATAAATATTGGAAGCAACTAAAGATGTAATATTTCATCAGTTTCTAGCAAGAATTTTAGTAGGCTGTTCTTTGATAATTCATGCCCAGGCCGGTAAGTCTTGCCCAACTTCGGTAAGTCAAGCTCCATTTCGGTTAGTCAAGCCCCACTACGGTAAGTCATGCCGCATTTCGGTAAATCACGCCCCACTTCGGTAAGCCATGCCCAGGTGTACAGTATTGCAAAACGCGATTTTTAAATTCTTTAAATAAATTATTTCATTTACACGACACAGTATTCACTGAAATGTACAACTCTGTAGGGAAAACCCTATGGAATACTGGAATTATTAGAAATTATTTTGTTGCAAATTATATATATTGAAAATATAGAAATTATTACTTTTGTTGCTGAACATATTGTTATTCACATCGTAGTAACTGTTGCCTAATAAATATTTCTTTCTTTGTACGAAATCCTAAACCCAGCTCTGTAAAAACAACCAGTTGCTTGATTACTATTAATGCTAATTTTTTAGTTATGACTTCTCCTCGAGGTTTGATATAGGCGGCCCCGCGGAAGGCGGGAATATAATATAACCTATCCGTTTTATGATAGCTTTAGGAGCCTGGTTCAGTGTTTTATACGAAAAATAATGGGGCATGACTTACCGAAGTCGGGCATGACTTACCGAAGTGAAATGGGGCATGACTTACCGAAGTGAAATGGGGTATGACTTACCGAAGTTGGACATGACTTACCGAAGTAGGGCATTAATTACCGGGCTAGGCATGACTTACCCAAGAAACCCCTTTTAGTAATTATTTTTATTCCTACCTATCTACATAATTTACCGGAATTTTGAACTTTCTTCAATACTGCTATAACTCCATCAAGTTAAGAAAGGCAATCACTAGTACAATTCAAATAACGGAATGCGCCTCCATTATAACTAAACGTTTTCAAGATAACGGTCTTTTAATTTTTTAATTTCACCTAAAACGTGTTGTATGGGCCACAATCAAAAACCCAAAAAAAGGGTCTCTTTACCTTTTAAGAGCTTTAAAATGATATATAATAATAATAATAATAATAATTTTCCCGGGAAGAATCGTAAACGATTTGAGACGTGGTCTCTTGGTGTCCCGGTTGTCAAAAAATTAAAAATTCACTTTTCACAGAGTTCAAAGAAGACGAAACTTTTCCAAAATTCCATCCCATGTGCTTGTCTAACTTGTTCTTAAAACTATTCACACTATTTAATATTGATTCATCTGTCTTCACACAAATAGGAAGACTGTTCCACTCATTCACAATTCTTTGAGTAAAGAAATTATGGCGTGAACTAATTGCTGTCTTTTTCTTCCTCAGGAACAGTGCATGTCGACTAGTTAAATCAATACTAAAAAAGTCAGCGGGGTCGACATCATTTTTTCCGTTAATTATTTTAAAAGCCTCAATTAAATCTCCTCTCTTTCTTCTATCCGCCAAGGACAATATCCGCAGCGATTTTAATCTATCCACTCTATCCACAATCTATATCACTCGAAAAAATCCGTTAATTTTCTTTTAATTTCAGTTATGTTTTTTCAAACCCATTTAAAAAATATTAACTATTTTGCTAGTATCACCAAGTTATTTAGCTCCGCCTAATTGTTACCGTTTGAATGATATATGTTAGTTTAAGTTGATTGAGTTACCGGTCGAAATCTTGATTTGAAATAATATTTAAAGTTTGAGCGGGAACTTCAAAACTTTGAATTCTAAATTTGTTCATTTTGTTGTCAATATAAAAATGTCTGCAGGCAAATCGGCACAGCTAGCCATTATCTTCCTCCTCTTAATTTACAACCTGTAAATTTGTAGTTAAAATTTGGCGGCAAATTCAAAATGCCTAATTTTTCTGCAAGGCTAGGCTAATGCAAGGCTTTCTGCTAATTAATTAAAAATATTTTGCAGCATCCAAAGTATTTTCTGTGTTGAACTTACGAAATGGAAAAATCCCCTTCCCTGCTGTTGTCGACTCGAAGTAGCTATCTAAATAATTAATTCACAATGCCTGTCCAATGTCATTATTAAATGTGCTATGAATGTAGTTGTTACATGAATACAACTTGAAATTCCTAAAAAATATGAAACTAAAACCAACGTAATTTCTCCGCATCGCCCAAAGCAGATGACGTCTGTATGTTCGATATATTCT
The DNA here is from genome assembly GCA_949802685.1 of Dicyrtomina minuta. Taxonomy (NCBI): domain Eukaryota; kingdom Metazoa; phylum Arthropoda; class Collembola; order Symphypleona; family Dicyrtomidae; genus Dicyrtomina; species Dicyrtomina minuta. The sequence continues at coordinate 103,810,193 of OX461808.1, read as the reverse complement.
AATATCTATATTCTCTGCCGACTGCGACAGTCAGAGGAAGAAGGGAGACAAGATAGCAGGCAGTCTACACCAGTCAAGCAAATTAGTCGACGACAGCAGACAGTCAAAAGCCGACAAGAATGACCAAACAGTAAACAGGCGCCACTGTCGAACAAAACCGAAGTCGCGAACGGTATGTTCAAGTCAAAAACCAAAATGGAAAAAGACTTTCTTAAATTTGCTCACGAGGACAGAGAAGGACACAACCGTCGTCCTCGGAGTTCAGAGCGAATCTGTACCCTATAAAAATGACTTTTGTTAATGGTTATTAACCCTATAAATAACCATCAACAAAAGTCAATAGTATAGAAGGGTCTGGCCTAATGGTAATCACACCTTTGATGAGATCTGGATCAATAATGTCAAACTTTCTTAACCAACATGAACAACAAATTTTATTAAGTGCGCACGTTGCTCTAATTTGATATCAGGGTTCGGAAGTGGTAAATACCACTGTGGTAAATACCATGGTAAATACCATTTTAGTGGCACATTGGCACATACTGACATATACTGGTACAAAGTGGTAAATTGAAAAACTTTTGAATTTCTTCTTGGCATATACTGGCTTAATACAATTACTGGTGAGGGATAAATTATAGAAAAACTAAATTTTGAACAAAAATACCAAAAGAAACTATTTTTGTACACTACTGTTATTTCATAGTGCAGTATGTAAAACAATTTTAGTTTTACTAGACGTGTACTAAATTTTTTTGTCTAGGCATGCTAAGTAGATGCAATTATAAAGTGACCGAACACACTATAAGCAACTCGACTGCATTTTGCGTTGTTGGGCACAGTTGCCCGCTAAAGTTTGGAAAAATTCAAATTTTAACACTTTGCCGCTCTGTAGCTTCTACAGTTTAAATCCGATTTTGACAAAATTTGATGCTCTCTAACGCTTAGACTATTTTCTGAAAAGTTATTTTTCAAAATTGAAAATTTTTTATTTTTTCGAAAAAATTGGTCTATAAAATTAGGCTTAAAAAATAATGTTTACTCCAAATGTTTCCGGAAAAATGATTTTCGTTTTCTTCTGAAAAATAAATCTTTACCTCAAAAAGCGAGAGGCCAACAAAATTATAGCACTAGCGGATCAAAGTGGCGTTATACAAAATGATTGTGTTGCAAATCTAAAACGGATTGTTAATCGGTTACACTGACCTAATAATTCGTTGTATACTAGATAATTAATGATGGTTGGGTTTTACTACGAATGAGAATGAATAGTATGATTATTTATATGTATAATGTTGCAGGATATTTGCATGTTGTTTATTTAATTTGCAGAAGGCATAAATAGAATTGGCAGTTAATATCGACGGATTGGCAGTTAAGTAGGTTACAAAATAATTAACAGTTAGGCAAATAAATGAATTAAAAATCTTTTGTTTGGTAGAATTGGCAGTTATAAATGTTTTGACGGCAGATTGTAGTTTTGCATATTGTTTACATAGTTTCACATTCAAATATACGAATATTTAAGTGTTTGTATATATTTAAATATACACGTCATTCACATTCATTGTTGTTTTAACCTGCACCTGTCCATCATTTTTAAAGCATGTTTGCAAGCGTGTATTTGGTATGGTTGTTAAGCTTGGCTTGATTGAATTTTCTTTAGCAGCAAAAATGGTCAAGGTCAATCATCACAAACCCAAACATGGAAGACCAAAGCAAGCTATTCGCCGACTATTGGCGAAACAGTAACATTTATATTTTTTTTCGTCGTAGATTTCGAAGAATTGTATACTTCTATTTAAACTCACATAATACTAAACATTTTTCATTTCCATGAAATTTCTACTCATTCGTGTCTTTTTTGGTAAATATATAACGGCCAATTATACCATTGCCAATTCGTCTAAAACCTTAACTGCCAATTATTTTGTAACCTATTTAACTGCCAATCCGTCGATCATAACTCCCAATTCTACTGCAGCCTATTATGCAAAAGGCTGCACTCGTAACTTGTATTTAAATGCCATTGTAGCAGCAATTTGGGCTGGTTTTGCAATTTAAATTAGTACTATACGTTTTTAAGATTTTCCAAAAAAAAGTGTCCCGGAATTTATATTTCTCAGATCTAGCAAGCCCACCAACAGCCACTTGCCATCAACCATACGACCTACGAACAAAATTACTTTTACCTGAAGGTTTACAAAACATCACCTAATACTATAATAATCTGTATGTTATAATAATTTAACAGCATTAACACTGACCCAGGCTCCTAAAGCTGCCTGAAAATGGATAGGTTATATTGCGGGGCCGCCTTCGGCGGCCGAGGCAAAAAATAACCTAACCGTTTCCAGTCAGTTTTTCCTACCCCCCCCCCCGCCTCCCCCCCTTCAAACCTAACCTAACCTTTAAGATAAAAACTTCAAGAGGTGGCCAACAGTGAAGAGGTAGCCTTAACAGTCAACAGTAATGTAGAAATATATTGTGGAATTAAAAAATATTATTAGCTCTTTACCTTTGTTATAAGTATTATGTATTTGCGGTGTCCAATTTTGGTTTCATCTATTTGCACTACACGGCCCTCACCTCCAATTTTTCCATCCTGAGTTCGATTCTCCATTTCAATATCCAGCCAGACAAAGCAGATTTCCCGTCCGTAATTAAGCCAATCAGCAGTAGTGCTCTTCGATGTTGTCTGAGAATGTTCACTAGTCTCGTGAATAAGTCGTTGGTACTCCGTACCACCAACCACCATAAGCAAACTTATAAAAAAATTGTAGCACTCGATCCATTCCAAACTTTTAATTTTCAAAAACCGTATTCTTCATAATACTCTCACTCCAGCGGTGTTCTCTTTTATTTGCCGAGCAAACAAATCGAGGGTGTCCTTTCTGAGGGTACTCTAACCGAGACTTAACATTGCAGATTTTACACCTTTTTCTTTTCAATACTAAACCATGTTCTTGGCAAAATGAAATTATTTCAAGCTCCCCTCGATCTAGGATCCGACACAGATCACGATAGGTAAAAACTGGAGCCATTTAACACATTCAAAGCTAACGTCAGACTGGCTAACATAAAAATATAATTTATTGTACAATTTACCTGCATGGTCAGCGTGCTTTAAGTCAGCCTAGCGGAAGTTGATCGATTTATTGTACAATTTACCGGCATGGTCATGTGGAATTTATGTTTGAGTTCGATGTAGAGTGTTATCTTATATAATCTAAAGAACACTTAATCAGCAAGCAAAACTGAACGACATGCATTTAATATTATACGCTTGGAATTGATGTTGAATAATTTTTTTACAATTTCTCACTATTTTTGAACCGGGCGTGACTTCCCGTTTGGGGCATGACTTACCGTTTGGGGCAGGACTTCCCGTTTGGGGCAGGACTTACCGTTTGGGGCAGGACTTCCCGACGTGGGCAAGACTTATCAAACAACACCCCAAGTTTGTCTACATAAAACAATATGATTTTGTGCAATAAATAGGAATTGAAAAATTCATAAAAAGACTATCGAAATCAAGAATAATAAAAATAAATGTTTTGAAAAATCAAGATGTTACTAATATTTTCAATGTGTTTCAGATGTGTCATATCTACATTCAGTGTTTAAATAGTTGCTTTTAAAAGCCTTGAAAACCAAGATTTTAGCCCTTTTGTATGTGGTCTTGAAAGCGGCAGAATGGTCAACTTGATTTTGCCATTATGCCGTAATTCAGCATTACATATATTTTTACTGCACTATATATTGAATTACATGCTACTGGCTTTTTACTGTAATTGAATTAGCAGCTGTGTTTCAAAGTTTAAGTCTATATAAGTATTTACCAGTATTTGCCACTTTATACCGGTATATACCGGTATTTACCAGTATATTCCAGTGTCATGGTATTTTCTATAAAAAGGTGGCATTTACCGAACCCTGTTTGGTAATGTGGAATGTTATGTAATATGGAAGTCAGATACCAGACAAACATTTTAATTTTCGAAAAATACGAGAATTTGAATACGACCCGTATATGATAAGCAGGAGCCGCCGCTTAAAGTAAAATGTAAAGTAATTGCTTTAACGTCATAACCACACAGCGAGTTCTCACTGATTTTCAGGGAAAGACAGCTTTATGCTACATTACTACTCACTATAGTCGTTATTTTTGTATTTGATTTTATTATTTCTGACTACTTTTTCTAGAGAGCCTAGAGAATGACTCCGGAAATCTGTTTTCTAGGACCTGCAACGTACATACCACCGAGCCTTGCAGGATAACCAAGCACAGGTCACCCATCCATTTCAGAATGCGCTTTGCTGTTGCTTAACCAGAAGTAATCAACCTTCTGCGGTACTTACAAACTGCGGCCTTCAGAAATCTATACATTATTTTTATAAAAAATAAAAATTCATTAGGTCGATTTAACCAAAGTTCATACAACCAGACTCAACCAGTCACTGTGAATGAGGAGATAGGAGACCCCCGCATTAGTTTGTCTCGGTCATATTACCCTTTTACCTATCCCTTTCCCCTACACGCTTAGAAAAATATGAGTGAATTGACTACTTTACTGTTAATTTCTAACTACTTTCTTGTTACTCCGACATCCACAGTGAATCCTGTTAACCACGGTCAACAGGATTATGGTTAGTGATTTACAGTGAAAACTGTTGGACTGAGTATACTAGAACGTTGCTGGATCACGCAACACTAATCCTGTTGAACGATTTTATTAATTAAAAATCCGGCGCTTCGCGCCGGATTTGGCGACCGTGGGCCCGAAGTAGATGCTGAGCTCTAGCGAACATTGGCTTCAACAAAGGAGCAAGATAATTTCAGTTTCGCTAAAATATGATCTATGAAGTAAAAGTATTTCATTAAAACAGTGGTGGTTACTCAAGAATGTAAATTTTGCAGCATTTTTCTCATGAACTTTGTAATTATAATAAAATCAGTTTATTAGTGCGAGCGCGGCTTGTAGCGTGCGTACTACATGGTTGATGTCTATGCAGCTATAAGCGTGCTGAGCCGAGTATAAATTGACCACGGGGTTGGGGCGGTGATAATTATGTGACAATTACGTGATAATTTTGTTGACATCTTTAATGGATCATATCTAAGTTGTTGTAATTACATGGGAGGGGGCTAGTAATAATTAGGTAATACATCTGTTGACATCAGTTGAAATGTCATCTACGTGCCATCCCTATGGTATTTACATTTATATAATTGTTGCATTTATGAGACTGGCAGACTGGAATCTACCAAAAGAATGTTTTTTAAACTACGTTGTTTATGGACAATCCCCATGGGTCGTATGTACTTAATCTCATGTATATGTAACACGTATCAAGCTGCACACTTATGTTCGATATTTAAATTTTTTTGTAAATTTTCAATATAATAATAAATAATAATTTATTCATTGAGTCGATTTGGCCTCAGCCCATACAACATTAATTCAGATTTACAGAGATAGTATGTCTAAATAGTAATAATAGTAATGGATAATATTAATAATTATCACGTTCATTGTATGTAGATTGTCCTTGGTTGGTCCTAGATTGGGGAAAAATGATGTTAAGACAGTTCATGAAATAAAGTATATAAATAAATAATAATAAATAATAGATAATGTCATGATAATGTTGATACAAGACACAATAACAGTATGTTTTATATTTAGGCCTATGCCTGTGCAATTATATAGTTCAAAGATTGTGATTATTTTTAGTCTTGGTTGCGGTCACGTAGGTGGAATGAGATTAAGCTGCTGCTTGGGGTAAATTTTTGTTAGGTTACTAATACAGTCAAGGAAGAATTTTCGGATCCTAAGGGCCTCGTCCCAGAAGTTGAATAGTAAGTTGATTCCATCCAAGTCTTCAATGCAGCTCCAGATCTCCAGCAAAATGGTCTCCCTTGTAGGATTTCTACTCATCAGTCTGTGTAGGAATTTGGACCTTGGTATTTTATTGTGAGGGCATTTGCACATGATATGTAGGGTGTCTTCTACCGTCTTACCACATAAGTCGCATTCAGATTTCACGCTTCGTTTCCAGATTGTATTCATGCCATTTAGGTTAATTACTTTTTCTCTGATTTCAAGATGGCGTAGTGTATTAGGGAGCTGCTTCTTCGCATTTTTGATATGTCTGAGTTAATACAGCTCAGGCTGAATTGCTCCAGCAATGCTTCTTTGTTATTTTTAAGATGCTTGGCGTTAATAAGGTCAAATTCGTTTCCAAGCAGCGCCTCCTAAAAGATATTTTTGACCTGTAGCATCCAGTTGCGTGCTGGGTCTGAAGTTTTATTCTTTTGAGCTTCAAGATAACAGTTCTTGGTGATACAGTTGTCACGTGAGTTTAAAATTTTCTCAAGAAATCCCAACAATGCTTTGAACAGCTGTATCTTAATGTTCTTGGCCCCTGTCTCAAGCCCTAGGAAAAAACCCGGGGTGAGGTTGGTTGTCCAAGTTAGACGGCAAAGAAACATTGTCTGAAATGTCACCATTTCTTCATAGTACCGCAGTTCCCAAACTGGAGAAGCATAAACAAGTATTGAGCTAACAAGTGACTGAAACAACCGTAGGGGAAGATCAACATTGTTGAGTCTGGCGCGGTAGAACAATTCAAAGAGCTTCGCTTGCGCAGCTTTTGCCTTAGTAAGAAAGTATGTTTTGGCTTCATTAAAAAGTCCACTTTGAGAAAAGTAGCGCCGAGGTAGACGTACTTCTTTACAATTTCAAGGGGCTTGTCTTCCCAAAAGAGTTTAGTCGAACGGCCTAACTTATTGCCTTTTCAGATAATGACAACTTTGGTTTTGTTAAGGTTGACAGTTAGGTCATATTCTTTGAAAAATTGGCTAAGCACGTTGATTTGCTTCTGAAGGGCAAGTTGGTTTGAGGCAAGTAGGATAACGTCGTCAGCGTACAGAAGCATTAAAAGTTCAATAGTAAACATCTGGATACCACTTATGCCGCTGTTAGGAAGTATGCTTGTGACTTGATCAATAAAGATATGAAACAAAGTGGTAGACAGCGTTTCTCCTTGTAAAACACCTCCCATTACTGTAATCATGTCTGCAAAATCTTCGTTGCATCTGACTTTGAATTTTGCTTGGCTGTATAGGTCTTTGATCTTGGCAATAAATTTGTCGCTGAGCCCCGCCTCTCTCAATCTAGTCCATAGCTTATTTCTTTTAATTGAGTCAAAGGCCTGGCTCAAGTCCACAAATAATACAAATAGTCTGCCTTTGGATTTAAACGATGGTTTGGCCATTTGTTTTTAGATGCACAAGTGTAGGGCAAAAATGTGTTCCGTACAACCACGGCCTTTTCTGTATGCAGCTTGATTTTCAGAGATGATTTCGTTGGTGGAGCAGAAAAAGTTTAGCGAGAAGATAGGATGCTGGTGTAGAGCTTAGTAACTGTGTTAATTAGTGCTATAGGGCGGTAGTTGCTGGGCTGGGTTGGGTCTCTTTTTTTGAATATAGGTGCTGTTATGATTTCAGCCCATTTGGCTGGAATTTGCTCTTTCATCACAAGGTTAACGAGCTGGAGCAGATACTCATAAGAAGTTTGATCTTGGGTTTTCCATACTCCGTTAGGTATACCATGTTCTTCTGGCGATTGATTGTTAGCTAAGCTTTAAGTAGCTTTAAGTACTTTTATCATTGTTATATTAAAGTCAAGTATAAAATCCTCTGGGTTATAAGTTTGTTCCTGCTCTAGCTTTTTAACCTTTTCGGTCACGTTTGTTTCAAAAACCGTACGGAAGTGTATGTCCCATTGCTGTTTAGTTATCTTGTTTGTGATAAGGCTGTGTTTGTTGTCTCTGAAGATGTTAATAGACTTTCAAAACTCTGCCGAGTCCTTGCATTGGTGTATTTTTTCTTGAATTTCATCATAATAGGCTCTCTGCTTGTTTTAGGAAAGAATGCGGTAATTTGTTTTTGCTCAAACGAACGAACTTGTCAAGGCTGTTTAAGTAGGCTCTGCTATGGTGTACGCCTTTTTTATATTTGTGCAAGAGGTATAGTGTCTGTCTCTTAGCGTTACTGCATTCGCGGCCAAACCACTTAGGGCTGTAGTTCTTCCTGTTGTCTTTTAATGATTTTGAAGCCATTCCTGTTTTGTTTGCGGCTTAGTGGATCTGTTCACATAATTGTTTGTAGTTACAGTTGTCAAAATCTAGGCTTGTACAGGTTGCTCTTAGGTAGGTTTGAAAGTTTTCCGCCTTTTCTTTGTTCTATCTGATTTTGCATTTGTCATTTTTGGCTCCATATTATTTCTTGCGGAAGAAGAGGTAAGGATTATAGAAAAGTGGTCTGATTCTATGCATTTGAGTATAACAAAGTTATTAAGGTCATCAGTGACGCTGTTAAAGCATATGCATAGGTCTATGAGACTAGATCCGCTGTGTCCCACATAGGTAGGCTTCCCAGCTTTGTTTGATTTGCTTTTTCTATTTAAAATTACCAGATTGTTGCATTCAAGAATTTCAATGTCTTTTTCCTCGTTTATTAAATATACAATCAGTTGAATTCCTTGTAAGATTGAAGTTTGTCATGGGATCGGTGAGGTTATCAAAGGTTCTAACTCTGCTGTTTAGATCACCCATCAGGATAAATCTGTTGTTATGCGTACCTGTCATTTTGTCATTCAGAGTGTCAAGTTCCTAGTCGTACATCGTGTTTGGCTGGATGTAGACAAAGGGTACGATTGTAGGTTTTCCGCGCACTCTAGCTTCAATAAGGATTTTAAATCGGTCGTGATGTTTAATTATGCAATGCTCAGCAAGTTTGTGTTTTATCCCGACGATCAGTCCGCCGCTTTATCTGCCTCGTTTACCCACTGCTGGTATAACTGTAATGCTAAAGTTAGTGAAGTGTTTTTTCTTATCGTCATTTAATTCACAAATCCATGTTTTGGATATGCAAAAGATATCCACGTCATTATTCAGTAAGATCGTTATTTTGTCATATGTGCAGTTCTGAAAGCCATTGATATTCTAAAAGAAACGTTTATTTACAGATTCTGGATATTTGTTGTGAAGTATGTTGTTGGTGATTTTTAGTTGGTGTTGTATGGGTCTGCCGAAATCCTAACTATTGTCTGCTGTGTTAACCATGTTAAAGTCTGAGTTGTTTGTGTCTTGTTTAAATTTTCTTTCTTCGTACTTTAATTTTGACAGCGATGCAGAAAGGTCAAGGTTGATGTAGTATTTGCTGTCTTTAGCTTCTTTTAGGTTCTTCTTTTTGCTAAGTACTTTACTTCTGTCGGTTACCGAGTAAAACCTAACACAGATTTTTTTTGAAACTTTCCCATCCCTGGATTTAAACCTTTTGGCGTCGTCAAACTTAATTTCAGGAAGCTGTAGTACTTCCTGAACAAATCGCTGGACTGCGCGGTGGAGCATTTCGGGCGTCTCATCTGTTTTTGCATCGATTCCCGTTATGATCAAGTTAAATTTTTTAGCTTCTAGCTCCATTTTTAGTAGTCTGCGCTCTGTTTCCTTATTTAACGGTAGGTTACGTGGGTTCTGCTCCAGAGTTTCTATTCTTGCCTTAAGCTCTTTATTTTCGCCTTCAAGTATAATAACTCTGGTAGACAGTTCGTTTATTTTCCCAGTGGGACTAGTTTCTATAGTGTTGAGGCGGAGCTGGATATTGTCCTCTGTTTTAGATATTTGCTCAGATAGTTGCGTCGTAACCTCTAGGTTGCCTTCTCTAATGACTTGAAGGATATCTGCAAATCTTATTTCACCTTGTGGTCTGAGGCTAGTGATTTCAGCGTCGGTGTCTTCGATTTCCAGTAAGTCGTCCACTGTCAGTGTTAGTAGTTGGTACTTCTTGGTTCGTGGAGTTATACTGTCAAAGGATATTTTGCGCTTTTTGAATTTGCCGATAGCGGGTGGACTAGGTGGTTTGTAGGGGGAAGGGGTCCTAAAAATTTGCTTGCCGTCTTCTATTAGGTTTGACATTTACGTCTTGAGTCTGTTGTCTGTTATTGCAGAACTTAGTCGGCGTTGTGCTGTCGGGGAAGTTTATATGTTGTGGTAAGTTCCTTTTGGATGCAGAATTGGTTGTGCTATTATTGGTTGCTAATTGTCGGCGCTTTCCTGTCGGATATTTTTATCGTATTAGGGTTGTCAAGTAGCTTTACTGTAAGTATTTACTTACTTTACTGTATGAGTATTATGAGTATTAAGTATTAAGTCACTGCTTTATCAGCATCTATCAGAGTAGTTGCTTAGTTCAGAGTCTGCGTCGCCGATTTCTGAAATAGCAATCAGTTTTGGTCAGATTCTCCTTCATTGTTACATGTAGGCGTCAGTTTTTCTGTTTTACTTCACTATGACTATTTACTAGTGCTTTGGTGTGCTTCGCATCAACCTTTGCTCCTAGTAGGCCCGTTTGGCCCTCCTAAACTTGCTTTTTCAAGTGAAAATCTGTTGGGTGGCTTCTATTTACCAGAGAAGTTGAGCAGTAAGATGGCATTCGGGTGATGTGAAGTCGGGGTGCTTCTGTTTAGATTTTTGTTAACTTGTGGATAGTCTATTTTGAAAAGAAATTTTCTGTCGGCTGTAGTCGGCTGTCGGTTAACTTGTCTTCAGAAAAGTTAAAACATTTTGCTATGTAAAGTCCAGCGGCTAAGCCAATTTTGATTCTAACTATTTTTACAATTAATGATGTCATTTACCTTCAATCTATCGGATGTTGTATATATGCTGGGCTGTTCATGTAATACTGTTAAAATTTTCAATGGGTTCTTGGTAAGGAATTGGGTTTGGACTCACTGATAAGATTATTGGGTTTATTTGAATATTTACTGACACACAAAAGTACAAATTTTGAGAATAAATGCAATAAATCACTTATTGGTCAGTCACACGATTTTAGCAATTTGACAATGACATAAAGGCAGGAGGAATAAATTACACTCAATCACTTAAATTATGACTGAGATTTCGATTTCACCTAATTTTTATATTCGAATCTTGAAGTAGTAGAAGAATGACAAAATTACTCCCAGTATGTATCTGCCCGTATTCTTATATGAAGCACTATAGCGCCGAAGGCTCAGTAGTAGGTTTCTTTTGTTAACTTGGAAAGAGATTCAATCGACACTTTTTTATTTGTTTTTTTGTCAATTTACAGAGATTGTTGGGATGGTTTTCGATTTGATACGGATGCCTAAGATTTAGAAGTATCTCTTACTTTATTCAGATTACGTTAGTTAACACTTTTATTACGTGAAATTTTGATTTTTCTTAAGTTTTTTTGGCACTGAGTTGAAACCTAGTGTAACCTGTTTGGCGGCAGAACTAACGATTTGTATAGTCGGTTCCTTTCGTCGATTCTCAAACAGTTCAGCACAGAGCTGTTTAAGATTAGCAGTGGTCGAGGATTGATGCCAGGTCTGATAATGGAAATTTTGTTCCAGTCTGCAGTCCTAACCAATCACCCAACTACGCCTGCTTCAAAAATCTACGATAGTCATATAGCCATTGCGCACTGAGCACATACGGAGGTAACTTTTGTAGGTTACATAGTTACTTAGGTAAACCTCTCCGCACTAATAACGCCTGTAGGTAGCTTCCATAGAAATGACAACCCGGACTAGCTCACTTAGCCTAAAAAACTCTGTCGTGATAGGTCAATCAAACTCGTGGGCTCATTAATTTTGCTCAGGGCCAACGAACACAGGTTTCAAAGATATCCTTGTTTAATTAAAGGAAAAATGAAGTGCGGTAAGTGCAGGACAAGTTAGTTAAGTAGCTCACGCACTGCGCAAACCACCAACCTACTGTTAAGGTACCGTAGAATTAAGGTGGACAACAGGGTAAAATACAATACATTCAGTATTTATTTAGAGGAAATATGGAGGATCCTACTCATTTAGTAGTAAAAAATAGGTAAACTATGGAATCAGTATCACATCCGATTTCAAACCAGCGCCGCAGACACAACTATAGTAGTAATCAATATTAAATAATATCAATACTAATAATAATGGGGTAAGGTGAAAAAGTGTTCGTATGTTACGACATATGCGTTTTCCTATCTACCTACAAATGTATGCTATCTGGCTTCTGTAATCAGTACCTATGTCTATGTTATGAATTGTATATGCTTATATGGTACATACTTACTCACTATAAGGAGTACTTCGTGGTCTCGGGGTGAACGGCTCACATGAGATACGGAAGGCAATGAGTAAAAAATATGTTTACATATATATACGAGCTTTTCTAACACGAGTACTCACGGTGGATCATCCAGCTATGTCTTCCCCAGTGCTGGCATGGGAGTGGAGGGAGGGTGGCGGTGGAGGGGTACATGGCTGGTGGTCGGCGTGTGGGTGAGTAGTGGTAGTTCTATGTGAATCGCAAGTCATGGGTTGACGCTGCTCCATAGTACTCTCTCTCCTCTGCTGCCGGCTCCCGGCCTTGTTTTTCTTTCACTCCCTATCCCCTTCCTACTCCCATTGCCTCAGCACGGATCCGAAGCATGTCTCATTTGGAATGGTCTGCCATAATTAGAATGGTGAAGATAGACAGAGCGCTCTTTGGCTGAGAATATTGATAACTTCTTGAAGACTAGGTAATACTCTGAACTATGTAGGTCTTTAAACAGAAATCACTTCTCCATGGCTGGAGCTTAATCTAGTATCTTACAGAGGGCGATAGTAATACATCCCAATCCATAGCTAGGACTTTGCAGATAAGTAAGTATTAAGTTACTGGCAGCTATCTTGACGAGCACATCTAGTTAAGCATACCACCAAGCTTGACTAAATATAGTGTGTCTCAAGAGTAGCAAGCCAAAAAGTAATACAGTGTACATGGGCGTCTGCCTGTGAGTACAATACTGTTACATACATACATACATACTTACTCACTATATGCTGTATGCTTCAATATGCATATGCTCCTACTATAGTGTATATGCTATATAAAAACAGATTAAGATGCTGTGAATAATTGCCCATGCAATAATGTGTGACACGTAATTCTTTTTCTTTTTAGTTTTTATGCATTATTTTGAATTTTACCAAAAACCTACCCATGAGTGTGTACATTCTGTTATTTAAAATTTTATCCTAAGCTCATTATATTTTTGAGATTTTGAATTTTTAAATACCTACTAATTTTGAGATTTTATTTTTTTTAAAGATTTTTAAAAGTAGAGAGCTCCTTGTCAGATGTCAGCTATTCCTTCTATCTCTAAAATACACACTGGGGCGTGCAGCCGGAAAAATTCTTTTTTATACGGATTTTTCCAGTGGCACGCTTCGATTTTATTTTTGGAAGAGGGTCGCCCGGTTCGGAGAGGGAGCATCCTCTCCCTGAACGTTTATAATCTTTTACTATAATAGGTACCCAAAAATGGGTACCTAACACATACGGGCTCCCCCCTCAAACTCGACCACAAGTTTGAAAGTACATATTAAAAAAATAAATAGAATTAATTAAGGAATTAAATTAAACAATTAAAAAAAATATGGATAAAATAAATTAATAATTAAATAAAATATTTATAACAATTATTAAAATAAAGTGGAATGTCTGTGCATCTTAATGTTTGGGTTTGTGTGATAAAATTTTTGGGACAGGAGAAAAGGGAATTAATTCTTCTTTTGTGGTGGAGGGTATTTACTTGTGGAGGGTCTCGTCGTGGACAGAGGTGTACCTAGAGCTAATGTTTGTTTTTTCTAAAAATGTTTGACAATTCTAAAATTTTTATACCTAAAATTTAAAAAAATACTCATAGATAAAATGTAATATAAAATAAATATTAAAATAAATAAATAATTTTTGTTTGATTTAAAAATATAAGTCTCAGTCTTAAATAAAATTTAAAAAATATATAATTTTTGTTTGATTTAAAAATATAAGTCTCAGTCTTAAATAAAATTTAAAAAATATATAATTTTTTGTTTATATATCGCTTTTGTTCCTTTTTTTTAAATTTGTTTTTAAAATAATAAAATTTGGCACTCTGTTTTATTTGTATGTTTTTTTTGAAAGGAGATAAAAAAGGTTTAAATAGTGAGAAGTAGAAGATAATAGAATATAGACACGTAGAAAAGATAATTTCTTACAAAATGGAGTCCGGCGCCATTATCTCTAGAGCGTCATCGTCGGTAAAGACATTATTGCTGCCTGAAAAAGGTTCAGGCTTGAAATCAGTGCCCGATGTGAAGTGATTGAAGCTTAGAGTTCAGTTTCAATAGAATTGTCATCGTCACTGTCGGACGATGTGTCTGTCTCCTCGTCAGACTCGGAGTCCGAAGAATCGTACGTACGTTTGTACGAACTCTTAGAAGAAGTAGGAAAGACAAAAGTGTTTAAAATGGTAGATGTTGTTAGTGTATTGCCCTCCGGGCTGTTAGGAGGTGTTGTAGCTGTGGCAATTTTAGCTTGAAGCCGAGATGTTTGACTTTCTGTAGGTGTGTCAGAAATAGGTTGGGATGAATTCCTCACAGACTGGGGAATTAAATGGTCAAACTTAAATACTTCTGGCATTTTTTTGGCTTGAAACAACTTGCAGGGGTGTGTTTGTTTCTGTACCAACGGTTCAGGTGGACTTAGAAGAGTCCGAAAATATCTTTGAATAGGCGTGACAGGGAGTAAATGTGTGGGTGGAGGCCCCATGAGAGACGATATAGTGGACATCAATTCTTTGGTTGTCACAGGATTGATAGTCCTCTGAATGGTAAAGTCCGGCAGAGGAGGATCTCTGCAGGTATGTGGGACCTCAGGTCTGGAGCGGAAGACGGTCAAATGACGACCGTGGTTGTTAAGCGGCCTGTGTGTTGGATACAGAAAATTTTGAGGCAGTTGCTGAACTGTGTTAGAGCCCGACTGAAAGTTGTTTGCTGTGGGAAATTTGGGGAAAGGGGGCCTCACTGGCACTGCGGCAGATTTGGGACAGAATGGCTTCTCGCAAGCCAATTTTCTTGATCGTCGAATTTTAAACTTATTACTTTTCATTATCTGCGAGACCTAACGACGGGTTTGCTGTAGTCTTAGGAGGGCGGCCCGTTCGCCCGGGGTCCAGTGGTTATAGTTTGGCGGAGCCATTGTGAAGTTTTTGGGTAGTTGAAAGGAGAATAGTAAATGAAATTGGAATAAGTGAATAGTGCAAACATAATTGTCAGACATTTTGTAATGTAAGGAATTTGAGAAAAATGAGTTGATGTTAATAGATTGAAAGAATAAAACGGGGTGCGAGAAAAATTTGAATTTCATCGTTCTATATGGTTGTTGTCAACTCAGGAGAACTTTAAATTTTGTTACAAAAACTTTGAATGATTAAAAACAAATATTTTTGCTTTTGGTTTTTAGATCCAATATTAAAGTTGACACTTTTTTTGTTTAGCTTACACTGCGTGTTACTTAACTTTGAGATTATCTATATTTAATAGACTAGTATGGTTTATAAATAAACAATGTATATGCTGTAATTTTCACTGAACCTAATCGTGGAGTTTCAAGAATTTAATATACTTAACACTGGAACAATGAGATGAATAATTTTTCACTGAAGCATACTATAGAATAGAGCCTATAGTTTTTAGAAGAGAGAGAATACAACTTGCACACTGTTAAAATGTGACTGATAACGAAAAGTGGGAACAAAATGCACTGCGCAGATTATGCTCCTTTTTTGTCCAGGTTCCTTCAAGGGGTCTGTGTACTTATATGAAAATACATAGTGTGTGTGTAGGAATGAAGCAGAGGAGACAAGGAATTTTATTGCTTCCATGTGTGTCCCCAAGTTTTCATTTTTCTTTGCTTTAGTGTTTAAAGAGACTTAGACTGAAACTGAAACCTAACCTATCCTATATCCAGTATTTACTTCCAACCTATGCCTTATACTATGTATTACTTACAGCTACTACTTACAACTATACTATGCTATGCTATATTATATGGTCGCACTTGTACCTTCATATATGGTACTTGCCAAGTGTGAGCGAACCTTTAAAAAAAAGGTCAACATTAAAAGCAACATGCGGTGTCCCAATGCGGGCTAATTGCTACCACATGACTCGTCCGTACTTTTACTTTAAACATTCCTGTAAAAACGACTGTGTTCAGATGTGGGATGAGGACTGTGGTTGTAAAAGTGAGTGTGTAGTTGGAGTAGATAAAGAGAGAGAGAAGTTGATGGCTTCCAGATGATTACTGGTAGAAATATGCTGCTTGTGTTTTGCTTTACTTGTATGTACGGATAGTGCACCATAACTGTATAAATGGCAAATGGTATTTTGATATAGTTCAAATCTTGGGCTTAGCTTGGTCCTTTACTTCCATTGCTTTGCCTTTGGTTAGTTGTGGGTCCTTTAGGATCGCTTGCTATACACATATGTGCCTCGTACGGCAATTGTATATAGTAGTAGTAAGTGGGTAGTTCGACTTCCACTTGTATAGCGTTAGTTTTATATAATTATATGTTCTTATACTCTACAGTTTTAAATGATGGTATGGGAAAAGAGTGAGAAAAGAGAATTGTTTCAACTAAAATAAATAATTTGCTCTTATGTTACTCATAAAAGTGCATAGAGTACAGATTATGGAGACTTTATAACATATACTGTTGATATGGTTGGCGTGAGTACAAGGACACGGACCTTTCCTTCTTTGTATGCATACATGTCTCTACGTCTCTCTCATCCCAATCATGTGTAGGTCTGGCATGGTACCAAACCCCAGGACTGCACGACTTTTCAACTTTGAATTATAAGGGAAGGATGTTTACTGTGTCCTATATGGGAAATGGAGAAGAGCGGGAGGGAGAGTAAAAAAAAGGTCCAGGAGTCAAGCCAAATGATCGTTTCTGTCCCCGTTGCCGTCGTTATGTATGCACTTTTGAATGTGTAATAAGTTGGTCGCCATGAATTGCCTCTGACTCATTTTAATGTTTCATTCTATAGAAGAACTCTGGCTATGTAAATTTAAATGGGGAATTTCGATGGATTTTTGATGCTGGGGGATTTCATACACATTGTATACATACATCTCATTTACATACTTCCCTCATGTTGAATGCTAAGCTAATGCCTTTGAGTCTCCGATCTCTTATTTTATGTTTGATGGTTGATAATGAAGCTCAAATCCAAACGCGTAAAGGCACGTCTCAACCAATATTAGTACAAAAAGGAGTTTTTCAGGGCTCCCCTCTCTCACCGCAGTTGTTCAATATTTCCATTGACCATGTACTTAAAGAACTCAATGAGCGTGAAGTCAGTGATGCTTATGGATTTTATCTCCATCATGATGTACCTAATGTAGCAGGAAGAGGATCTGCGGATGACATTGCTCTCGTGTCTAGTTCTATTGATGGAGCACGAGAATTGACAAAAATAGCAATTGCAAACTTTAACAAGGTCGGGTATGATATTAATATAAACAAGTGCAAGGTTAATAACATAGTCAAAGGGAAGCTATGTGAAGATCCTCTAGTTGTAGATGACAATAAAATCATTGATTCTATTAAAAAAGAGGAAACGGTGAGGTATTTGGGTGTCAATTTTAATAACGAAATTTCGTTTGATCCTTCTTCTACCATCAAGAATTTTACCAAAGATCTGCAAAATTTAGTTGGCACACCTATGCTATTTCCGAATCAAAAAATTGCCATTATTAACCAATATTTATGGCCTTGTTTAACCTATTCGCTACAAACAGCCCCTTTAAATAAATTGCCTAAAAAATTCCTTAAAGACTTGGATAGGCTTATTCGTAGTAATGTCAAAGATATTTTTGCTATCCCTCACGATTCTCCCAATGCATTGCTGTACACCTCAAAAAAATTTCGGGGGCTTCAAATAATGAGATCTACTTGGGAAGCATTCATTCAACATTATAATATTTGCGTAGTCTTGCTAAGTTGTGATGACCCATACATCCCATTCGTAAAAGATTTGAAGTCAGAAATGGAAAGCTGCATTGTAGCTTTGCAACTTAATGGGGATGAAGTGCAATCTAAAATGGATTCTTGTCCAAAAACAAAACCTGGTAAATTATTAAGGGAAATATTAAGGAATCAAGAGTATAATCAATGGTGCTCATTTCCACTTCGAGGACAAGGTGTTGAATTGTATCAAGAATGTCCGTACGGCAATAAAATTATTATTGACAAATGTGGCTTAACATCCTTACTCAGCTCTTGACCGTGATGGTTGTGCTTGGCCTATCGTGCTGTGTTTTTGTGTGTTGTTGTTGTGCTCGCTTTGCTTTGCTTTGCTGTTTTTTGGCTTTTGAGTAAATAGTTTACTAGCTGTGTACTGCTTGTGCCTATTCCTCTATGGATTTACCTGGATTTCTATTTCCGTTGTTTTGGAAGTCTGTTTTCTGGAATACTGGAGTGACACCCGGCAATACCCATTACATGTGCCGTGAGACGGTGACTTCGAAGCTGACGCTGGTGCTACTTTCCAGATTTGTTGCTGTTCCCTGTCCAACTGTCCCGCCACAACACTAATCCCTTTTTTCACAACAATCAAGATCTTCTCACCATGGCACCGAAATCGAGTAAATGTGCAGTTTGTACGCAGAAATTTGGTAACAATAATACTTTTGTAATCTGTTTAGGTTGTAAAAAAATGTATCATCCTATGTGTGTTCACATCGATTTGTTTAGCATTGCCAAGTTAGATCTTTTTAATTGGAGGTGTGCTAGCTGTAAACCTGATAATAATGTGCGTACATGTGTGAGTTGTGGTATTAATTTTTATTCTGATTCTGACAATTCATTTCAATGTTTGACTTGCATTTTACCTTCCATTGATGTAAATTTGGTAAGCCCAACTCGTTCAAATCATAATTGTGTAAACCTTTATCAGGGCAATTCCTTTCCTGCAAAATCGAATGGGTTGAAGGTTGTTCATTTAAATATCAACAGTTTGAATACTGCAAAGCTTGAGAGTAATAATTATCTTATTGATGCACATAAGTTTGACATTGTGTGTATAACTGAGACTAAATTGAATGAAAGTATGCCTATGGGCCCTATTAGCATTGACGGTTTCACTATTCATAGGGTAGATAGGAAGACAAGTTACGGTGGTGGCTTAGTTATGTACATACGTAATATGTTTCCTTTTGTTGTGCTGGATTTTTCTGACCCTGTGGTTGAGGAAAACGTGCCGTCTGGGCTAGAACTAACAGCTATAAAGTTATTTACAAAGAGCACAAAGCCCATAATTATTGTTCTTATCTACAGGCCCCCATCTCTTGATAAGGCTAAGTTTCTTGCTTTTTTTGATTTCTATAACTCTTATCTTAGAAGGCTGGGACATGAGTTTATAATACTTGGAGATTTTATTATTGATTTAAGCATGAAGGACTCTATAAGTAGAAAGTTGTTAAACTCCATCCATTTACACGGTGTAAAGCAGCTTATAGAAGTCCCCACTCGAGTTACTGTTGATACTAGCTCCACTATCGATCACATATATGTTTCTGAACAGAATCAATACTGTAATAGTGGTACGCTACATACGGGTGTTTCTGACCACTATGCAGTCTATGTAACTAGAAAACGTGTGAAAAGAAGCTATGTGCCTAAAGTAATTAAGCTCCGAAATTATAGAAACATTGATTGGAGTTTAGTTAGAAATGATTTAGTACTAGTTCCTTGGTTGACCATGACAGTTTTTGACGAGGTTGATGACGTACTTAATTATTTTGAATTTTCTGTAAACGAAGTCCTTGACTCTCATGCACCCCTTATTACTAAACGAATTAGTAGTAAACCCTCGCAGTGGCTTACAGCTGAATTAAAACGTAAGATACATCAACGTGATAATTTGAATGCAAGGAGTTTAAAATTAAATGATAAAAAGTTGCGAGCTGAATACAAAGCCCTTAGGAATGAGATTAATAATGAAATTAGATATGAAAAGTATTCTCAATATAAATCTGAGTTTTCCAAAGCTCCAACGTCTACTAATATATGGAGTGTTTTTAACAGATTAGTTGGTAAGAATAAAACAACTCAAAATTTGAATGAAATCAATGTAAATGGGATTAGTGTAACTGAACCATCTAAAATTGCTTGTAATCTAGCTAAGTCATTTGTAGTTGATTCTCATGATAATGGTGATCTAGATAAGTTTTATAATAGTATCAATGTAAACAGTGAGATTGTTCGTTTCACCGTTGACGATGTTAAGCATGCTTTTAAACGGGTCAAACGTAAAGGTAATCCTAATGTAAATGACATTTCTTACTCAACACTAAATAATTACATGGATGTTCTTGCAATGCCGCTAGCTATTTTATTTACTTAGTTCTTAGTAGTGTGTTGTTATCCATCCAAATTTAAATGTGCTGTTGTTACTCCACTCTACAAGGGTAAGGGTCCTACTCGTGATGCCTTATCGTATAGACCTATATCAAACCTACCTTTACTTGATAAAATATTTGAGCAAATGCTACAACGCCGTATTCTAAACAGTATTACCTTGAACGATAATCAACATGGTTTTCGCTGTGGTAGATCATGCCTTACTGCTACACTTATATTTGTACAGAACGTATATATGTCTATTGATGTTGTGTGTGGTCGTGCAGTGGCTGTATTCATTGATCTTCAGAAGGCTTTTGACTCCATAAATCATGAAAAATTGTTAATTAAATTAAGAGATGATTATGGAATTAGGGGTCATTTACTTAAGCTGATTACTGACTACCTGCGTTGTTGTTCTTTTAAAATTAAAATTGGAAGCTATGTATCTGATGATTTTGATTTAAATATTGGAGTGCCGCAAGGCTCTGTACTGGGACCTCTGCTTTTCATAATTTATATTGACAAAGTAAGTGATGCTATTACTGGTGGTGTCCAGTATATATTGTATGCCGATGACATGGTGTTATACTACACAAATGTTAATTTTAATGATATGATGTTGACAATGCAGTCTTGTTTAAGTAGTGTCGAGAACTGGTTTAATGTAAATGGACTTAAAATAAATGTGTCAAAAACAAAGTTCATGATTCTACATAAAGCAGGGGATTATAAGCTTCCTGCGCCTGAGGATGTACGTTTAAATTGTATGAATGGGTGTATTGAGAGAGTATATACCTTTAGGTATTTGGGTGTAATTATAGATTCAAACCTAACATTTAAGGAACATTATACCTATGTTAATAATAGACTCTCTTCGGCAATTGGGGCTGTTAGTAATGTAAAAAGGTATCTTGATTTTAATGTATTTTTAATTATGCTCAAAGCTTATGTCCTGACTATTGTCGACTATTGTCCGCTGGTTTGGGGTTCTCGCACTGTATCAGAGCTGCAGTCCCTTCAAAATAAAATAAACAGAGTTATAGTTTCTTTTTGTAAAACCAAATATGTATCGGTAGAAGAAAACGTACTACTTTAGCTGTGTAATATTCTCTCAGTGCAAGAAAGAATACATTACTATACATTGACATTTGTGTTTAAGGTTTTGAAGTATGGATCCAAAGTAACTAATATTTCGAACTTATTTATTTACAAAAAGTCGGCCCGTGTAACCAGGTCGAGTGGCCAGTGTCTGTTGGATATGCAATTTAATTATAGGAGTGCTTTGTTTCGGAAATCACCACTATTTCGTGCAATTGAATTTTGGAATAAGCTGCCTGAAGCTATTAAGAGCAGTGGGGATTTAGTGGAATTTCAACGTAATGTATCGGACAATTTTGTAAGAAGCAGGGTGTCTAATTTATATCGAATGTATCGTCCGCCCTAGATCTTTTAATCTTTTAAAAATTTTTAGTTTTCTGTATACAACTCGGAATGTATTTGGATTTAATTTAAACGATATATATATGTATTAATATTAGTGATTGTAGGTTAATGGTGTCCGTCAATTGATATCAATACATTGTGTACTGAATGACCTGACACGTGAATAAAGCCAAACTCAAACTCAAACTCATCTTTGGAATGGTTGAATGCTTTAAAAATGTCTGCTAATGTATACCCTGTTAAAGCTATTCCAGGTCGTTCGCTAGAATCATCCCTTTGCAGGCACTGTAAAGAGAAAGAAACCCTAGCCCATGTTCTAGGGAAATGCCATGTGGGAAGCTTACTGAGAACTAGTAGACATCATGAAGTTAGGACAATTATTGCTAATCATCTGAGAAAACTAGACTGGATTGTGCATGAAGAAGTTACTGATGGTGCTTCAAAAAGAATTGACATCATCTGCTGGCGAAAAGATTTGAAGTCCGGGTACATTCTGGATCCAACAATACGTATGGAGCAGTCTCTAAGTCAAGCTGACGAAGTTAATGTAGAAAAGCAGGCACATTATAATCCTTGCATTTCGTACTTTCTGGATAAATACCAATTAAAGAAGCTGGAGGTGATTGGACTTCTTGTTGGTGCTAGGGGCTCTATAACAGGGTTCTTTGAATCGTTTCGCAAAGATTTACGTCTCCCATCAAAAATGATTGAAGAAATTGTAGTTGCTACAATTCGTGGATCATGCCGAATCGCCCACAATCATTTATATAATATGAATTTAGTCAATAGTTGATTATTTACAATGTTATCTTTTGTTTTACGAGAATCATAATTAATAACGTGAATGATGTGTTTTGTTCTTACTGTGTCTTTATGGCAAGCGTAATAGTGCGCCAGTTGTAAATAAATATTTACTTTCTCTCTCATTTAATCGAAATCCATGAGAGAGAATCAAACTTTGTCACTCCCAAAACCCCACAACTCCAGAACGAGCCAATCAACACCAATAATGGTATATATGGAAGATTTGGAAATGCATGCATCAATTTTTTGAATTAAGATGGAAAGTATAAATCCAATTCTAAATGCAAGTGCAAATTAAAAATGTAATTATGTGACACACTGCCTCTTCTCTGTTGTGTTCTGACTGTGTACTATTTTTGCTCAGGGATCAAAACACGATCCCTAAATATCTATATACTATAAAGGTGTATTTATGACATGCGGTTAAAATAAATAAGGGTACTTAAAACTATAAATGTGGAGGACGTCATTATGGACGATCCTTCAATATCTATATACTATATAGTTATATTTATGACATGTAAGTAAAATAGCTGGGGATACTTAAAACTATAAAATGTAAAGGACGTATATTTAATTTTTTTCGAAAAAGTTCAAAATATGTTTATTTCTGAGTTGCAACTAAGTTTTTGGAAAAAAATTAAAATTTTCGAATTTTCAAAAATCCTGAAATGACTTTTTAGATAAATGTATAAAGATGTTGTATTTTAAATTTTATGAAAATTGGACAAAAATTGTAGAATTTAGAGCGCTGTGAAATTCGAAAAAATCGATATTTTTGAATTTGCGCGCGCGATTGCGGCCAAACAACGAATTTTGCAGTCGAACGACCATACAAGCGCAGGTCACTCATATAGGTAGTATACGTTCCGGATAGTTTCGTTTAATTCTGTAGTTTAAAGTAAGGTAGGTTCCCATGTTATTCAGCCGCTAGACAATTGTTCAAACTATTCAAAAAATCAATCATTTTGAACGCAGTTGCCACCAAATTTTCTGGGAATTTGCACAAAATTTTATGTCCTATGTTTTCCATGAGGCAGTGATAAAAACTGCGTGCGCAGTTGAGAAATGGACCGCATTCTTTGAACACCAAATATTAGTAATATTTACTAGTCGGCGTTGAACTTAAACATACTTTTAGTTCCTCATTAAATGCAAACATGGACAATTGGATACACGCTGTCAAGACAAAAGTTAGATAGGGGAAATGATAGCACCAGTATTTAACATCAAAGTAATTACCCCCAAAGTGCCCGAAACTGCTGTTCGCATTAAATATGAGATTGTATTAACTATAAACATAATGATTTATTTCGACGCCGCCTGGTTATTTAACATCAGTTGGGGTCGATAATTTGTAGTGGTAATGGGTTATGTTCCATCGTTTATAAGTTATGGCAGCCTTAACAGCGAAATTAGGAATTTTGAATTTGCCGCCAAATTTTAGTTTTAATTTAGATGTTTTAAATTAAGGGAAGCAATTAAGCTGAACAATGTGTTTTTGGTTATTTTATTTATCTTATTTATATTCAATTTCAGTAATACAACCAAAATTCAAAATTCCAATCTTTGAATTTTCCGCCAAATTTTAGTTGCCAATTAAAAGGAAGAAGCCGTAAACGGGTTATCTGTGACGATTTACGCACAGGTATTTTGATATTCTCAATAAATCCAAAAATTTAATATTGCAATTTTTGAATTTCCCGCAAAAACAAAAAATATTGTGTTAAATGAACATTTCGACCGGTAACTCAGTAAACTTACACAAATATGATATACTATTCGAACGGCAACGATTAGGCAAATCTAAATAACTTAGTATGCACGCAGGACTGTTATTAGTTTTTAAATGGTTTCAAAAAAACCTAAATGCAAATTTAAAAAAATTAACAGAATTTGTCGAGTAATATATCATTTGAAAGCTCTTTAAAAATAAGCAGAGACCATTTTTTTTGTTTTTTGATTGCGGCCCATACAACACATTTTTGGCGGCATTTAAAAATTAAAGGACCGTTATTTTGAAAACGTTTTGTTATAATGGAGGCCCGTTCCTAAATTTGAATTCTACTGTTGGTTAGCTTTCCAATGATATATGGCTCGATGAAATTGGTCCAGTATTGCAGAATTTTCAAAATTCCGGTAAATTATGTAGATAGGTAGGAAAAAAATCCGGCGCTTCGCGCCGGATTTCTCGACCGGGGCCCGAAGTAGATGCTGAGCTTACAGCGAATAATTGCTTTAATAAAGGAGTAGAACCCTATTGTGGCAACGCTGAAACTACGACAGCGCCTAACTCCACTTTAGTTTCTACTTGAATTTCTAATTTGATAAAGTCGCAACAAATAACTGGGGGATTATTTAAATATTAATACTTAGATAAAGTCATTTATAAACGATCCGTGTATGTATTCTTGTAACACCCCTGCGTTCAAACTATCTTTTGCCTAATTTTTGAACAAATGAAGAGCGGAACCCCAAAATAGTGATATTTAGATGACGTCATTTATGGAAGATCCCAGTATGAATACTGGAGGCATTCCATAATATGGGTACCCGTTTACCTCATTTTAAAACTAAAGACAGGCGGGATACTTGAAATAATAATATTTAAACAACGCCATCTATGATCGATTTCCCTATGAATACTAGAAAAATCATATGTTGAGGTCATACGTCCACATAATTTCTGAACTAATTACAGTAAAGATCTCTAAAATAGTAAAATTTGAATGACGTCATTTACGGACGATCCCCGTATGTAAGCTTGAAAATTCAATGTTAAGTATATAAGTTAACTTAATTTTAAAACTAAAGGCATGTGAATTTCTAAAACGGTAAAATTTGTATGACGCCCTTTATAGACAAACCCTGCATGCATACTAATAAAATATGCTAAGGATATATGTCAACCTAAATCCTGAACCTATGACAGTGGGGATCCCTAAAAAAGTAAAATTTGTATGACGTCTTTTTTGGACGATCCCTGCATGCATACTAGTAAAATCCTATGTTAAGGATATATGTCAACCGAATTTCTGAACTGTTGACAGTGAGGATCCCAAAAATAGTAAAATTTGTGTAACGTCATTTATGGACGATCCCTGCATGCATACTAGTAAAATCCTATGTTAAGGATATATGTCAACCGAATTTCTAAACTTATGACAGTATGGATCCCCTAAATAGTATAAAGTTTTATGACGTCATTCATGGACGATCCCTGCATGCATACTAGTAAAATCCTATGTTAAGGATATATTATGTCAACCGAATTTCTAAACTTATGACAGTGGG
This sequence comes from Dicyrtomina minuta, assembly GCA_949802685.1. Taxonomy (NCBI): domain Eukaryota; kingdom Metazoa; phylum Arthropoda; class Collembola; order Symphypleona; family Dicyrtomidae; genus Dicyrtomina; species Dicyrtomina minuta. The sequence goes on along the minus strand of OX461808.1, from coordinate 103,784,347 downwards.
GATCCCTAAAATAGTAAAAATTTGTATGACGTCATTTATGGACGATCCCTGCATGCATACTAGTAAAATCATATGTTAGGATATATGTCGACCTAATATCTAGACTAATACCTGCGTTGATATACACAAAGTGGCACTTGGGTAAGAATAAACAAGAGAAGTTCAAACTTTTATGTCATTCGGCCGCCAATCACGTGAATGTCTCTATAAATAATGTGATTGGTTGTTGGATGCCCATAGATTTTACACCCGGTGTGTTTGAACCAAGGCAAGTACATGGAGGATTTGGAGCTAGCTTGATATGTACGTGAATGTAACTTAAAGCGAGCTGAGACCAGGTTTTTTGTCCTGGAAAAAAATAAAGTGTAAAAAATTTGAGAGTTGGTCCATTTAACTGCTAATTCCAAAACATTTAATGAGTAGTTCATAACCAAAATCTATACAGCTCATCTACATCACATTTCTGAGAGTATATTTATTTTAATCCAATCGGTTTAAAATGTGACCTGTGGCGTACAACAACGGAATGGAGGACAGGCATAGAAAAAGGGGGACGGACGGACAAAACCATTTTATTAGATGCTCTATGAGCTAAAGGTCAGCATCTAAAAAGGTGTAGTCCTCCCCTTAACATGGAATGTCACTAATATCCAAGTAGACCCAATGACCCTACTCATGATATCATTTATGGACGACCCCTAACCCATTTACATGCGCATGTCTGCAACATTAGGAATCTGTAACATAGCGAGAAAGGGGAACAGTGATGCCCATAGATTTTACGCGGTGTGTTTGAACACACGACAGCCCATGTAGAATTTGGAAGTTGGTTGGTATGCACGTTAATGTAACCATACGGGAGCTGAGACTCGGTTTTTGCCTGTGAATAAAATGAAGTGTAAAAAATTTTGAGAGTTGGTACATTTAACTGTAATTGCAAATAACATACTGTACATTTACGTGATTTAGGAATTTTTTTTATTATAATTGATTTAATATTACGACCTGTAGCGTACAACAATGAAAAGGGGACAGACAGACACACAGACGGACGGACAAAACCATTTTATAAGATGCAGCTAAAGCTCAGCATCTAAAAACGAAGGTCTAACAAACTAATTTCAATTTTATTCGGGATATTACAGATAATAGCAACATACCATGGGGAAGTTGAGAGTAAATTCTGGTTTTCGGGGGCAGACCTAGCGGGAGAAATGCTATCGCATCAACCTCTTACATGAAAAGTCAGCAGTGGAGCTTCATCAAATTATAGGAACGCAAGCAGTAGTCCGCTCGTAACATTTACTATGAGAGAGAGGATGCAGTAGATTATTATTATTATTATTATTTTATTGGGCACCATGTAAATCATAATACTGATCCACACAGACACCGCCAAAGCCAATAAGGCCCATTGCGGACGTCCCATTATAACAATGTTTAATTTTGGCCAACGGGATAACCAGTGACATATGAAACGTCACCGGATTTTCCCGTACGGGCCTTAATCTTAAACAGGATTTAATACTAAATGGAAGGAAGTGAATATCTAGCGAAAATAAAAACAACCTACGACACCTAGCTAAGGAAAATAGGATCAGAGTTTACTGCTCATCACCCAACTAATTGGTACTAGACCTGACAAATTAAAGTTCCAAATAGAAACATACTACACAGGAGTGTAAACTACAGTCTTCGCCTTGAATACAGTCTACCTCAGACTAAACCACGCTACTGATGCTGTCAAACCTTCCCACACAAAACCCACACCACAGCGATGCTACACCGTGCCACACAGTATACGATCCACACGACAAGGATGTAACCTGCCGAACCACCCCGTGCACATTGTAGAAAAAATACACTATGTAGCTACGCGGCAGCACCGCGAGGAGTGAGAATCACGTAGGAAAATTTAACAGTAGCACAACGAGGATTGAAAAAAAAAATCCAAATTCAACTTTTTGAATTGCTCGAAAAAGTGATTGGGGGTAATATTTTGATAGGAATTTCCACCTCACCATCGTAACGGACTAATTGCCCATCACAAGGGTAAGGTTTGGAGACTCACGACAAATATTTACCACAAAAAAGAAAGGAAAATAAAATCAAAATTCCTCCCGAGTATCAGTGCACTGTTGCCTAGCAGGCAGCCAGAGTGCGATTTGATGCAGTAGATATTACCAGCCAGAAACACAATGAAGCAAGTTTTAACCATTGGCGGAAATGGGAGCGGGAACGGCACAACGTTACAATAGAGCAATTAAATAAGGAAAAAATGAAATAATAAGTTTGGAGAAAATGACAGATAAGGGGTTCAGCTTATTTAATAAGGACATGGTCTACCAGATGAAGAACAGTCGAAGGATCTAGAAAAAATCTATGAAGCAGATACAATTTCAGATAACTCACAAGGGAATGGTTTCACATGGAGCTCGTCGATTTCAAAAAGTTATATCTACAAAAATCAGGCTACTTTTAAATAGTAGGGATCCAAAGTAACTCGAGTGCATTTTGCGTTGTTCGGTCACAATAGCCCGCCAAAGTTTAAAAAAATTCAAATTTTAATATTTTGGCGCCCTGTAACTTCCACAGTTGTCATCCGATTTTGATGAAATTTGATGTTTTCTCAAGTTTAAACTCTTTTCTAAAAAGTAATTTCAGGATTTTGAAAAATTCAAAAATTTTCATTTTTTTGAAAAAATTTGTAGAAAACACTGTTTCTGAGGCCTATTTTTTTCGACCAATTTTTTCGAAAAAATGAAAATTTTTGAATTTTTCTAAATCCTGAAATAACTTTTTAGAAAAGAGTTTAAACTTGAGAAAACATCAAATTTCATCAAAATCGGATGACAACTGTGGAAGTTACAGGGCGCCAAAATATTAAAATTTGAATTTTTTTTAACTTTGGCGGGCTATTGTGACCGAACAACGCAAAATGCACTCGAGTTACTTTGGATCCCTACTATTTAAAAGTAGCCTGATTTTTGTAGATATAACTTTTTGAAATCCACGAGCTCCATGTGAAACCATTCCCTTGTCAGAGGAAAAAGAGAGGAGCGGCATACTCCCAATATCAGAATAACTAATCGAACTACGGAAAATTTGACGGAGTTCTTTTGTTCTCGTGGAAGAATTTGGAACCAGACACATTTCTTTTATAAAGTCGCGGAAATATAGAACCTAGAAGTTGTCGAGATTATGAAAGAGGGATGGAGAATCACTACATATATGTTGGAATAGCAGGGCTAATCACAACTTTAACTAGGAACTATTATGGGAATAGTTTTAATGTATAATTTATATAAAACCTACCCGTTACTTTTGGTACTTTTTTAGGATCCAGTGGATTTTAGGGAGCGGAGCAGGCTTTAACAGCGAATTGGGGAAATCCAGTAGTGAAAATTTTGATGCAGGGCACGGAGAAAGAATTTATTTTAAAAGTAACAAGCAAGTAAATACCAGTCCGACGGGGGAGCAGTCAAAATCCGGAAGTCATAAAGGAACTTTACTTACCTTCCAGTACCACCACCCAGGAAGTCGAAGCAAACGGAGCTACCCGGACAGGATAGCAACCAGACCAGACGGGTTGGAATTCAACACAGCTGCAGATAGGGGATAAGGGTCCTCTTTCGACTTTAATTATGAGGCTAAAAATTTTATGGTGCATTCGGGGTCGAATGTTAATAGCTACGGGGCGTGTTGTCAGGCGCGGAGGCACCGGCATACAGTTTGTTATGACATTGGTATGTCAAGTATGAGCTCAGCGATGAGTAACTAAATTATGTAAGCAGTCAGCGAATAATTCAGGATGATCACATCATTCTAGTATGAACACGTATTTTGAAATGTAATAGTATGAGTTCTGAGGTAGGCTAGTCGCAAAGAGCTATTAATATGTATTAACTAAAAAGTATACACGTGTGTACGAAGATCAATAAGCGGTTCTGCAGTAGTGCACTTACGCTGGTCCAATAAATTGAAAATACACACTGATACACACTGTAATCTGTATCTGTATAATGTAATCATTTAAATTACCCAGTGTGTATTACACTGATACACCCACTGTAAAAGTGGGTTTGCAAATTACAAGGCATTTATGATATTTTGAAATTCCAAATAAAATATTGCATAAAATATTTTTATGATCATTATTACATTTACAAATCTATGTTAATTTTAATTAATTGAGCAAGACGAAAATTAAAGCCTCATATTATAATATATTATTATATAACGGAATAATATAATAATATATAATAAAAACAAGGGCTAAAGCATTTGTTTTATGGCAGCCTTAACAGAAAAATTAAGCATTTTGAATTCGCCGCCAAATTTTAGCTTCAATTTACATGTTTTAAATTAAATGAAGCAATTAGGTCGCGTTCCAAGTTTTGAATTTCCCGCTAAAACATTAAATATTGTGTTAACTCATTGTTATAAGGGAATCCATACAAGGGAAATTGGGTTATTAGAGAACGATTTTGAGTTTGATTACGTCCGACTTTTGTAATTCATATTTACAAGGCAAATATTTAAAAATTTGAAAGTCGTATTATTTGAAGAAGAGGCACTTATACTGAAAATTACATTGTTAATTGCAAATATTATAATCAGTATCTAAAGAATTTTCAGATTTTCAGAAGATACAGTGAAAAACTTGCTCCGGAAACAGTATTTTGCACTGTATTTATTATGTCCAAGGGATATTTACAATTGATTTGTCGAAATGGCACCCGGCCACCACCTACTCACCTTGATTTTGCTTTGTAATTTGTAATAATTTTTGGGTCAGTATGAAATTATAGCTCATTGAATGAATCAAACTTTATTAAATAAATGAAGAATGCACCAATCTCTTTCTTGCGGTTTACTAGCTTACAGTTTTCGACGCTGTCGAGAGGTTCATTAGTAGACAATGCAAGCCATTTCCGTAATTTTCGATAAGAAAGTTTTGCAGCTTTCAAACAGATAATTTCCATTCTAATCATTTGATTTTTACGCTTCCAAGTAACAAACATTTATACTTATATCACAAAAGTAGCCGTTAAATTAGCTTGTAACTACAAATATACTTTTTAAAAATAAAATAATATGAAAATTATTTTTGGTACTAGCCCAACATTTAACTTGATATAGTTAGGACTTTGGAATAGGGCCTGGCTGCTCAGATGAAAAGCCTTCGGTGAGGATTCCTCGGCTGAATCCTAATTTCATTTCCTCTATTCGCTTGTCCAGAATCTGCAAAGCACTATCAATAGATGCTGACTTGGAAGCTGGTTGCTGAAGCGAGAACTGATTTAATTTATTGATATTCGTGTTAGTTGTGCTAAAATTGTTGTTTTCATTGTTTGACAGTGTTGCTAAATGTGTGAGATTAGAATCCGTTAAGTTGCTTAATACTACTGTATTACTGCAATTTCCTTGTACAGAGTTGACTGACAGTTCCACGTTTGAATTTAACATGACGTTGTTACTTTGATTCCCAGCAGGAGCAGCTATAGCCGACGAGAAGTTAGTCATGCCAAATGGATCTGTATTGAAGAAAGGGTCCGATCCAAAAATGTCGGATGCCGACCCAGTTCCGTGGTCACTTGTATGGTGTGTAATACCGGCAGTAGGGGTATTATTATTTACTCCATCTTGCCGCTTCCCCTTTGGCGGTGGGCAAACTACAGTATCACATAAATAAAATGAGACTATTAAATTTGGCAAACACAAATCATTACCTGTCTACTCTAAAACCGTTGGAACAATACAAATTGCGCTTAAAGGGAATATGAATAAAGTTGCAAGTCCTCCATTGCATGCCAATACGTGCAGCGGTTAAAGTATCGCAAATTAATTCTGCATGTTCCATGGTTAGTCACATTTTTGTCTACCTATTTTATTCAGGCACGTTTAATTAAAATTCAAACTCAATTACTCGAGTCAGCTGGTTGAAGGTTGGCCTATTACCTGCTTTTTGAGTACCTTCATTTTTGTTTTTTGTTATTTATTTATATTTTTTAAGATCTGAGACTAACGATGCAGCACGTAGAATTAATTTGCATTTCGCGCATAGCATTCACTTCATATCGAAGTGATTGTTTTCAAACCGAATTTTATCAAAAAATTGGGGTTAAAAATACACTAGTGGACAACGTGTATGATCAAACGAAGTTGTGTTAATGGTTTTTAGATGCTGAGCATCTATTAGGAATGGCTCTGTCCGTCTGTCTGTCTGTCGATATTTTTTTTTGTCGTGCTCCACAGGACAGGTCACAGTTTTCAATCTAAATTGTTTAAATAAATTTTAAATGATAGGTAATAAGATGGAATAGAACCCTATTGTTTTTGGAATCAAACGGATTTACCAATTTTTCACAATTAACGATTTAATGGACCAAATTTTGAGAAATAAAATGAATGGCTGGAAAAACCAGTGTCTGGCGACTTTACATGCATTTCAATATTTGCCGCTGAAGTTAAGTAGGTAGGTACATGCTCCGCACGTTCCATATACCTGACATTCAGTGGTTCGTACCATAGAAAAATTCCGATTAACATAGGATTTTACTAGTAGCAGGGTTCGGAAAATGCCACCTTTTTATAGAAAATACCATGACACTGGCATATACTGGTAAATACCGGTATATACCGGTATAAAGTGGCAAATACTGGTAAATACGTATGTACGCCTAAACTTTGAAACACAGCTGCTAATTCAATTATAATTAAAAACCAGTAGCATGTTATCTTATATAATAATAATAATAATTTATTCATTGGGTCGATTTAACCGAAGTTCATACAACCAGACTCAACCAGTCACTGTGGGTGAGGAAATAGGAGGCTACCGCGTTAGATCGTCTCGGTCTTTGTACCCTTTCACCTATCCCCGTCCCCTCCTCCACAGTAAAGGAGTCTCATTCCCTAGGCCCCTACAGTAAGTAGTGGTCACTAAGGAGCACCGAAGGAGATTGGGTTTCAATCAACCATCCAGTGACGTTTACCGTACAACACAGAGCCGTAAACGATTAGCAGTGGCCGAGGATCGAAGCCGGGTCTGAGGCTGTAAATTTCGTTACAGTCTGCAGTCCTAACCACTCACCCAAGCACGCCTGCTTTATTTCTTATATAGTACAGTAAAAATATCTGTAATGCTGAATTACGGCATAATGGCAAAATCGAGTTGACCATTCTGCCGCTTTCAATACCATATACAATAGGCCTAAAATCTTGTTTTTTAAGGATTTTGAAAGCAACTATTTAAACACTGAATTTAAATATGATACATCTGAAACACATTTGAAAATTTTCGTAAAATCTTGATTTTTTTTAAACATAATTCTTGATTTCGACACTCTTAGTATTTTCATGAATTTTTCAATTCCTATTTAATGCACAAAATCATATTGTTTTATGTAGAAAAACTTAATCGTTTATAATGTTTAGTCACTTTATAATTGCATCTACTTAGCATGCCTAGACAAAACAATTAAGAACATGTATAGTAAAACTAAAATTGTTTTACATACTGCATTTTGAAATAATAGTAGCATAAAGAAACAGTTTCTTTTGGTATTTTTGTTATAAATTTAGTTTTTCTTTAATTTACCCCTCATCAGTGATTGTATAAAGCCAGTATATGCCAAGAAAAAATTCAAAAGTTTTTCAATTTACCACTTTATACCAGTATATGCCAGTATGTGCCAATGTGCCACTAAAACAGTATTTACCACCCCTGGTATTTACCGGTATTTACCATGGTATTTACCACAGTGGTATTTACCACTTCCGAACCCTGACTAGTAGGAATGCAGGGATCGTCCGTAAATTACGTCAAACAAACTTTACAATTTTAGGGACCCCCACAGTTATAAGTTCAAAAATTAGATAAAAATATATCCTTAGCATAGAATTTAACTAGAATGCATGCAGGGATCGCCTATAAATTACGTCATACAAATTTTACCATATTAGGGATCCCCACTGTCAAAAGTTCAAAAATTAGGTTGACATGTATCCTTAACATAGTATTTTACTAGTATGCCTGCAGGGATCGTCCATCAATCACGTCATTCAAATTTTACCATTTTAGAGATTCCCATGCCATTAGTTCCAAAATTAGGTAAACACATATCCTTAACATTGTAGTTTTTAAACGTACGTACGAGGATTGTCCATGAATTATGTCATGCAAATTTTAGTATTTTAGAGACCATCAATTTCATACGTTTAGAAATTAGATTTACATATCCTCATCATTGGACTTTTAATATGGCAACTTATCATCGCCCAACTAATTAAATCAACTGATCCTAACGATGACGTTATTTGTGAGCGATCCAATAAAGTAGTATGTGCTGCTTTCAGCTCTTGCAGTGCAGATTGTTTATTATTAAATTAACGAATAAGAATTTAAAATGTGGAATTATTTCATTAGTGGTCAATTCAAACTGACAAACGTTACTGCTTATGATGCCATCAAGCAAGGGCTTCAGCCTTTTTTTATTTTTTATATATTTGCTGTATTTTATTTAAACGAATTTTAATGTCATGAGGTATTGTAAAATTCATATGCGAATAGCTTTTGTGCTGACACTTTTCGTATCAGCACCACTCGTACTCAACCACCTTGTACCTGTGATACTTTGACCAGGCCCACAAGAATCAGTAAAACTTGTACCAGCACCATCGTGGCGGCGCTAATTTCAAAGACCTAAATCTTACCATAATGGCTTTTACTGTTCCCAATCGATAGAGAGCGACTTCTACCTAGGTAACATTACCTTTCACATGCACCTTTACTAATACCGATCCAACTTGTAGTTGCACCATTCGTAGCTTGCCTACTCTTGTCATTATTAATCGTACCTAGCTCAATCTAGCTATTCGAACCAAAAATACTCAAAATGGCTGCACATGCTAATGTACCTGACCCACTGTCACCAGCAAAGGTCGTATTTTCGTACCTAACTCGTTGAAACCGGCGCCTAATGCTAGGTTTAGGTTTGCCTTTCGACAAAAAACATGCTTTCCAGTGATGAAGTCACTCGCTCTAAGCTCAGCATCTACTTCGGGCCCACGGTGGACAAATCCGGCGCGAAGCGCCGGACTCTTCACACTTTATTTTGTAGAAGCTTTGAAATGATCAGTCACTGAGTCACATGCCTGATTTGGTTGAACATTTAAATTGGTCGCTAAATTATGTAAGAAATTAATCCTTGGCCATTATTATGTAGCGGGGTTCCCTTCTACGTCACAAGCGGCTGGTGGAACGCGCCAGCGCCACATATGGTTTTTCAATGGACAGGATTTTTTGCGTGTTAAATCGTATGACGAGATTTCATGTACTTAGTATGTATTTCATATGGTAATGCTATGCACGCGCCCTTCATACAGGCGGTATCTAAGTAATGCTATATGCCTACGGGATTAATGCACCTATACTACATATAGGCGGAATTTTAGTAGTGTTATATCTCTATGGGATTAACCTAACTAGTAAGGTAAGGGTCATGCAGGTGGCTAAGAGAACCCTATTACCCAGAACTCAACCATAATCCCTTGTCAAGAATTCTAGAGTTCAACCAGAACCAGGTACGTTTCCATTTCTAATGCCGACGTTTACCACGTGATCACACATCTTACCATACGATATCCATATACCTATTGTCTAGATAGGAATTCGTGATACCTGCGCAAGGTGTCCAAACCCTGCCGTACCCATTTGATTGCATGGATATGAAACTGTTTGGACACCTTGCGCAGGTATCATGAATTTGTATCCAGACAATAGGTATACATATATAGACAGAGTACTTACAATCATGTATTTCAGTGCTTTCATATTCGAAATCGCCTCGGGGTAAACTCTGTCCCAAATGCCAAAATGGCAAAATTCCAACATGTTCAGTACATATCCCATATATTCTATCTTTATTCTTTCTTCATCATCGAGTCATGCTAACATTCTCACACTTACTGAGCAATAATACGACTCCACATTCAACTAAGATTCGAAGACAAACTATATCACCACATGATCACACATCTTACCATACATAACTCTGGTTTATAAGAGTAGAGAATACAAAAGAGTGTATATGCATTAATTTCAATAAGAAAAGGGAATCATTGCCGCCAACTAGTAGTAAAATCATGTTTCCCCTCAAATCATGTTTCCCGCATTTTCTAAAAATAAAGAAATGTTCTTCCTTTTACCATAACTCTTATCAATATCGTACTGCTAAACTATGGAATTCTATCCCTTTATCAGTTCATGCTAGTGAAAATATAAAGGATTTTCAATTTAATTTAAACAAATGGTTGATTGGTTTAAGGTAATTGTTGTATTAATTATTAATATTATTATTATTGTAATTAAGTAATATGAATGTCTGCTTATGGAAATCAGCGCTTGTCGCTGTTATGTTTGACAAAGCCATTACATTACATTACATTACAAATATCGTTTGTTTAAGTGATTTAATTGATGCAATGTATAATAAAGATGTAATAAAACAATCCACAAATTGAATTACTTTGCTGGTACTTTTGCACAAAATGCATTCGCACAAAAGAACCGTAGTACAAAAGGCTTGTAGGATTTTTCCTACCCGGACGTTCCCTACCCATTTGGTGTCTACGCAGATTTTTTCTACCCACACTACACTACACACCTTACAACGGTTTTCCCCCTATTATTATTATTAATTATCGGGTAAAACTTTTTCGCTCAGTGAGGGTACTCTATTCGGTTATGATTTTACTTTAATCATTCAGTGATTTATTTATTTTAATCCGTGTACTCGTATTAGGAGTTAAAATTTTTATTTGTTCTTGCAATGGCGGTCTTGCAGTGACCCAAAATCTAATTATTTTAACTGGCAATGATAATTACTTTAAATCATTTTATTTTATTTAGTAATGATATTTACTTTTAAAAATTTTAGTTTAATTTGCAATATTTACAACTTTTATGAGTTTACTATCAGGGTTTGAAAGTTTGAGAAGAAGATTTTTGGGGGTTCCAATCCTGGTCCTGGTTTTGGTGTTATTTTTAACTAATAAAATCATTCAACAGCATTAGCTGTTGGTGAACTAAAAGTGATTTCGTTGAGTTTATATAACATGATTATCGGTAAATCTCTAACGAGCTAGCGATTAACAGCTTTCACTGTGGATTTCGGAGCAACAATGAAATCAGTTACAAATTAACAGTAAAGTAGTAAATGTATCAATATTTTTCTAAGCGTGAAGGGTGCGCCTGAGCCTTTGCATTTCCAACATCCATTTTGACAGGCGTTTATCGCTGCCATTTACACTCTTTATCTGTCAGTGAATCATCTATAGCTTTATTAGAAAATGAATGTGAATCATTAAAAACCGCTTATTTGTATATCGTGGGCGAAGTATCAAATCCGCTTCCTTCCAATTTTCGCTGGAACCAAATCCGCTTCCTTCCATTTTACCTTAAAAACAAATCCGCTTCCTTCCAATTTTGATTTAAATAAGCGTTTTTGTTACACAGCGTTCATAACATGCATATGAAAAGTGCAAATTGCTCTAATTGCATCAAATCCTAAAACGAAATACGTTCTAACTACATAAATTTTAAAACTGCAAATGGTTCTAACTACATGATTTAAAAATCAAAATCCACTGAATACATGATGTTAGTCACAAACTGTTCTAACGACATGATTTCGAATGCAATTTTTTATAACTACATAGGCTTGAGTTGCAAACTAATCTAACTAGGTAAATGATTTTTAAAAATACAAAATCTTATAACTACATTGTATTAAGTTGAAAAATGTTATAACTACACTGTATTAAGTTGCAAAATGTTATAACTACATTGTATTAAGTTGCAAAATGTTATAACTACATTGTATTAAGTTGCAAAATGTTATAACTACACTGTATTAAGTTGCAAAATGTTATAACTACATTGTATTAAGTTGCAAAATGTTATAACTACATTGTATTAAGTTGCAAAATGTTATAACTACACTGTATTAAGTTGCAAAATGTTATAACTACATTGTATTAAGTTGCAAAATGTTATAACTACACTGTATTAAGTTGCAAAATGTTATAACTACATTGTATTAAATTGCAAAATGATCTAACTACATTGTATTAAGTTGCAAAATGTTATAACTACATTGTATTAAGTTGCAAAATGTTATAACTACATTGTATTAAGTTACAAAATGTTATAACTACATTGTATTAGGTTGCAAACTAATGTAACTACATAATTTTAAAAATTGCAAAACATTCTAACTACGTGATTCAAGAGCGCAATTTCCTTTAACCACATGGTTTTAAAAAGTTCAAAATGTTCTAACTTCATGATTTTGAGTGGCAAACTGTTCTAACTAGATTATTTTAAAAATTAAAAAAATGTTTTAATTGCATGTTTTGATAATTTTAAACTGTTTTAGTTACAAAATATTACGGATGCAAAATGATCTAAATACAACGTTTGAGAAGTGCAAAAAGCTATAACCACGTGTAATACTCAAAACCACGTAATAAGAACATTTTGTACTTTTCAAATATATGTATTTATATTAGTGTGCAACTTGCAAGTAGAACTATGTGGTTAAATCATTTCGCAATTTTTTTATTATGTAGTTAGATAAGTTTTCAACTTAAAACTATCTAGTTAGATTAATTTTCAACATGAAACCGTGCATTTAGATTAATTTGTTACTAACATCATGTAACTGTTATTTAGTAGATTTTGATTTTGTTTTAAATTATGTAGTTAGAACCATTCGCAGTTTTAAAATCCATATTGTTAGAACGTTTTGCGTTTTAGGATATTATGCAATTAAAACATTTTGCACTTTTTAAAATAATCTAGTCAGAACAGTTTGCCACTCAAAATCATGTAGTTAGAACATTTTGAAATTTTTAAATCCATGTAGTTAAAGGAAATTGCGCTCTTGAATCACGTAGTTAGAATGTTTTGTAATTTTTAGAATTATGTAGTTAGATTAGTTTGCAACCTAGTACAATGTAGTTATAACATTTTGCAACTTAATACAATGCAGTTATAACATTTTGCAACTTAATACAATGTAATTATAACATTTTGCAACTTAATACAGTGTAGTTATAACATTTTGCAACTTAATACAATGTAGTTATAACATTTTGCAACTTAATACAGTGTAGTTATAACATTTTGCAACTCAATACAATGTAGTTATAACATTTTTCAACTTAATACAATGTAGTTATAACATTTTGTATTTTTTAAAATCATTTACCTAGTTAGATTAGTTTGCAACTCAAGCCTATGTAGTTAGAACAAATTGCATTCGAAATCATGTCGTTAGAACGTTTTGCGTTTTAGGATTTTATGCAATTAGAGCAATTTGCACTTTTCATATGCATGTTATTATGAATTGGTCAACAAAAACGCTTATTTAAATCAAAATTGGAAGGAAGCGGGTTTGTTTTTAAGGCAAAATGGAAGGAAGCGGATTTGGTTCTAGCGAAAAGTGGAAGGAAGCGGATTTGATACTTCGCCCACGATATATGCTTTCAGGCAAGTTTTTCCTGGTAGCATACGCAAGAACTAGAAGACAATAGTAAGTCGTTTAAATTGAGGCAGGTAGATCTTGTAAAAAGAAAGAAATGTTCTTTGAAAGTTTTGAATAAACGATAAGACTTTGTTTTTGTAGTAATAACTGCTGCAGGTAAAACAAGTGGATAAGATTCACGCATTAATGAGCCTTGCATAATCTTGGCCCCACTAGGCTGGGCCCCCAAGAGGTTGGCCCCGACATTCGCCCCCCAAAAATAAAGCATTTTATTTATTGTACTTGAGCGGCACTCTGAACTCATGCCACTATCCAGCATTGCTACATATGTATGTATCTATCTATCCACATACAGTAACTTTCTACTAACTGTAAGTGAAGAGTTTTTTGGCAAAACGGGATAAGTCCATCAAAGCAAATTTTACAGGAACAACGAAAAACGAATAAGTGGTGACAGGTTGAGTTTTTGTAGCTCAATTTTTTTCTACAGGTACTGCATCTAAAGGAGCGTAATTACAAGTAGTTTCATAATTGTAGACGAACTCTGGAATTTTTTAGAAAATTTTCAAAAATTTTAATTTATGGACTTATCCTGTTTTGCCAAAAAATCAATAACTTAACATGGGAAAAAGTCCGTGACATGAAATTTTAACTTTTTTCTGACTTTTTATTTTTCTTTGCATAAAAACGTTAACGCACGGCAATTGTCTTCTACAAACTACGAAAACACTCAAAAACCAAATTTGAATCAGAAATACAGGTTTAAGGTGGACTTATCCCATTTTGCCAAAAAAATTTAATGGACTTATCCCGTTTTGCCAAAAAACAGAATTTGGGCTATTTTTAAAAATTAGTTTTGTAGAACTTTGACCTTTACCATTCAACACAGTAATGTATCTAGTTGAATAGAACAAATAACACAAATAATCTCATTTTTGAAAAAAATGGACTTATCCCGTTTTGCCAAAAAACTCTTCAAGTGTAGGAAGTCTGGAGTTAGAGTGGACGTCGGGGCCAAATAAATCCAGGGCCCTGATTGTAAGGGCCTATATCGGGGCCAAAGGGTACGAGGCCCAATAATAACCGAACCAACCAGAGTGGTATTAACCACGTGCGAACCCTGTATTTAACTAATAGAAAGCAACTTATATGAAACATTTACTTTTGGGAGGGGCTTCAAATCCTTCCTGTGCAACAATGCTCGAATCCTTTTCTTCCTCAAAAAACAGTCCATCAAGATGACGATCCGCAATTGCACGCTTTTCAATTTCATTTGCTGTCATGGTGAATTCCCTGTGCAGTTAATAATTTATTTTTAACCCGTCAATGTTCAAACCTTAATACGTTTATTTTATAAATAAGAAACTTACGCAATTAATTGGTTGGTTAGATTAGCATTGCTTCTAGGAGGAACTGGAGGGCTATATACAGGCTCGGCAGGCTCCAACATTAAAGGAGCATGCATGTGATCTGTATCTAGGTTTAATAAGAGCTTCGCCTTTAAGTCGATATTTTCATTCTCTAACTGCGTAATACGTTCTTGGAGAACCATTATTTCTCGCTTCAATTCTAATTCACGGCCAGATGAATCCAGAAACCTTCGGTAAGCTAAATCAAATGCTTGTCCAATTGTCAATGTAATTTCTTCAGCCTGTGCCAACAACAATATATGGGGGTAAGAGGGAGCAATATATTATATCAGGGATAATGCAAAAAAGTGGAACTAAGCATACGAAATACAGGTATTACATCTGCCTAAATACATTTTCAATTGTCAAGTATTGTCCGTAATACGTACTAGTTTTTCGGATGCAAAAACGAAGCATTTATGGGATTCCCCTTCTTTAGCAATGAACGTGAAATATTTCTTTTCGGCTTTGTCGTCCGCACAATAAGAAAGTTGATGGAGGGGAAACTGATAAAGTATTTTTTTTCCTTTTGGTTCTTGAATAGCAACTCCATCCACAGATATTGTGAGTTCCGCCTAAAATGTATTATCATTATCATTGAATAATAATTTATGTTATGTTAACCTTTTCTTGATGAACTTTGATTGATTCCATAAGTCCTGGATCTACACACGGTGGTAGGAGATTTTCCCCCGGACATTCCCCCACCCACCAGGACATTTTCCCTCCAAGCAGTAACCCCGGACGTTCTCCCCCCGTACCCTT
The DNA here is from genome assembly GCA_949802685.1 of Dicyrtomina minuta. Lineage (NCBI taxonomy): Eukaryota > Metazoa > Arthropoda > Collembola > Symphypleona > Dicyrtomidae > Dicyrtomina > Dicyrtomina minuta. Next base: position 103,768,620 of record OX461808.1, on the reverse strand, counting down.
ATTTAAGATGCTAAGCGTATTGTTATGCTATAAAGTGATGTGTGATGATTCATTAAATGCTTTACTCACAATTCGAATTCAATCTAAAGTATATTAAACTTTAAGCGAGATCTGCGTAGTGAAACAAAATATAAATTCAAAAACCTAGATAAGGATATAAAAAAAGCAGCTTTTAGATCATAATAATATTCTTTAAAGTTAATAGTTGCTAGCAAACTTAAAACTTTGTAAAATATATAAACTACACTGTTTCTTCCGTGTGCCTACAAATTCGGTACATGTGTATGTGTATGCTGACAATTGACATCGTACAAAATGTCTATTTACAAGACAGATGTAATAAGACATTAAGAAGGCAACTATTTAAGTAATTAATAATGGCAAGGTACCAATACCTCTAAACATAAAAACTTCCTCCGGTATTATAAAATAATTCAAGCAAATTGATTAAAAAATAAAAATTAATAAGTAAACCTTGCACTGTCGTAAAAATACTAAATACTAAACCTTACGTGCACTTGTCTATACCATAGTTTCATTTTGGGACTGAGAAGGAAATGTCCGGGGTTACTGCATGGGGGAAAAGCCAGGAGGGATAATGTCTGGGGGGAGGGGGATATCCGGTGGGAAAATGTCCGTATTCCCCACACACACATATCAGAGATTTATCCAAAGAGCCTTGGCTAGTGCTCTAACCCAAAACCATGGATCCAGGTTTTCATGCAGCCGCAGTCAGCCGCACTAGTGCCACCAAGTATTTAAACCTCTTCTTGAAATCAGGTTCAATCCCGCGCCCGAACCTACTTCTTTTGCGTGTGAACCCTTTCCCAGGCCTAACTACTACCAATTTTGCTGCCTTCTTCACAACTCATCCATAAATAACTCATTTAATCTCCTATAAGTTATCAAGCAGAGATTTAACTTATTAGGAAAAACTCCAGCCCTAGGACTTGGTGAGAACTGATAAATTAATATTTTGACAAAACATTTTAATGTAGATTCCACCACAGCTTTGCAATTTGCTTTTTAAAAGTAGCAAATGCAAATTTTGTGTTCCACCAAAACGTGAAAATTGCAAAATGCGAATTGCAAAGGCATAGTGCAAACTTTGCAACCGAATTTCACGTTTTCTGTTCCACCAAAAACCTGAATTCAGCGAGCAAAAAGCATAGCAACACTGCTTTGCAGCTTTAATTGCATACACAAGAAAGGTTATGCAGTTAACTTCAAGTTCGGAATTTGGCCTTTTGAGCAAAAAAATAAATACAGATATTTTTGAAAACTTTAAAACAAAAGTTTAGAGAATAAGTGTAACAGGACGGAGCAAAAAATGAGAGATTTTACCCCGGGGGGGGGGGGATTTTTAAATGATTATTTTTTAAGATAACGTTGAAAAAGTAGTTTAGGAAAACTCTCCGCGGGGGAAACATTGTTTCAACTACTGCTCTAATGTAGGTAACTTAATTATTTAATCAAAAAATGGTCTAGCGACACTGGGTCGAAACGACGTTTCGTCGACGACATTTCGGAGCCAGACATTTAGCAGAAAAAAAATTCGTCGAACCGACATTAGGTCGACGACGTTGCGTAGACAGACATTAAGTAGGAGGCTGCACGTAGAAGGACTTTGCGTTGGTAGACATTAAGTAGAAGACTGTACGTCGATAGACATTGCGTCGGTAGACAATAAGACTAATCAAATTACACCGCCATACATTAAGTAGTTATCAGATGCAGCATACGGTGATAATTGATTTCATATCGTGCTGAAGAAACGAATCAGACAATCGACTTCGTAATGCATATAAATTGATTTAATTTTTTCAAGTTCTTTCAAGTACACTAATTTATCCCTAATTGTAAATATAATGTACTCGTAATAGTCTGCAACATTATTTTCACAACATAAACAAATAACAAAATTAAATTTACAACGATTCTATAAAAAACTACATAGAAGCATGACAGTGTCGATATTATTATATGGTCCTGATGCATAGCAAAAATTCAAATAAAAACTACAAGTAGGCTATAACAGACAACCTGCATGAACAGAAATCTCCTTCTTGGCAATCAAATTTTCATGATTGCGCTAAAACCTAAAAAATAGTATTTAGCTAGTACTAGCGTACATAATTTTTGTGGTCTGCAAACTGTAATATGTCCATCTTAATAATAAAATAGACAAGAACTAAAAAAATCAAAAATTATATACTATAGCTATTATCTCACAAGATTTGGCTCGGAATATATTATGTAAACTGAAAATTTTAGACTATTCCCTCCAAATATTCTTCAATAGATTTATTAGAATATGAAATAACACATTGCTAAAGTCTTTCTGTTAAATCCGCGAAAGCTTTGATTTTTTTGGGCTTATAATGTGCATTATTGTCGAGTTACAATTAAATGATGTAATAGGTGAAGCATGCTAATTAGTGATTTTGGATGTAATGAAAATATTTTAAATTAGCATTTATGTTGGATTTGTTTATTTTAATTACCATACGTGCCTGCATAAATATATATGTACAATATAATGTGCACCATAATGCTGCACAATGCTGGCAGTTTTTAAAATCATTATGCTTGAAAAGTTGAGACCTAATCAATAAGCTAAAAAAATCCGGCGCTTCGCGCCGGATTTGTCGACCGGGGGCGGGCCCGAAGTAGATGCTGAGCTTCAACAAATGCGCAACACAATTTATGTTACGCTAAAAGATGATATTAGATTTATGGAAGCTCCCCTACCATCAATAAGCCATATACGAATGTGCGTAGCATGTAGTTAAATATAGCTGAATAATGTTGACAAATTGCACTATTCACAAATGACGTCATTTATAGAGGCTCTTCTACCATCAATAAGCCATATATGGAAGTACGTGGCATGTAGTTAAATATAGCTGGAAAATTTGTAAGAATTGCCTAATTCACAAATAACGTCATTTATAGAGCCTCCTCTACCACCAATAAGCCATTCAGGAATGTACCTTGCAAGCACTTAAAAAAATAATAATACTTAGATAAAGGTATTTATAAACGATCTGTGTATGTATTCTTGTAACACCCCTGCGTTCAAAGTATCTGTTTGCCTAATTTTTAAACAAATGCAGAGCGGAACCCTAAAATAGTGATATTTAGATGACTTCATTTATGGAAGATCCCAGTATGAATACTGGAGGCATTCCATAATATGGGTACCCGCTTACCTCATTTTAAAACTAAAGACAGGCGGGATACTTGAAATAATAATATTTAAACAACGCCATATATGAACGATTTCCGTATGAATACTAGAAAAATCATATGTTGAGGTCATACGTCCACCTAATTTCTGAACTAATTACAGTGGGGATCTCTAAAATAGTAAAATTTTATTATTACCTATATATATACACACATACCATTCATTACACACATATATATAGTACATAACTAAAGTGCGCAGTACAATGCACACACACACACACACACAACCAACACGCTGAGACAGGACTATTCCTTCAGCATTACAAATAATATTCTCAAATATTATTTGTCACCGTCAGTGATTTTAAAGCTTCACTTTAAAATCACCCATCCTATCTTTAACATTGTGACAACTTCTCACATTTAACTCCATACAAACGGAGAGGAGGAGAGTTTTTATTACTCTGACCTCAATAAACCATACACTCAACACAATCCACAAACATACAAGTACACACAAGTACATACTATATAAATTCTTTGTTTTAACACTCAAGCACTGTACCATTGATCTCAACCAACACCAAAATACTAGCCTCAGTGCATTGAAGTGAAATAAAGGATCAGAGACGATAATAGCATGGAAGGGGAAACATCATAATTATTTCTCGCATACTTTCCATCATTTATTTTCGGGATTCATTCTACCACTCCGTGGTTAATGAACACTCTCTCACACATTTTGGAATTTCATATTTATATGGAATTACACGTTATCAGCACTCGCTTTACCCTGTCAATGTAAAGCCCATCCGCTACAACTCCGTCAAACCCGGATTCGGACCACAACCACAATCTCAATCTCCAAACTGGATTGAAACTACGGATACTACACCATAAGTCCTGGCCAGGCACTTAAATCCGTACATCAACCAAGGAAATTTTGAGAACTAAAGCTCCGCTTTTTTCTTTAAAAATTATCCTATCCGGACAATCCTCACAAAACAAGCAAACAAAAAGAGGCAAAATAATTGTAACTATCTCTCCGAGATTTTACATTTTTTATTTTACAAACCGGATTTACAAAAAAGGGCACACAATCACCCTGTAATTGTCATAACTTCCTCTCCGAGGATTTATTAGCACAATTTACAATTTCAAAGGGCACACAATAACCCTGTAATTGTCGTAACTTCCTCTCCGAGGACTTACCAGTACAATTTACAATTTTATAAGGGCACACAATAACCCTGAGATTGTCGTAACTTCCTCTCCGAGGATTTATTAGTACAATCTATAATATAAACGGGCAACAATACCCATAAGTCACCGTACTATCTCTCCGAGATTTACGAAGGACTTTTTAATACAAGGGCAACAATACCCATATGTCACCGTACTATCTCTCCGAGATTTACGAAGGACATTTTTTAATTTTTGCAGCACTCACGAGGGACACACCTCATCACTACAATTAATAACTTTCTCTCCGAGAATTTATTAAGGAGGGCACCATAATTTCAACTACCCGTACTATCTCTCCGAGATTTACGGAGGTCATTCATTCTCACAAGGGACACACCCCGACATTACAAATCATAATTTTCTCTCCGAGATATTATTACAAACAAAATTACAATTGGAAAACAACCAACAAAGACACGAATAACGTTCTCTCCGAGAATTTATTACCCGTGTTCTCACAAGGGACCAGCCCCAACAATATACAGAGATTTATCCTTAGGATAATTGCTGCAACCAAGTCCTACAACTCACAAGGGAACCACCCCGGACAACAATACAATTAAATTCAACCGGATTTCTACCATCACAACTCACAAGGGACACACCCCGACATGGCAAACCTACAAAAAGATCCGGAATTAGACTGTCTCGCAGACATTCTTCAAGAAATGACTGCTCTACAGGCACGTCTCCAACAATGCCAAAGCAGACTACACCCTCTAACGACAAGCAACAATGCAACCTTACTAACCAAAATTGATAATTGGCATCAAAACACCCAGGAACTAATTGCTGTCCACAAACAAATTACTACAGATGGACATGCCACACCAGTCAACCACTCAAATAACGAAACCACAAAGGTCAAACAAGAGACGGCTGATCACCGTCCCCTCCACAATACGAATACAATGGATAACCAAATCCACGTTCCTGACAATACAACAATACCAGTACTACAAACTGAAGACCATCATGGTGACAGTGACCCCAACGGTCACCCCTCAACAATCATACCTCCTACTTTGGACACGACTCATGATGAAGATGTAGCGTATCCAAACTCAGAAGGCACCAATACAATCCACTCTGTCGATCCTCACGAGGACGATAAGGGCACCAGCGACCAAGCTGGACACAACACTCCCGACTTTCCTCTGGATCCGTGCGCGGATCAAAATAAAGGAGCGAAAAATACAAAGGCAGTGAATCAAAAGCATGCTAACAAACCAAGCCCACAAGTGGAAATTTACAATCAAAAGTCAACAAATCCTGAAATTCTCCCCTCGGAAAAAGCAACAATCGAGACTACCACAAACAATACAAATCTCGAGACAGAGGCGCGGCCAACCGAAACCGTACAAACCAAAACCGTAAAGACCACGCCCACAAAACCCGCTACAAGGGTCCACAAGTCGACAACCCCAAAAGGCAAACTAACCTTCATGAAATTATCTGGCGACACTAGCAAAGAAGCCTTTAGGCAGCAAGTAGAGGATAATTTAAAAACCTTGGGCAGAGAAAAAGGCAAACGCGCATATTTTCGACTGGCTCCGGAAACGCCCACCGACGGCCTGGATGCAATTCAACAGTTGGAAAACCGCATCAAAATGTATGAAAATCTCCAAACCCTAACCCAGGAAAGCCCTGGCTATGAAGTCAAAATGATGGCTGGAAACCAAATAGTCCCCACAACAGGACTAGACGAGATTATACAAATCGCAAAGGACACACTTACAATGTACAAAAATGATCCTTCAACAATCCCACAACTAATGGAAAAAATGAGCCACGTCGCTCAGCTGGAGACACACTCCCTGGCACAAGAGGAAGATACCCCGGTCCTTACAATGAATATAGAAGGCAATGAACCGGAAGATACCCTCAAACTAAAAGACATGACGACTCAACAGCTAATTGATACGCACATAACTCAAACTGTCCTAGCCTATGAATACGGACATGACACACTCAAAGCTGACCAAGTCTATGATTTCCATATGTCTCAAGAAATTTATCGCGAAGAATTAATAGCCTCAAGGCTCGCAAGAGACAGACAATCCTCATGGGAAAAGAAATCAAAGGGAACAACAAAACGACCCATTACCCGGACAGGAGTTCACCTTAAAGGGTACCATATTACCTTAGTGGAACACTTGACCCCCCGGGAACAACAAAAACTACTCAAAAGACCAAATGTCTACTATGATCCAGACTCTCGGCACTTCACACTAATACCCGTCAAAGCGGTGGAAATTGAATATGCCTTAACCCCAGAGGCCCGCCGAGCACAACTCAAACATATTTTTGCTACATCTCCAGCACTCCATGCATCTTCAGTGGAGGCTAGACGACAAGAGGAATTCGCCAAAAATCCTCTCGGCAAATACATTATGGACAAAATACAAGCAGATTCCATTGCAAAAACAACCCCAGAATCGCTTTGCGAACAATGCGGCAACAAAGGCCACCTCATATGGAACTGCGTCTACACTACTAGATCCTCTAAAGCAAAACGGACACAATATGTAGACCAACAAAACGACAAAATACAACAATGGATCGCTGAATATTACCTGGAAAAGGCACTACAAGCCGAGGCTGACAAAGAAGCACATGCGGATACTGCAGCGGAATACCGCCCTCAAAGCACCCTACCGGCTGACACTGAGGAACCGCATGACCCAGAAGACCTACCACCTCCAGAAACAAGGAGGGGCGATAGCGATGACGAAGGCCTAATAGACCCTCTTACGCTCTGCGAAATATGTCCAAAATATGATTTCGTACCAAATGCTTGCCCAGGACCTGATGTCCTTAATCCCGATCATTATTTTCGCGGACGAGAATCACCACGCATTCGAAGCATAGATCATCTTCCATTTCATCCCCTGCCAGAACCAGTGATGGAATATGAATTAAGAGAGATGCCTACAAGCTCTACACTAAAAGCAATGATGCACTGGGAAGATTACAAACTCACCAGTGACAATATACCGTGCTCACTATGCACCGGCCACGGTCATGTTGCTCGACGATGCCCTGACCGTGCGGACGCCACTACGTCTGAAACTAAACAAGTCGCCTGTGAAGACAAAGCCCGCCTACAACGCCAAGCGAATCATTACAATCAACGAAAAGCGACCCTGAAAGCACTTGAGACCTTCAAACTGGCCCAAGCAGTCAAACAAAACAGCTTTCCTGACTACAAAAAATCCAAAAGAATACTATACAAGCTCCAACTTAGCCATTCAGGTTCAACGTGTGACCTCTGCAATGAGATAGGCCATGCGACAATATTCTGTGACAATCTCCCGTTCACTACAAAAACCAATTTACGAAAATTCCAAGAGATCACGGAGCAACTAACATCCCAATGGGAACGTGAATTTTACAAAGACCGTGAGTCACAGCTACCTGAACCAACGACCGAAGAACCCCCGGCAGACTTTCAAGCCCGGGCATTTATGGTCAGGAGGGATACAACCAACCCCTCACACAAAACAAAGCGACAACGACTGGATACCGACAGAGGACAGTACCAGAAATCACCTCAGAATTTGACACAAAATACAATGGAATTATATCTGGAAACTGAAATCGAACTCCCTGAGACAACCGATCCTCTAGTCATCCAACTTTCTGATCTATCGGAGTCCGACAATGAGACTTTCACCCCAAAACAATTGACACCAGATCAAGAAGTCGAATCAATTCTTAGCAAGATGGTAGCCAAAGTCAAAACCCCAGCTATACATCATTCAATAAATCCAGCCTACTATGAATTCTATCGCCTCAGTGAAGAATATCATAGAGGAGATGAACTTGATCAAGTACGCGCCATCCAACCTAACAAACTATACAATATTAATGCTAGACACGTAGCTCATATGGCTCAGTTCATACCAAATGTCAACTATATCCGGCCTACAACGCAACAACCGGACGATGATCATTTTCATCCTGTCACCAAAGACACAACTTCCTCCCTGCCCAATGACTGGAGGATAGAACCGATCAAATACTCAGAACCATATGCGTACAAAGCAGTCAGAGACAACTTTATTTGGCCCTGCGACACTGGCGCTAATATCCATTTATGCGGTCGCAAGGAATGGTTCTCCTCATACAAACCTTTTCCAACAGGACCAAGAGCAATACGAATAGCAGACAACTCTCTCATTTTTGCACAAGGCTACGGCTCAGTAGTCGTTTCCGCTTTCAATGGAAACAGATGGGATCCTTTTGAACTACAAGATGTCTGGTATCTCAAAAATGCTGCAAATCTATTTTCCGTCACAAAAATGGTCAACGAAGGGAATATTATATATGAAGGTAACAAAGAGAAGATTGAATTTTTCCGCCTCAACCCTGACACCATGGAAAAAACCCTGCTACTCAAAGGCATGACAACCATCGAGCCCGGCGGCTCTGGACAATTAGTTATGCTATTCAAGCCAATCAAACAATTACCCGTAGCCATGATGACCCGTGGCTTATCATTGGGACGTGTCCAGAGATGGCATGAAAAACTCGGACACATCAACTATCGCTATTTACAAAATACCCTTAGAAATGGTGCAGCTACACTCGGAACTGGAAATGTTCTCGAAGAGGTTCGGGATTGTATCATATGCAATCGCAGCAAAGCCACAAGGAAGCCCTTCCACAGCCAAACCTCCCAGGACACTTATGAAACCGGAGAGTGTATCCACGCTGACCTGGTACATGCAAAATTTCCCTCAATCAAGAGAAATCGCTATTTCCTACTACTAAAGGACGACCACTCTGACTATAGGAAAGTCTCCTTTCACTCAGACAAGGAAGCGACAACCATACTCCCTGTCATCCAAGAATTCTGTGCTTGGATAGAAACCAACAGTGGAAACAAAGTCAAATATTTCAAATCTGATGGCGGCGGAGAGTTCAAGAATGCTATTCTTCAACAATGGTGCAAGTCCAGTGGCATTCGCTTTCTCATAACTCCTCCCCACTGTCCTCAATCAAATGGCAAATTGGAACGAGACGTTCGTACAATCCGTGAAACTGCAGTCTCACTCCTACTCGAAGCCAACCTACAAGCTAGATTCTGGGAAGATGCAGTCGACACTGCTGTCTACCTTCACAATCGAGTATGCCATGGCAACCGAAGGACAACCCCCTTCACTATGATGTGTAAGAAACCAACAATACTGTCTAATCTACACATCTTCGGCTGCCCTGCCTCCGCCAAACTAGTCAATCAACGTAACTGGTGGGAAGGCAAGACAAGAGAAGGCCTCTTTGTCGGGTACAAAGAGCACAGCCTGGAAGTCAGACTATACGATCCCAAGACCAAGTCACATTTTTGGTCTCGCCACGTGGATTTCTTTGACTCCAGAATACCGGTACAACCCCCGCCAGCACATTTATTCAGAGATGACCAATTCTTTGATGCCCATACTTATGGTGGAGACCGGATTGAAGACCTTCGCCTATATACTACTAATCAAAGGAATAACGCTGGGGACTTAATTACTCCTCAGAACAATCTACCTACAAATGAGTCATCACAGCACTCTTTGACGCATCCCGTCAACATACCTGTCGTTATTTCACAACCAATCACAACCACTACAAATCCGACCGGAAAAGAATTGGTACTCTTTCAATCACAAACTCAACAATCCCCACAAACGGCACAACCTATACTGCAACCTATGAGGACTCGATCTTCAAAAGTTCAAGGGACACCTCAAACCAATTCTACACCTCTGGCCCCTAAAGTATCTAACACTCCAGTTTCAACTCGGGACCACAGGACACCAAAACGAACAATACCTCAGCCCATTATCATCAAAACAGGCACTCCTACTGCGGACTCACCCGCTCGACACAACGTCACCCTGGTTCAAGAAAGACTTCGCCAGGAGGGAAATACAACCAACAATGACACTTCCTTATTTGAATACTCAGACAATGATGATGATGACGAAGAAGCTGAGACCACTTTGGACAGAACCACGGACTCGACTACTCCAGGTTCCACTCACAATACACTCACAACTACAGACGTTAGTACCCTTTGGGCTCCACATCAAGAAGAAACCCCAGAGGATGTCAACCCAGACGTTCCTGTCACACAAGGGGATGTCATCATGAGTGAAGATCCACCGATCCCCGACAATGATCGGCTCCATAGAGAACAAATACAACAAGTTACTACACGTGCGGGACGGACTACCACTTTGTCCACCCGACTTGTTGGTTACGTACTAAAGTATGCACACGCAATACCACAAGAACCAGTCAAGGCCCTACTCGCAAATACTCTCTATGAACGCCTTGATGACCAAGATCGGACTCACAAACGACCAGTCATAATTCCACAAAATTACAATCAAGCCATGAAAACCCCTGACCGTCACTACTGGAGGGAAGCCATGGACTCTGAATACAACTCTCTACTCGCCAATGAGACGTGGACTCTCGTCCCGAAACCAGAGAATCGACAAATCATACCTTCTATGTGGATTTATGGACACAAAATGGCCGAAGACCGATTCAAAGCACGACTAGTTGCTCGTGGAAACTTTCAAACACCTGGCGTGGATTACAAACAAACCTTTGCACCGACCCCCAGATATGAAGTTTTCAGACTCCTGCTTGCTGACGCAGGTTTCAACAACAAATACATTCGCCAATTTGATGTAAAAACTGCCTTTCTATACGCTGAACTTGAAGAAGAGGTTTACATGCACCAGCCTCAAGGATACAATCAAGGATCTGACCTGGTGTGTCTTCTCAAAAAATCCCTCTATGGACTGTGTCAAAGTCCCCGCAACTTCTACAAAAAAGTCAAACAATTCATGGACTCCATCGGCTATAGGCAGAGCGACTATGAAAAATGCCTTTACATTAAATGCTACAAGGACAAACAAGGCAAAGACCACAAGTCTTACATTTGCTGGTACGTAGACGACAGCTTAGCTACGTCCACACATCAAAAAGACCTGGATGACCTCACACAGGCCCTAAAGGACCGTTTCAAAATTACTGAGACCCATGATATTACCCATTTTCTTGGCATGGATCTAAAACGGACCGCAGACTACATCCAAGTTAGTCAACACACTAAGATTGAAAAACTCCAAATCAAATTCAACCTCAAAGGCTGCAAAACAGAAAAAACCCCGATGCACAAAGACTTCAACGGTGAACGAGAAGGTGAATGGACAAAACGAGACGACCTTCTCTACCAAAGCCTAGTTGGATCATTACTCTTCATCTCGAGAATATCCAGACCAGATATCTCTCATGCAGTACAAAAACTGACACAATACTTTGCTAAGTGGGATGCAGGACACTATGAAGCAGCTCTCCGTGTAGCTCGCTACCTCATCTCAACCAAGGACCAATGTCTCCGCTACTATCGGAACGACCATGGGAAATTCAACCTTAGCATGGAAGTCCAATCAGATGCTAACTTTGCAATGGGAGCCCCAAGAGCCCGTAGCATCATGGGTGGTTGCGTTCTCTTGAATGGAACTGCTTGGATCTGGACTAGCAAGCAAGAAAACCTCGTTGCTCACTCAACTACAATTGCGGAAGTTTATGGAATTAACAATATGGCCAAGACAGCTATCTGGTCACATAATCTTCTTTCTGACATGGGATTACGTGAATGGACTGATACTATCTGGCAGTTTACAGACTCAGAATCTGGCTGGAAGCTCATCTACAGTCTAGACAATCACCACGACCGTACTAAACACGTCGACACCAGAATCTTCTGGGTCAAAGATCTCATTGAAACAAATCAGCTCGTCATTCAGCACCGCCGAACTGAAGACTTAGCCGCTGACATATTTACAAAACCCCTGACTGGACCCAGGATGAGGAAACTTATGTTCTTACTTGGGATGACGACCATGAATCAGGAGGGAAAAATCCATCAGGCTCAGCTTGCACAAACCTATGCCGCAATGCCAACTAAAAGACTCATCCATGATGAAAATACTGACCCTATGGATACCACAATGCCAATCAATGATGCTCAAGCTAGATATGCTAACTATACTGAAGTTGATGTCAAACCGTCACATATCTACCAACCAGTGGGAAAGATTCGAAAATTTCGGTCCTCCACTCCCCACATGCATCACCCATATGCACACACTGACCGCTATACTACTGCTAGCCCATTAGCGAGAGTCCTCACCTGCCTAATATTTGCCGCTTCAATCTGCGTTGGCAGCACCTACCGGATGGACGAAACATCCCCTGTACTTTGGACCCCTACAAATCACAGTGTAAGCATCGGTTACAATGAACTCAACATCCAGATCGAGATTATACCGCCCTGCAGTCTTCTCGTCTATGATGTCACTGACGACGATGATGAGGCCCAGATGAATGAACTACACACTCGATGTCTCCAGGACTATGATCGACTTTTTATTCAGCCTCTACACACCATCTGCCCGTCTACTAGAGTCAACAAGGCACCACCAAACCCAGTTGACCTCTACTCTCAATACCTTTACACACCTGATGACATAATTCGCAACAAAGTGACACAAACCTTTATGTCTGTACAAACAAGCCCTGGTATTGACATGGCCTTCTATGCCATGACAACTTACAATCTAATCACCAACTATAAGCCAACCATGGATATTCGATTCAGAGAACGGACCTCCGTTGTCAACAAAGTCACCAAAAATGGACAACTGTTCATGCCTAAACTGCAACAACTTCAAAAGGAACTACTTCCTGTGCATGACTCAGAAACAAATATCTCCTTACCAACACTTGGACTTGACATCTCTGCCGTTATCAACCACAAATGGAACTACACTGATGTTCTACATTCAATAAATCAATCCTGGACTCATGGACAAAGCACTGGAAAATTCTTTGATTACTTCCATCTGGAATTACCACATCAAATTTTTCCCCGCGAACAAGCGATTTTCAATTATTGCACTTCTGACAAGGACTTGGATACTATCCATCTACAATTCACGATTCCGGTTATCAACCCACACTTGGTACTACTTGCCGCGGATCCTTTCAGACTTAGATGGGAGACAAATTCAACTGAACAATGCAATATCAAATACACTGGCCCGCTGCATGCAATTTTGGACAAAACCAGAAACTGCGTCTATCATACACGCATGGACACTCTGCATGGACACAATCTGATTTCTCTTCAACATCTTCCCTGCCAACCACAATCGGAATTCTATGCCAACCGACTGGCTTATCAGTATGCTACATGTCATAACCGTACTGATGATGTTGACTCAACTCTTCTACAAGTGAAAATCCACAAAGGGAAATTCTATGTCTACTGCGCCACACTCAACATTACAATGGACAACAATCAAACTCGGCCCTGCCCGGATCTAGTCTTTACCTTACCGTTGAGAGCAGCATTCACAATTGGCCACCAACACTTCAACAATCAGACAACGTCATATGATGCCACAGAGGACCTACCAACAACCCTTAAATCTGTACAATGGATTCTGGAGACTCCACCTACTATGGACTCTACCCTAGAAGCAATATCAAGACCGACCTGGATTCCTATCAAATGGATAGCCCTTACAATTGGATCGTTCTTCCTCTGCATCTATGCTTTACTTGGATGGATCATTTTTCGCAGTTGGACCATCTACTCACCTGCCGACCAGGAGGATGCGTACCTACCCAATGATCCTGCAAATCAACCAATCCCACAACCCGAACCATCGGACCATCTCCTGCTTACAATACAGCCTAATAATCATCTACCGACTGATTACATGGAGATTTAACAATCACAACACAAACCTTCCAAACAATCCAACTTTACAATTACAACTTAAATTTTTTTGCGGAGGGGCGTCTTTACCATTATAAAGGCGCCCCCCCGAGGAGGGTATTATTACCTATATATATACACACATACCATTCATTACACACATATATATAGTACATAACTAAAGTGCGCAGTACAATGCACACACACACACACACACAACCAACACGCTGAGACAGGATTATTCCTTCAGCATTACAAATAATATTCTCAAATATTATTTGTCACCGTCAGTGATTTTAAAGCTTCACTTTAAAATCACCCATCCTATCTTTAACATTGTGACAACTTCTCACATTTAACTCCATACAAACGGAGAGGAGGAGAGTTTTTATTACTCTGACCTCAATAAACCATACACTCAACACAATCCACAAACATACAAGTACACACAAGTACATACTATATAAATTCTTTGTTTTAACACTCAAGCACTGTACCATTGATCTCAACCAACACCAAAATACTAGCCTCAGTGCATTGAAGTGAAATAAAGGATCAGAGACGATAATAGCATGGAAGGGGAAACATCATAATTATTTCTCGCATACTTTCCATCATTTATTTTCGGGATTCATTCTACCACTCCGTGGTTAATGAACACTCTCTCACACATTTTGGAATTTCATATTTATATGGAATTACAAATTTGAATGACGTCATTTACGGACGATCCCCGTATGTAAGCTTGAAAATTCAATGTTAAGTGACTATATAAGTTAACTTAATTTTAGAACTAAAGGCATGTGAATTTCTAAAACGGTAAAATTTGTATGACGCCCTTTATAGACAAACCCTGCATGCATACTAGTAAAATCTTATGCTAAGGATATATGTCAACCTAATTTCTAAACCTATGACAGTGGGGATCCCTAAAAAAGTAAAATTTGCATGACGTCATTTTTGGACGATCCCTGCATGCATACTAGTAAAATCCTATGTTAAGGATATATGTCAACCGAATTTCTGAACTGTTGACAGTAAGGATCCCAAAAATAGTAAAATTTGTATAACGTCATTTATAGACGATCCCTGCATGCATACTAGTTAAATACTATGTTAAGGATATATGTCAACCGAATTTCTAAACTTATGACAGTTGGGATCCCTAAAATAGTATAAATTTTTATGACGTCATTCATGGACGATCCCCGCATGCATACTAGTAAAATCCTATGTTAAGGATATATGTCAACCGAATTTCTAAACTTGTGACAGTGGGGATCCCTAAAATAGTAAAAATTTATATGACGTCATTTATGGAAGACCCCTGCATGCATACTTGTAAAATGCTATGTTAAGGATATATGTCAACCGAATTTTTATAATTATGACAGTGGGGATCCCTAAAATAGTAAAATTTGTATGACGTCATTTATGGACGATCCCTAGGCTGCATTGTTAACGTCTGTAAAATGATGAGGAAGGAGAATTTCGAATGCCTGAGCTGGTATTGGAAGAGTGGATCTCCGTCATGAGAACGCATATTTTCCAATTTTACATTGCAGTGTCAAACCAACGACCAGTATACCAGTCTGCCCTGTGAACGTACATATGTCAGCAGTACATTTACTTGTAATGGATATTAGTGAAAATTTTCCATGTGTATTTCTAACGGCGAAACTTGACAAGCTCTCAGCTCCATATGTACCTTCAATGTATTATCAGCCCTTTTTTTTATCTTGAAACATTGATTTAATTCTTGGTCGGTTTAACTGCTAATTGCGAAGAAACTATAAATTGAATAATAACCAAAAACTATACAGCACTTCTCCCTCGCTTTTCTGGGCGATTAAAAAAGGTTTTAATATAAAATCTTTAAAAATGCGACCTGTAGCGTGCGACCAACTGACATTGTGACAGACAGACAGACAGACAGACAGCAAACACCAGACCAATAGATGCTTGCTCAGCATCTAATAATATACCGTAGGAAGATGTTATCAGCTAAGTTTGCTTCAACGCATTGTCTTCCGTCTTAGTAGATTAAACGTAATGTCTTTCAACCAGATGTCTTTCGACGAAGCGTGTACAAAGAAATGTCTGTCGACGAAGAGTGTACTACGAAATGTCTGTCGACCTACTGTCGTTTGCTTTTCAATGTCGTCGACGCATTGTCGTACGGTGAAATGTCGTTTCGACCCAGTGTCGTAGAATCCAAAAAATCAATCGTGCGCCCGAAGTAGATGCTGAGCTTACAGCGAGTTGGTTTGATCAATTGAAAACAATAATGTAAAGCCAACATAAAAGACTCGCAGTTACCACTGGTTGAAACGGGCAAGGTACGGGGTTTGCTGATAAAAAATTGGAGCGGTCCGTGTAGGCTTGATAATAATAGTAGCTCCGTATTGATTGGAAAAAGTAGGAGCGATTCCAGCACGATTGGGCTCCGTAAAATTAGCGTCGACACGATTTTTTATGATTTTTGTTGTCCATGTAACAGTAGCCCATGTACGAGTTTTGCCGATACTTGTGGGTTCGGTGTTTGCCGAAACTAAAACGAATATAATGGCTGGTGAGTCAGTTGGTCCTAAAGGATAATTTACGTGACATAATTTATCCACAACCCCTAAGCCGTTTACCTAGTGTTAATGTGATTACAGTTGGGTCAGTGGATCCTAAGCGATAAATTACGTGACATCCTATTATATGCCCTACAACTAAGCCGGTTACGTTATGTTAATATGATGACGGGTGGATTCGTGGGTTCCACAGAATAATTTGCCTGACATCATTTGTGTCCAATCCCTAAGCCGTTTACCTAGAGTTAATGAGATGACATGTGGGTGGGTGGGTCCTCAAGGATAATTCACGTGACATAATTCATGCCGAGCCACAGTTTATTCCACATTTACAATAGGGAGCCTTCACAGATGATGTTATCGTTTCAGTAGGTAGGTAAATATGTAAATTCCCGATTTAAATTATGTTTAACATTAGTGGGAAGGAGTGGGTAGGTCAGAAAATTGATCAAATTTGTTGACATCATTTGTGAACGCTCTTCAGCATTCCATTTTGTATGGTACTTCAACACACGAAATGCTAAACCTATAAAACGAACCATGAACGTGCGGCGAACTTACCTACCTATTGTTCGCCCAAAGGTTTGGCTGTTTTGTACATGCGCAATAAGCTTGCTGCACCACCTAGTTCGACTTTATAGAATCCTTGAAGTGTCACTCGATGCATTAAAACATACAGTTTGATGTGTCGTACCTTTTTCATTACGTGAATGTCGGGGATCCATTTGGGCTCGTGGTGCACGGAGCATGTTGAGATACGAGATAATCGATGAGCGAAAAACGTGTTAGTATATGCATTCGAGGTTTCTCTAATCCATTTGTACTCACGGGATGAATCTCCTGCTGTCTTTTCGTATAAGCTGATAGGAGAGGAACAGAGAAATAGTGAGGGTTAGAAATAGTGACTTGGTTAGTCAAAGTGACTACCACTGAGCGAGTTCAAAAGTCGGTGAGTGGGGTGAGCTCCATGAGCTATAACTCTGAGACCTATCGACTCTTTAATGGTATAGTTAAAATACCAACTTACGTCTGGTGAGCCACAGTACCTTGTCCGATCATTATATCCTCATTCCTCAACTTGATACAGCAATTATCGAGTCGTCCTATAGAATGGTTTTAACCATAATGTAAGAAGGTCTAGGGAGACAAAGAGAGTTTCCCTTGCTATGACGTGACACATCATAGTGATCTATTCTGCCACGGCCTTGTGAAATAAACAGCAACCCCTGTCTCCATAGCTAGGAGCCTAAATATCGCGTCCTAAAGAGTGCGGCAAATAAGACGCCCATATTGTTCTGTAGTCTTCCCAAGCAAGCTAGTATAATGGAATGGACCAGTTGCACGTTCCGAGCGTCTGAGGTGGAATTACTGTGAACCTGGTCGGAAATCAATGGAAAATTATACAATCTTGTTACTGATTAACTTACTAATATGAGGTTTATAGGCGCAAATCAAAGACAACTGTACAATTAACTCTAGGATCATTAATTTGTACGTACCTGTGCTGACTGTAAAACTGATTCACAGGTCAAATTTTTAAATCCCCGCCCGCCCCCAAAATATTGCGGATAGATTTTGTTTCACATAGAGAGCGTCAAGACGCAATTTTTGACGCTGGCACATTTGACGCTGACATCAAGACTGGTATGATATTTGACGCTAGCTTCAAAAAGTTGCTAGCTGCAAAACTACACGCGCATGAGCAGTACCGTGAATTTTCTATCAGGAACTCTCAGCTACTTAACAACTGCTTAGGATATAATATTTACACCACTGCCACTGTGCCACTGCCAATGACTAGTGCAATAATATTGTTTTGAGTTTATTTTTTTATAAATTAAAATTTCGAACTTTAAATACAATTGCAATACAGCAATAAATTCAATGTTTCGCATGATTTTATTCTACGCCTTAAACTATTTATCTACATCTTCACCCCGTTAATAATTTAATCTAAATTAGTAGTCAATGATACAGTAACAAAAGCGCTAATTGTGACTGTATTGTAATTTAAAATTATTACAACTTCTTGTAAAACAGTTTTCATTCAGTAATATTACAATATTACGGAACTACCGTGCCGGACTTAGGTTGCCTGGTCCTGCCACTAACTTTTTTACCATTATTGGACAATATTAATTAAATATTAAAAATACGCTGATATACGTATGTACTTTCAGATTAACCTATAAATTGCAATAAAGTAGTTAGTGGTAATTTTGTACTCATTAATTATGTAGTTAAAAGTTAGGTAGGTAGGTACGTAGTGTACGTACTACACAAACATGCGATGTAAAATATTATTATTTAACAACAAGTTAAATCTTATTTGTTCACTGCTTGTTGTGTAATGTCACTTGGTAAACTAAATATACTGAACGTTTACAGAAAGTTAGTTTTCATTTCATTTTGAATTTTAAATGATTTCGAAGTTGGCAACGCAAAAGGAGATTGAAAATAATAAAAATCGTGATTGAACTGCACAGCTCATAAACTAAAACCACAGTTAATTATTTCATAGAACAACTCAGGCCCAAGTTAAAAAAAATGACACATTAGTAATTTGTCATATTTTTTGGCACTTCAATTATTTTAAAAATTATGTTGACATTTTTTTGAAGTCTTCTTAAATCTGGGGCTATATGTGATTTTTTGACGCTTCTCTGAAATCGACTTTGACGCAAGCTATGTGCAAGCAATTTAAAAAACGGAGCAATTTCATTCCTTTCGTCCAAGCAACTTTTTGTAGCGATTTTAAAAAATGTGACGCTAGTTGAGGCAATTTTTTTGACGCTTTCTATATAAACCCAGCTTTACCCGGTGATCAAACCAGCCAGCTATAAGCTCAGCATCTACTTCAGGCCCACAGTACACCAATCCGGCGCTTCGCGACGGATTTTTTTGTATTTATTTTGACTTATTCAAACAGTTTATGTTCCTTCTGATTGACCGCCATGGTAAATTATACCACAACTAAACTAATTCACTCCTGTTTGTTATAACTCCACAAAACAACTCATAGCTATACTTGTTTGTATGCCTATGATTTCAATGAGTGGAAAGCTTCCGGGTAAACTTTTAGTTTGTCTGCAGGTAACAAACGGGATATTTGGCTTAATGGTTAAAGCTGGTCTGCAAATTCCAACTAATATTTATGTGGCGTGCTCAAGATCCAGGCTATTCAACAAAAATATTATGAGCGACAGTAAGGGTATTAAATTAAGTGAAACCGTTTGGGATTAATTTTTCAAATCTATTATGCCGGAGGGGACTACGAAAGTTATTCCAGGAAAAAAGATACTAGAAATGAGGTTTTGAAAAAATCTCTAACATTTAGTGAGTTAGAACTGGAAATTGAAGCTTGAAGCACTCAAAAGTCATAAGAGTTCTGGCTTTGATTTTTGGAAACGAATTTTAAAAGTTACTCCCTGACAAAATTTTAATTGCTAGTAATAACTAATAACATTGTGAAGCTATTCACACATAATAAGCCTCCAATGTTAGATACAAATGTCTAAAATATTTTATCAAAATTAATATTTGTGACCTCATATGCACGTAATATTGGGAAGGTATGTATAATGATTGTTGCCTTAAGATATGTAAACGTCATTACTACATAATATAAAAACGTTTGTCGATTTATTCATATATATTATCTTGTAAACATTATAAGTATGAGCAAAGAAATATATACCTTTGGAGTTTTAAGTCCTTCTGCTCTTCTGATTTCGTCATCAAGCTTTAATTTTCGGATGCAATCTTTGATGACATCGATACCTTTCGGATGGTCTGCTTCTGTTACACCTAGAAACTATCAATAAAGCAATATATATTATCAGTATCTAATACATGTCATGTACACTTTACACACACTTTATGTAAATTTCATTGTTCCTTTTTTTTTCGCTCCATCATCGTATAACACGCACATGTATCCTTTTCCAAACCCGTTCCTCTCTCACAGCATTTCACCTAAGCCGATACCAATATCGATCGACCTTTTAATTACACCTCTTCCCGTATGTAGATGCTCCCTTGCCGGAGTTTTCATCTGCTATCTCGCTTAGCAGAGGAGCTTGCATAAATAACGTTATGGGTTTTAGGGGGGGTAGGGGTCAAGTTGCCCTATCCTTTTACATGTGCGTACATACCAAAAAAGGGGGGGTAGGGGTCAAAATTACGGATTTTTCCATAACGTTATTTTTGCAAGCTCCCTTAAATGCTATACCTTCTAGATTCTTACTTTTTCACCCTCGCTTTCTCAATGACTTGCACTGATGTAACATGTTAATCCGAATCTCAATCCAACTTTACACTAGAAGTCCTATGCCGAATTCCTGGATTTCCCAACATGATTGTCCTATCTAATGCGATATAAATGATACTTTATGTGAAAACCTATTTGATTACATTATTCGAACTTTCATATAAATATGGAAAGTTCCCAGTGATAACTTAGTCTACAACCCGTCTTCAACACCTACAGAGCTCCCAGCTCCTGAATGTATTCTCACTTATTCGACTTTCCCTTTTTCACTCTAGTGTGCAACTTGTGTCAGTCACACTGTCCCATGTTGTAACATTTACCTTTCCAAAATTCTTACCAATAAAACTCCTTCGAAATTATATAAATTTACTCACTCGCTCAAAATCTACTTATTTTTCGTTCGTGTATTTATTCGCATATAACTCCTCTAACAAGTTCCTATTGCAGTGTTGGTAGTA
The DNA here is from genome assembly GCA_949802685.1 of Dicyrtomina minuta. Classification (NCBI taxonomy): domain Eukaryota; kingdom Metazoa; phylum Arthropoda; class Collembola; order Symphypleona; family Dicyrtomidae; genus Dicyrtomina; species Dicyrtomina minuta. The sequence goes on along the minus strand of OX461808.1, from coordinate 103,747,083 downwards.
GTAGACCTTGACGCTTACAATATGCAACTAAATACACACAAGAAGTGGCAACCTGCCGGTAATATAGGCCAACCTTTATTTTAGTTGTTAGTAATTTCAATAATAGTGATATGACTGTTGCAAATTGATTAATATAATGATTAGATGTGCACATTCTAGTGTGGCAGTATTTCTTTCGCTCGTACTACGTTTCGTTTACGTTAACTATTCGGCCAAACCGAAAAGTAAACATAGGGGTACTCCACAACTGAGATCAAATAAGGCGGTTATAAAATATGCTTTAGCGTGGGCAGGGATTGCAGGTATTTAACTATAGTCTAACTTTTTCTACTGCATCCCAGCACATGTTGCTGGGGCATTCTAAGGTAGCAGTAATATTTTTTACTATTAAAATGTGCAAAGCAGGGCCCTGATGCGACCTAGGCAAAGAACTGAATCATATAATCAACATTTCCCGCAAAAAAATCAAAAAAACATTTGCCAGGCCCAGGGTTTGATCCGTCGCCGCCATTATGACGTGGGCGTTACGCTACACAGCCCTGTGTTGTAGATATACAAAATTTCGAAATTTCAAAAATTCATAACTTTTGGCGCCAAGATAAGTATTCACATTTTTATTATGATTTTGAAAAAAATCAGGATTATGTCTTTAAACAAACAAAAAAATTAGGCGTCAACCAAATTTTGATTTATTTTCCAGGATGATTGCAAAAAAAATAAAGCCTGGTTAACTTCAACCGGGTATTACCGGGTAACAGGTTCACTAAATGCAATAAAAATTGTTTATCCTACTATTGAGAACTTGGTCAATGTAAAAAAAAATATTTCGTACATATCTGAGATACTTGCCTACCGAGCTGGGATGGAATAGAAAAAAGTTAGACTATATGTTATTTTATCATTAAATAGAGAGAAGGTAAATGAATTTATTCACACTGGTACTACAATAGTACTTGCCATGTGACACGTAACAAACAAACGTGTTTTAGTTTACAATGAAATGTTTTAAGATAAAAAAATTATTTGCTTTACTTACGCAGTATATAAATAATTAAGTATTATTGTAGACATGATAATAGGCGACTCTATGAGATCCTCGGATGACTGCGACTAATGAGATCGAGCAACATAAAATTACTGTCGCTCAGGCCAATAAATAGGCCCATTGCAGAACGATCCTTTTTACTATGATTTATGTCTTTATTTATGAAAGTTGCTATGTTTACTCGTTTTAAAGTATGAGTGTGTAAGAACGAGAAACTTTCGCACTCAACTTTCAATTACTCCTCTAAGCGTATATCTATTTGGTGACTATGACTATGAGTTGCTCAGAATTGGTAATTCAATCAGACCATAGCACTGGTATTTATCAAGGGCCGAAGCCAATGGTGGAATTTATGCAAATTCCCGAAATACCAGCACGTAGTCCAACTTGCATGTAATTAAGCGAGACTATTCACAAAATACAAGAGACTAGCAGGTTAGCAACCCGATGGGTTGCAATTAACAAAAACTAATATATTATGTTTTTCAACTTCAGCTGTTACATTAAATAAAATGTTGCATTGATTGTAGTCAAATAGACTTCGCGGTGAGTTTTGACTAGATAACTGCTCAGATTAAGGGATTAGTTTTTTCCATAGGTATTTTTGCAAGGTGTAACTTTTGACCAGGGCCTTGCCCGGGTTACACTATAGAATCTGAATTACTCGTAATTGTAGTATGTAATTTTCACTTTAAGTTGTTACAATAAACACAATTTTGCATTGATTGTGATCTAATCAACTTGAGCTTCGCCGAAATGCTTGCCTGGGTTAAATTTTGACAACAGACTTGCCCGTGTCAAGATTTTACTATAGTGTTAGGTGGGTTAAAATTTTACCAAAGTATTGTCTGGGTTAAAGTTTTACGACAGTATTCCCTGGGTTAAACTTTTACGACAGTATTGTCTGGGTCAAAATTTTACCACTTTATTGGCTGGGTTGAAATTTTACCCCATTATTGGCTGGGTTGAAATTTTACCAGAGTATTGTGTGGGTTAAAATTTAACTACAGTATGAGGTGGTCTAAAATTGTACCACAGTAATGGCTGGGTTAAAATTTTGCTACAGATTTGGCAGGTTTAAAATTTTACAACAGATTTGGCTGGATTAAAATTCAACTACAGCATTAGTTGCGTTAAAATTTTACCAGTATTAACTCAGTTGAAATTTTACCACATTATTGGCTGGGTTGAAATTTTACCACATTATGGTGTGGGTTAAAATTTTACGACAGTAATCCCTGGGTTAAACTTTTACGACAGTAATGTCTGGGTCAAAATTTTACCACTTTATTGGCTGGGTTGAAATTTTACCACATTACTGGCTGGGTTGAAATTTTACCACAGTATTGTGTGGGGTAAAATTTAACTACAGTATTAGGTGGTTCAAAATTTTACCACAGTAATGGCTGGGTTAAAATTTTGCTACAGATTTGGCAGGGTTAAAATTTTACCACAGATTTGGCTGGGTTAAAATTCTACTACAGCATTAGTTGGGTTAAAATTTTACCACAGATCTTGGCTGGGGTAAGGTTTTCTCACATGATTGTCCGTGATTATGCTTGCTGTGATCATTGCTTTCTATTTCCGTATACACCTGCTTCCCATAGAAGGTTGGTTTCAGCGTAACCAGTTACAAGATGGATCTACTGCTGAATACCATAACCGTCGACTTAAAAGCCCCTTACTGTTATATTTGGTTCAAGCTTGGGACACAGGCTTGCGCGGATTACATTATAGCCACAGCCATTCCCAAGTTTCCGTTTTTGTTAAATACATGCTTGGGTTAAATTTTGATAGAAGACTTGCCTGGGTTTAGTTTTGATCACAGGCTTGCCTAGGTCAACATTTTATTAGTGGTAAAGCTTTATCTTATTCTTGGCTGGGTTAAGTTTTTTTTACATACTTGACCGCGATTATGCTTGTAATGCACATCTAACCCAAAATACAGATTAGTAGATGACTTGAAATCCTCATAGTTACTATTTAGATGCTTTAAAATGTATTTAAACTTGTAGTTTAAACTCAAGAAGACACCCTAGACCTCTTAGTATATAAACTTGGAATCTGCGTTACTAGGAAAGAGGTGGAGGATGCTAGAAGAGCCACTGTGTTAACACCAGGCAAACCCCCCTTGTTATTCGTGAAACTAAAGGACAGTAGTCAAGTCTCGCTAATAATAAAGAGAAAATCCGAGTTAAAACGCACTTTGAGGGAAGTTCGCATTTATCCTTACCTAATCCCTTGAATATAGAAACTCAAAGCATGCTGTTATTTGCAAAAATTATCAATCTCCTAAAATAACTGACGGTGAAAAACCGACGGTTTTTCAATCGGCTACCGACTGAAACGGTTCCCGCAAATCTTTCTGTTGTTCAGGTCGGTAGCAGTTAACAGACAAGGGCGGGATACTCGAAATAGTAATATTTAAACAACCTCATCTGTGAACGATCTTCATATGAATAATAGTAAAACCCTATGTTGAGGACATGTCAACATAATTTCTGGAATTATGACACTGGCGGTCCCTATAATAGTAAAATTTGCAAGACATAATTTACGGACGATCCCTGCAGGCATATTAGAAAAATAATATGTTAAGAATATGCGTCAACCTAATTTCTGAACTAATGACTGTGAGGGTCCCGAAAATTGTAAAATTTGAATGATGCCATGTATGGACGATCCCGGCAAGCATACTAGTCAAATTCTATGTTGAAAATATATGTCAACCTAATTTTTGAACTAATGACAGTGGGAGTCTCGAAAATAGTAAAATTTGTATGACGCCTTTTATGGACGATCCCTGCAAGCATACTAGAAAAATCCTATGTTGAAGATATATGTCAACCTAATTTTTGAACTAATGACAGTAGGGGTCACTAAATTGAAAAAATTTGCATAACGTCATTTAGGAACGATCCCTGCAAGCATACTAGTAAAATCCTATGTTGAGGATATATGTCAACCTAATTTTTGAACTAATAACAGTGGGGGTCACTAAAATGGTAAAATTTGCATGACGTCATTTACGGACGATCCCTGCAAGCATACTAGTAAAATCCTATGTTGAAGACATATGTCAACCTAATTTTTGAACTAATAAAAGTGGGGGTCACTAAATTGGTAAAATTTGCATGACGTCATTTAGGAACGATCCCTGAAAGCATACTAGTAAAATCCTATGTTGAGGATATATGTCAACCCAATTTTTGAACTAATGACAGTGGGGGTCCCTAAAATGTTGAAATTTATTTGACGTAAGTTATAGACGATTCCTTTTCTATGGTATTTACATCCGAAGTTTTCTATAGTACGAATATCCACTGAATGTCAGGTATGTATATGCAACATGCGGCGCATGTAACTACCTTTTTAGATGCTAAACAAGCATCTATTGTCATGGTCATGTCCGTACTCTACGCCTCCCCTATTTGGGCATTAAGATACATTGACTTACTAGAATCTGTTCAAATCCAATATTTTAAGCGGTTACTTAGACTACCCAGAAATACTCCTTCACATTTCGTGAGAGCTAAAACTGGAATTAAGCACATTCGGTGCCAAGTCGTGCGGCTGACTCTACTTTTCTGGGACCGAATCCTGAGTCTTAACGAAGACAGAGTTCCAAGGCAGTGCTACAACCGTCTTGTTGTACTTAATAATACAAAGAGGCCTCAACTAGCATACAACTGGGCGTCTGCAGTTCAAAAGTTTTAAACGACTCTGGTTTTAGTTTTGTATGGGATGCGCAGTCGTCGGAGGTTATATTGGAAAACTTGGATGCAATTACGGAAAGAATCAATGAACAATCTATGCAAACAGATCGACAACGCATTCAAAACTCATCTTTTAATGAAAATTACAAGTTCACGAAATCGGATGGTGTCATTTCTGAATATTTGTTATCAAATCTCTTAATTGCGTTTCTCAGAATTTTTGCACAATTAAGGCTGGGAGTAGGTATAATTGCGGTGAAAAACAAAGCTATAAAGTTTGACACACAGGAGAGGTGTAAACTCTGTGGTGCCGATGATTTTGATGCGTTTCACTATGTTATTAAGTGCCAAACGTTAAGTTCTAACAGAAAAATGATTTTGGGTGAACATACTTATTCTATCAGAGATCGGCCACAATTTGCAAGTTACTTGTGTAATCAGACCCCCCAGTTTATACGGAACCTATATACCTTCTCTTTCAAAACAATACATCTATTACACGCTAATCCAGCCTCACCTTCATAGTACATTCTCGACAGAGGTTACTTCGCAGTGATTTTAGTGAAATAACCGCCAGCGATATAGGAAACAGTGAAGTAACTACCGGATCTTCAACCTTCAGTAACTTAACCACAAACGATAAAGCGAGCGAAATTCGGAAGCGTTTTTGAAGAAACTCAGAAGCGTTTTTTGAGGAAATTTGGAAGCGTTTTTGAGGAAACTCGGAAGCGTTTTTGAGAAAATTGAGGAACATAATAAATAAATTTGATGTATACATCACGTATAATAACTATTAGGGAATCCAAAAAATGTATACTTATATCACAACTCTTGTCACCCTGTGGCACAACTACAAAAGTACTATTACTACTAAAATGTGAATTAAACTTCATTCAGATGTATATAATTTAATTTAATGTTATGAGAATGCCCCTATAAACATGAATAAAAATTTAATTCAATTTAATTCAATTATGTAAGCAGGCTAGGGGTGACGCGCAAATGACGTCACGTAAACATTTCTTTTGAACAACCCACCCAGCTGCTGTCGCATTCACATTAGGTAAGCAGGTTAGGGGTGACGCGCAAATGACGTCAGGCGAAAATTTCTTTTAGACACTCCCACCCAGCTGCTGTTTCATTTACATTAGGTAAGCAGGCTAGGGGTGACGCGCAAATAACGTCAGGCGAAAATTTCTTTTAGACACTCCCACCCAGCTGCTGTTGCATTTACAATAGGTAAGCAGGCTAGGGGTGACGCGCAAATGACGTCACGTGAAAATTTCTTTCAGACAGCCCTACTCAGCTGCTATTGCATTTACATAAGGTAAGCAGGTTAAGGGTGACGCGCAAATGATGTCACGTGAAAATTTCTTCTACATGTCACGGACTGACCTATATGTGTTATAGATGTTTAGAGATCGTTCATGATAACGTCCTTCAAATACCATAGTTTCTAATATCCCAAGTCTCAACTTTAAATTTGTTTCCATCCTATTTTAACTACATGTCACGTACTTACCTATATGCGTAACAGATATTCAGGGATTGTCCATAATGACGTTATTTGTGAATGGTGCAATTTATAAAAAAATTTTAGCTATATTAAACTACATGCTACGAACATTGGTATGTCTTATTGATTGTAAGGGAGCTTCCACAAATCTTGTATTATCTTTTAGCTTAAAATAAATTGTCTTGCGCCTTTGTTGAAGCTCAGCATCTACTTCGGGCCAGCCCACGGTCGACAAATCCGGCGCGAAGCGCCGGATTTTTAGTTTCAGTTGCAAGTATTGAAATGCATGTAAAGTCGTGCCAGACACCGGTTTTTCCTGCATTCATTTTAATTCTAAAAAGTTGGTCTATTATATCGTTAATTGTGAAAAACTGGTAAATCCGTTGAATTCCAAAAACAATAGGGTTCTATTCCATCGCATTCACCACCATTTAAAATTTATTTGAAAAAATTAAATTGAAAACTGTGACCTGTGGAGCACGACAAAAAATCACACATCGACAGACGAACAGACGGACGGACATAGCCATTCCTATAGATGCTCAGCATCTAAAAACTGACTTTACCGCTCTTTAATTTGTTAAAAAGCATGTAACTTGGTAATGTTAATTTTTGTTTTAATGTTGAACTAATGGTAAAAAAAGTGAGTTCAAAGTCAGGGGCATTAGGTTACATGTTAAAAGTAAAAAACATTTTTAAAAAGACAAAAAATGTTAAACTTGAGAACAGTCTTTGAATAGTTGAGAGCTCCTTGGTTGAAATCTCAGTTTATTGTCCATGCGCGTACAGTTTTGCTGCTCGAAACTTGCTGTCGCTAGCGTCAAATATCAAACTCAGCTTGATGTCAGCGTCAGCTTTAACTTTTGGGCTAGCGTCAAAAAATGCAGCTTTGAAGCCTTCCATGGAAAACAAAAAACAGCAGTAACTTTTCACAAAATTGCTGACGCTAGCAATTTTTGGCGTTGATGCTTTCTTTGGAAATCAGCCTTAAGTTTAACACACAGTCACACAACACAGCTACATCATTAAAATAAACATAACATCTCCCAAGCCCAAACTATATTTTTCGATGTCATCTTTTTTAACCTCAAAGTAGATGTTTTTTATGGCAACATAACCCGCGAATAGTACAGCTTTAAAGATAAGCGGATTTTTTGTTGTTGTTTCTTAACTCTGAACTCTAATGCTAGAACTCCATTACTATGGTAGCCTTACTGTGGTAACTAACTACAGTCACGAGTTTTTGACAATCATCTCCATTACAACACTGTTTGGTTGCTAGAGTAGTGGAGACGATGTAACGTGTTTGTACTATAACCTCAGTAAAGCACGGTACTGTAGTAAATAGTAGCGATGGTAGTGGAGACTGAACAATGTTATTACATTGCAAGTTCAGTTAAGGGTAGCCAATGCACATTCAGCTCAGTCCAGTGCCGAAAATTGCTTTCATCGCCTGATTAATAGACTATCGTGTTGACGATATCAAATTTATAGTTAAGTAGTATTTAGCAGTTATAAATACGAAGGTAAATAATAATCATTGCCGTTATTCAAACTATTAGAAAATTTCCGAATTCTAACTTTAACTTAAATGACATTTGGAGTACTTCAGCTACGAAGAGGTTGTTCGGAAAAAAGTTTCAAAAACAGTGAATCAATGACAGAATCACAGCTACAAATAATGGCAACAAAATGACACCACTTCGATACAACCGTCATTGTCGTGTTCCAAATTAACTTAATATAAATAGGACAATTTGAGTGCAAGAAACAATGATTTTTTAAATCCTATAACATGATCATAAACAAAACGATGCTCGTATAGTAACACATTAATTAACATCTACAACTGCCAAGTGCACTGAAATTGTGAATTTTTATTGTTATTGTGATTTATTGTGAAATCAAAATGTAATGAAAACTTTAAACTTGGACGTAAAACATTAAAAAATATAAATAACCAATATTTCACAATTTCAGTGCACTACAACTGACTAAAATAGTTTTTTAATGCATATGGTTAAAATAAGAAATAACATGAATGTCTGGTAATTTAAGTATTACCAAAATAAAATATTGCTATGAAAATCGTCAAAAGGTCAACTGGCCCCTTTGACATGGCGATGACATTAAATTCCCCCGCTCGTGGTAGTATGTATTTGTTAGGATTGGTCCGGAACACGACCAATGGTCGATGGTTAGGTGTGGCTGGTGTGATGGTTTACTCTAGTAACTCTGGTTTACTAGGAAACTTTTCCTAGTCGACAGTTTTACTGCAGTAAGTGTCCTTACTACAGTCGAGTTAACTGTCGACAATGGTTCAGTGGAGATGGATTCTATGCGTTTCTATGGTACGTCAGTAAACCAGAGTTACGCTACCATAGTAGTGGAGCTGGCACATAATACATATTATTTCTGTGTCAACCTCTGACGTTTGAATATCATCATATAACTATGTCGATGGTCAGTACAATGTTCCATCAACCACTTACTAAAACTCTCACTGCACTCTCACACTGCACAGCTACTGTTTTTAGATGCTGAGCTTTAGCTCATAGAGCATCTAATAAGATGGTTTTGTCTGTCCCCCAAATGTCTGTCCGTCTGTCCCACTTTTTAAATGCTGAGCTTTAGCTCATAAGCATCTATTGAAATGGTTTTGTCCGTCCGTCTGTCTGTCGCTCTGTCTGTAGCTCTGTCTGTCCGAATGTCTGTAGGTCGTACGAGAACGGTCGCAGTTTTTAACCTAATTTCTTAAAATATTTTTTTACGCTAGAAAAAGCGCCCGCGCAGTGCTGTATAGTTTTTGGGCGAGATCGCATAAATAGTTTTTGCACAGTTAGCAGTTAACTGAAGCAACTTTCAACATTTTTAGATGCTGAGCAAGCATCTATTGGTCTGGTGTTTGCTGTCTGTCTGTCTGTCTGTCTGTCACAATGTCAGTTGGTCGCACGCTACAGGTCGCATTTTTAAAGATTTTATATTAAAACCTTTTTTAATCGCCCAGAAAAGCGAGGGAGAAGTGCTGTATAGTTTTTGGTTATTATTCAATTTATAGTTTCTTCGCAATTAGCAGTTAAACCGACCAAGAATTAAATCAATGTTTCAAGATAAAAAAAAGGGCTGATAATACATTGAAGGTACATATGGAGCTGAGAGCTTGTCAAGTTTCGCCGTTAGAAATACACATGGAAAATTTTCACTAATATCCATTACAAGTAAATGTACTGCTGACATATGTACGTTCACAGGGCAGACTGGTATACTGGTCGTTGGTTTGACACTGCAATGTAAAATTGGAAAATATGCGTTCTCATGACGGAGATCCACTCTTCCAATACCAGCTCAGGCATTCGAAATTCTCCTTCCTCATCATTTTACAGACGTTAACAATGCAGCCTAGGGATCGTCCATAAATGACGTCATACAAATTTTACTATTTTAGGGATCCCCACTGTCATAATTATAAAAATTCGGTTGACATATATCCTTAACATAGCATTTTACAAGTATGCATGCAGGGGTCTTCCATAAATGACGTCATATAAATTTTTACTATTTTAGGGATCCCCACTGTCACAAGTTTAGAAATTCGGTTGACATATATCCTTAACATAGGATTTTACTAGTATGCATGCAGGGATCGTCCATAAATGACGTCATAAAAATTTATACTATTTTAGGGATCCCAACTGTCATAAGTTTAGAAATTCGGTTGACATATATCCTTAACATAGGATTTTACTAGTATGCATGTAGAGATCGTCCAAAAATGACGTCATGCAAATTTTACTTTTTTAGAGATCCCCACTGTCAAAGGTTTAGAAATTAGGTTGACATATATCCTTAGCATAAGATTTTACTAGTATGCATGCAGGGTTTGTCTATAAAGGGTGTCATACAAATTTTACCGTTTTAGAAATTCACATGCCTTTAGTTCTAAAATTAAGTTAACTTATATACTTAACATTGAATTCTCAAGCTTACATACGGGGATCGTCCGTAAATGACGTCATTCAAATTTTACTACTTTAGAGATCCCCACTGTAATTAGTTCAGAAATTAGGTGGGCGTATGACCTTAACATATGATTTTTTTAGTATTCATACGGAAATCGTTCCTAGATGGCGTTGTTTAAATATTATTATTTCAAGTATCCCGCCTGTCTTTAGTTTTAAAATGAGGTAAGCGGGTACCCATATTATGGAATGCCTCCAGTATTCATACTGGGATCTTCCATAAATGACGTCATCTAAATATCACTATTTTAGGGTTCCGCTCTGCATTTGTTTAAAAATTAGGCAAACAGATACTTTGAACGCAGGGGTGTTACAAGAATACATACACAGATCGTTTATAAATACCTTTATCTAAGTATTATTATTTTTTTAAGTGCTTGCAAGGTACATTCCTGAATGGCTTATTGGTGGTAGAGGAGGCTCTATAAATGACGTTATTTGTGAATTAGGCAATTCTTACAAATTTTCCAGCTATATTTACCTACATGCCACGTACTTCCATATATGGCTTATTGATGGTAGAAGAGCCTCTATAAATGACGTCATTTGTGAATAGTGCAATTTGTCAACATTATTCAGCTATATTTAATTACATGCTACGCACATTCGTATATGGCTTATTGATGGTAGGGGAGCTTCCATAAATCTAATATCATCTTTTAGCGTAACATAAATTGTGTTGCGCATTTGTTGAAGCTCAGCATCTACTTGGGGCGCACCCCCGGTCGACAAATCCGGCGCGAAGCGCCGGATTTTTTCACTTTTTTTTGCCCTTAATCAAAAACCGCCTATGACTTTGCATTAGCGTTCAAACTTACCTCCATTTCTATGTTAGTACGTGATAGACAAGGATACCGTCGATTAAGGGCCACACACAAATGACGTAATTCAAGTTGAGGGTGGGTAAATTATAAAAAGCCGCTCACATGGGATTTTACTAATATGAATACGGGGTTCGTCCATAAATGACGTTATTTAAACATTACTATTTTAAATATCCACTTTGTCATTACTTCAAGAATTGAGTAATCGAATATATTTAACATGGGGTCTTACTAGTATGCATACGGGGATCGTCCATAAATGACGTTATTTAAACATTACCATTTTAGAGATCCCCTTTGTCATTACTTAAAGAATTACGTAATCGAAGATATTTAACATGGGATCTTACTACTTAGCATACGGGGATTGTCTATAAATGACGTTATTTAAACATTATCATTTTAGAGATCCCCTTTGTCATTAGTTCGTGAATTAAGTAATTGGATATATTTAACATGGAATCTTACTAATATGCATGCGGGGATCGTCCATAAATGACGTTATTTAAACAATACTATTTTAGAGGTCCCTTTATCATTAGTTTAAGAATTAAGTAATCAATATTTAACATGGAATCCTACCTATATGCATACGGGGATTTTCCATAAATGACGCTATTCATACAACAATATTTTAGAGATCTTCTTGGTCATTAGCTTAAGAATGAGGTACCTAATTGAAAATATTTAACACGGGATCAAAATAATATGTACACAGGGATCTTCAAAAACTGACGTTATTCAAATTTAATTTATTTTTTTTGTCTGCTTGCCACGTACATTCGTATGTCTTATTGATAGTACGGGAGGCTCCATTTATGACGTCATTTGTAAATCATGCAATTCCTAAAAATATTCCAGCTTTTTTTAACTACATGCCACGTACTTCCATATATGGCCTATTGATGGTAGAAGAGCCTCCATAAATGACGTCTTTTGTGGATAATGCAATTTGTAAAATTATTTAGCTATATTTAACTACATATTTTTTACATTCGTATATGGCTTATTGATTGTAGGGGAGCTTTCATAAAGCTAATATCATCTTTAACCTGTCTGCTGCTATTTTTACTGAACAAAAATTTTAATTTCACCCACTTTTAAAAAAATAGCAACACTTATTTACTTTTTGTTTATGTTGCTGGGTACGACAACGGAGCTAAAAACTAAATAAAAAAATTCTTTCTAGCCGGACTAATTTTCTTTTTCAACAGGGCATCTTCAGACTTATACATTATTGTAAATTATAATAGATGAAATAATTGAGGTCAAGGCGTTTTAACTTTTTCTTATTTATTTAAATTTAAGGATAAAACGAACGCATAACATAATATTTTATTGAATAATGTAAAGTAATTAAATAAATAATTAAGCCTTCGACTTTTGAGGAAGATTTGGCAGGGAATGGTACATGTCAAAACATGATTTCCCATCTCGTAGCTTGTCGCACAGTGGTACATGGCATGTCTTGCAACTAAACGTTGTATCATGTCGGCGATTTTTCAAGGCACAAAACCTGCAACGGCGCTGTGTGACTTTCCCAGTGGTGTTTGTTACCTTAATTGGAACATGGGAGCCATTAAGCCTCACTGCACCTGGATCTTCGTAGTGAGCAGGGCGACCAATTTTAAGCCTAACTAGCTTAAACTCTTTCACGACTTCTGACACAAATTTCATTATAAACTTTTTGTACTCCATTTTTTTTCCCGTAACGCGCTGGTGGACAACATGAGAGTTGTACAAACAAAGGTCAAATAAATGAAACGCGACCTTTTTATACCATTTCATGGATTTTCTTTCTGCAACGTAGTGTACAATCTGACGATCTACGTCGTCCACACCCCCCATAGTACTGTTGTACTTTAAAACTGCAGCTGGTTTTAGTTTTGGGGCATCATTGACTTTTGGCCTCTTCGCGGATAGTTCTTGTGTTACAGAAGTAATGGTTTTTGTTTTAGCTGGAACTGCTTGCATTTCGTGCTTTATAAAATTACACAGCATATACACATCCCTTCGATCTCGCCATCTACAATAACAATGTTATTGTTGAAAAGGCTTTTTTATTTTTGACGACCTCAATTATGTATGACTTCATGTAATAATTAGATAATACGTACCTTACAACACTTTTGTCTTTGGTACAATACACTACATCACCTCCTTTTTCCAATTTCTCTGCACCTATTCCTACTGGCATTTCCTTCCTATTCTTTCTGACAGTTCCAAGAACGTAAGTCTGGCGAAGAAACAAATAATCCAGCAGTTTTGGAGACGTAAAAAAGTTGTCGACAACAACTTTGCGGTGTCCGTCTAAATAATCCTGCATCATCGTCACAACTGTAGCTCCTCCAAATCCCAAATTTTCCATAATATCCCTGTCAATTTGAGTCGTTTTTCCAGTGTGGGGAATAATTTTGACTAGGAACTTCGTCTCACAATCAACGAGACAATAAAATTTGACTCCGAATTGTGCACGCTTGCTTGGGATGTACTGTAAAAAGGACAGTCTTCCCTTAAATAAAAGCAACGATTCGTCAACGCACATGAATTCACCAGGCTGTATTGTCTGTTTGAAAGACGTCGACAGCTTTGGCAAAAGGCTTCCCAGTTTGTTGAGGCGATGACTTGTTGCGTCTTTGCTTTTGTTGTCCACAAAATGCAAAGCTCGAAGAATACTAAAAAAGCGGTCCCGGCTGATGGTTTCTCCAAAAATAGGAGTATAAAGCAGTGGATCAGTTGCAAAGTAATCCTTGTAACTAGGCTTTTTTACTATACCCATGAGGACATGTAATCCAAGAAATGTCCACAGCTCATTCGTAGACACTTCTCTCCAATTTTTGAAACCCCCTTGATTTGCGTACAAATTAGTATGAGTGCGAATTTCTTCGATCAATTCGTCATCGACAAAGTGTCGAAATACGTCAAGGGGGGAGGAATTTGCATCTAAGTCCCAGGAGTCAAATATCGCCTTTTTGTGTATGCACTCTGGTAATTTGGGATTAAATGTGTTCCCTTTTGTCCATAATAATTTTGGGTCAACACTTGGCGCGGACGGAGCATCAGCAATATTGTCATCATTATCAGAACCAGAACTATTTTCTTCTCCATCGCTTGTATTCTGATCTTGTTCATCAGAATCTGACTCATTGCCCTTTTCATCTTCAGAATTCTCATCAGCATAGTATTCTGATATATAAATTTAAAATTTAAATCAATTGTGAAAAAAAGTTATTAACTATAGCATTTAAATAAAACGGCGGTCTCTGTAGCAAAGTGGTTACACGATCTACACGTAACGCAAAGTAGTCGAGGTCAAATCTGAGATGGAGCCCATTATTTTTGTGCCCCCTCTCTCAGACGTACTCGATGAATGGCCCTCGTGCCCGCCTACATTGGGACCGTGCGGGGTAGAGAAGCTTGCAGAGGAGGATGACTGGGGGAGGAGCGCGGGAGACAGTCAGACGACGTGAGGGGATACTTTGCCTGAAACCATACCACCCTGGGGACAGTAAGCCTGCAGACAAGTACTTTCAACGCAACCTCAAGACTCCAATAATCTGTCCCAATCGCTCACTCTACCTCATAGTTTGAATTGATAAGTTATTAGAATAGTTGCATACAATTATTAATTTGAATTGTTAAAATTAAGAAAAAGCTTGTAAGGGTCTTGTGTGGTTGTTATCTGACTATCTCGTTGAGTCGAGTAGACGGTGGCATGAACCAACTCTGTAGAACACTAAAACATATAAAACGAAATCCAAAGGGGAAGCGAAGGTTAGCCGAGGCTAAAACCCAAGCTGTAGATCCTAAGGTTGTGTCACTGAGAGTAGTGTAGTGGGTGTCCAGAGTTGGGTAAGAATGCTCGGCTACTTAGAAGAGATAGGAAAGATATCAACACAACACACATTTCCCAATGAACTGTATGTAAGAGCATTTGCTGATAATCGGACGTTAAATAAAGTTTTTTTTAGCATTTAAATAATTGTATAATTAAATATTACCGTCTTCCATGTTATTTCTGTAAAAAAACTAATAATAACAGATCGAAACTAGAATTTCACGACAAACTGCTGTGTGTGCCTTACTACGTCCAGCGCCCTTTAAAATAATTTTTTATGACGTATATTTAAATTATCAGGCTAGAAGAAATTTTTATTTTTTACGTATAAAAATGTCAACAGTCCAAATTTGTTTTTAATTTTCGACGTGCTTTGGATCCAAGCGGCCATGGCAACAGTGTTTGTTGGACGTCAAAGTACGCTACTAGCACGTATTAGGTTAAGCGTTACATAAATTGTCTTGCGCATTTGTTAAAGCTCAGCATCTACTTCGGGCCTGCCCCCAGTCGACAAATCCAGCGCGAAGCGCCGGATTTTTTTATTTCGTACGCTGTATGACGTCATTTGTAAATTAGGCAATTCTCAAAAATTTTCCAGCTATATTTAACTTCATGCCACGTACTTCCATATATGGCTTATTGATAGTAGAAGAGCCTCTATAAATGACGTCATTTGTGAATGGTGCAATTTGTCAAAATTTATTCAGCTATATTTAACTACATGCTACGCACATTCGTATATGGCTTATTGATGGTAGGGGAGCTTCCATAAATCTTATATCTTCTTTTAGCTTAACATAAATTGCGTTGCGCATTTGTTGAAGCTCAGCATCTACTTCGGGCCCGCCCCCGGTCGACAAATCCGGCGCAAAGCGCCGTATTTTTAGATGCTAAGCAAGCATCTATTGGTCTGGTGTTTGCTGTCTGTCTGTCTGTCTGTCCGCATGGCTGTTGGTCGCACGCTACAGGTCGCATTTTTGGTGCTTTTGAGTTGAAACCTTTTTTAATCTCCCAGAAATGCGAGGAAGAAGTGCTCTATAGTTTTTGGTTATTATTGAAGTTATGGTTTGTTCGCAACTAGCAGCTAAACCGACCAAGAATTAAATTAATGTATCAAGATAAAAAAAATTCGGCGCTTCGCGCCGGATTTGTCCACCGTGGGCCCGAAGTAGACGCTGAGCTTACAGCAAGTTGATTTCATCATTGAAAAAAATGCTTTTGTAGTACGGTTAACAAAGTCCTAACTTAACCTTAAGCAGTTAACGCTAGTGAAAACGGACTGAGGGCGAGCTATGTTGGCACCAGTGGGCTAAGTAAAAGCTCTGCTGCTCCAAGCGAGCTTTAATTAAATAGGACACAACAATAGTTTACGTACCTACCTACCTACGTACAGATTTAAGTGTGTATATCAATGGAATGACGTTCTGGACACCCATTTTTAACAGCATTCAATTTAGGCAATGCGTAAGTAGTTGTCTGTTATTTTAAGCATATTCGTTTACATAATTCATAACCTAATGACATAGAGGATCTTTATGATGGTAGTATGTATATAACCTCAGTAATCGACGATCTCCGTATGGGTATTATTAAGATCTCATGTGAAATATATCAGAGTACATAATTCTTGAACTAATGAAAAAGAGGGTCTCTAAAGTGGTAATTTTTAAATAATGTCATTTATGCACGATCCCCGTATGCATATTAGTAAGATCCTGTGTTAAATATATTTGATTTCTCAATTCATAAACTAATGATAAAAGGGATCTCTAAAGTGGTAATGTTTAAATGACGTCATGTAGTGACGATCCCTGTATGCATACTAGTAAGATCCCATGTTAAATATATCCAATTACTTAATTCCTAAACTAGTGACAAACAGGATCTCTAAAGTAGCTTTTTTTAAATAGCGTGATTTATGGACGATCCCTGTATGCATATTAGTAAGATCCCATGTTAAATATTTTTGATTGCTCAATTCCTAAAATAATAATAAAAGGGATCTCTAAAGTAGTAATGTTTGAATGACGTCATGTAGTGACGATCCCTGTATGCATACTAGTAAGATCTCATGACAAATATTTTTGATTACTCAATTCCTAAAATAATAATAAAAGGGATTTCTAAAGTGGTAATGTTTGAATGACGTCATGTAGTGACGATCCCTGTATGCATACTAGTAAGATCCCATGGTAAATATATTTCATTACTAAATTCCTAAACTAATGACAAAGGGGATCTCTAAAATGGTAATGTTTGAATGACGTCATGTAGGGACGATCCCTGTATGCATACTAGTAAGATCCCATGTTAAATATATCCAATTACTAAATTCCTAAACTAATGACAAAGGGGATCTCTAAAATGGTAATGTTTGAATAACGTCATGTATGGACGATCCCTGTATGCATATTAGTAAGATCCTGTTAAATATTTTTGATTGCTCAATTCCTAAACTAATAATAAAAGGGATCTCTAAAGTGGTAATGTTTGAATGACGTCATGTAGGGACGATACCTGTATGCATACTAGTAAGATCTCATGGTAAATATATTTCATTACTAAATTCCTAAACTAATGGCAATAGGATCTCTAAAATGATAATGTTTGATTAACGTCATGTATGGACGACCCCTGTATGCATATTAGTAAGATCCCATGTGAGTGGGTTGTTTTAATTTACCAACCCTCAACTTGAATGACGTCATTTGTGTCTGGCCCCTAAGCGACGTTGTCCTTGTCTACCACGTACGTACTTAGAAATAGAGGTAATTTTGAATTTTAATGTAATTCAAACGGCTGGTTTTTGTTTGAGAGAAAAAAAAGTTAAAAAAATATTGAAAGTTGCTCTAGTTAACTGCTAACTGTACAAAAACTATTCATGCGATCTTGCCCAAAAACTATACAGCACTGCGCGGGCGCTTTTATGAGCGATTTAAATTTATTTGGCGAGCATGAGGTCAAAACTGTGACCTGTGGCGCACGACCTACAGACATTCGGACAGACAGAGCGACAGACAGACGGACAGACAAAACCATTTCAATAGATGCTTATGAGCTAAAGCTCAGCATCTAAAAAGGGACTGGAATACATGGAAGGTACATACGGAGCCGAGAGCTTGTCAAGTTTCACCATTGAAAATACATATGGAAAATTTTCACGAATTTCCATAAGTAAACGTACTACTTACATATATGTACGTATACAGGGCAGCCTGGTGTAGTGGTCGTTGGTGTGGTACTAAACCGTTGAATTGGAAAATTGCCACGCTCATGACTGGGGTCCACGATTCAATCACCAGCTCAGCTAATCAGAATCCTCCTTCCTCATCATTTTACAGGTGTTAACAATACAGCCTGGAATAATGGTCATGGGTCTGGCACTGCACTGTTGAACGAACATATCTATATAGTTTGTAGATATTCAGGGCTCGTCCATAATGACGTCCCACAAATATCATAGTTTTAGGTACCCCCAATTTAAATTTTTTTTTCAACGTATTCTAACAACATTTCACGGACATATCTATATAAACTATAGATATTAAGCGTTCGCCCATAATGACGTCCCACAAATATCATAGTTTTAGGTACCCTCATTGCAAACTTTTGAACTTTTTTCCAAACCATTTTACTAACTTGTCACGAACTTATCTATATAGATTATAGATACTCAGGGTTCGTTTATAATGACGTCCCACAAATATCATAGTTTAAGCACCCCCATTGCCAACTTTTGAACTTATTTCTAAACCATTTTACCTACATGTCACAAAAATATCTATATAGATTATAGATATTTAGGGATCGTACATAATGACGCCCCACAAATATAGTTTTAGGTACCCCCAATTTGAAATTTAATTTTTGTTTCAACCTATTCTAACAACATGTCACGAACTTATTTGTATAGATTATAGATATTCAGGGATCGTCCATAATGACGTCTTACAAATATCATAGTTTTGGGTACCCCCATTGCCAACTTTTGAATTTTTTTCCAAACCATTTTAATAACATGTCACAAACATCTGTATATATTATAGATATTCAGGGATCGTTCCTAATGACGTCCTTTAAATATCATAGTTTTCAGTACACACAATTTTAAATTAAATTTTTTTTTTCAACCTATTCTAACAACATGTCACATATTCAGGGTTTGTTCATAATGACGTTCTACAAATATCATAGTTTAAGGTACCCCCATTGCCAACTTTTGAATTATTTTCCAAACCATTAAACCAACTTGTCACGAACTTATCTACAGTAAAACTTCGTTACAACGGTCTTTCAAGGGGGTGGTGAGTTTTGACCGGTGTATCAAAGGTCCGAAGTAAAGTTACAACGGTCTTTGGCCGTTGTATAGTGACATTTGATTTTTGCAATATTTTTAATTTGAAAAAATTTTAAGTTATACAGAAAATGTGATTATGTTTGTACATTCGTAATAGTAAATCGTAATTAGACGTTAGAAAACTCAAAAAAATCGAGTAAGTGTGTTTGATGTAGATTCTGAAGTTTATGTTTTGACAATAAATTCTCAATTTCGCTCGCTGCTTTAAAAGCTGACTCATCTTCGCCATTCTGCAATATCCACATTTTAAGTTCAACTAAATGTGATCGAGCGCTTTGGATTGTGATAGTAGGTCTTTCAATTTCAGGATCATCTTCACCCTCTTCTTCGTCGCAAGATTCTTCATCTATTTCCCCATCATTTAGAATTGCTTCTATTATTTCAGCTTCAGATGGTACAAAGTTCGTAAGGACCTAGCAATATCAAGTTCATGATTGCTTCCAGCACATCAATGCGATAGTCTCTTTGATCGTCGAGATGTTCGATTAGCTTCCGAATAAGAGTCTTTCGATAGTTTTTCTTTACTTCGTTTATTATACCTAAATCTAGAGGCTGTAAAATAGATGTCACATTTGGCGGAAAGAAGCCTAGTTTAATATTTGTGAGCTTGCATTTCACCATGTGAGGCTTACAATTGTCAAGTTGTGAATAACTATAATAATAATAATTAAAGAAAAACAATAATCAAATATTCAGTGATACAATTTCATTAAAACTAAATTCCTTTACATACAACAAACTTACGTCTTGTGTCATCCATGCCCGTTTATTTGAGTTGTAATGAACGGGCAACGCAGTTTTTTTAATATTTTTGAAGCAACGGGGGTTGTCGTATTTTCCAATAATTAGGGGCTTTAGCTTCTCAGATCCATCAGAATTAGAACATAAAAGTACTGTGATCCGCTCTTTCGACAGTTTTCCGCCCGTACACACTTGTCCTTTTCTGTGCAATGTCTTATCTGGTAGAAGCTTATAAAATAATCCTGTTTCGTCACAATTAAAAATATCTTTACGACTATAGCCCTCACACATTTTGGGCCACACATCTTTCAGCCAGGTCGTTACTACAACATCATTTACTGATGCTGCTTCGCCTGAAATCGCACAAAAGGATACACCATTCCTTTTTTTCCAGTTATCAAGCCAACCGCCACTTCCTTTAAAATCGGGCTCGTTTAGTTTTTTCGCAAATTGCATCGCTTTTTCTAACAGTAATGGACCGTTAAGTGGTACATTTTTTTGCCTCTGAGCGTCAAACCACTGTGTCAAAGCTTCATCAATTTTCGGGAATCCACTAGTTCGAGCACGCTTTGATTTAGGTGCAAATTTGAGGTAATTATTTAAAATCTGACCTCTGCCTGACCAAATCGTCTGTACAATTGATTTGTGCAGGGACTTTTCTTTTGCAACCACTGACTGTTTTTTTCCACTCTCAAGCTCGTGAATGATTGACACTTTTTCACTCATTGTCATTTGCTTGCGGTTTTTCTTGTTCGTTGTTGGAGCCATACTCATTCGCTAATAAATCGCCAAGGCAAAAAGAAGTTAAAATTCAAAAAAAATATTTTAAAGCTAGCAAAACTTCTAACTCCTAGAGCCTAGTGGTACTCCTCGTGTTATTAGATCCCTTCTAATTTGTGTCATTTGTATCCACCCGCCTATTTATTTCTTGAAATATTATTCAATTCCATTTACAGATGGAGATAATGTTAAGAAAGAAAAAGTCGAGCCAAAGACCGTTGTAACAAATATCATTCTAATGGTAACAGTGATGTACGGCCCATAGATTTGGACCGGTGTATCAAGGCGACCGTTGTAGAATTGACCGTTGTAAGACTGTACTTTAACATTACGCAGTATAGCGTTGTTGCCGGGACTAAAAAATTTGACCGGTGTATCAAAGTGGCCGTTGTAGCCCAGGCCGTTGTAACAAAGTTTTACTGTATATAGATTATACATATTTTAACTTTAAAATTTTATCCAACCTTTGTTTTTAACTGCTTACCACGTACATTTGTACATCGCTTATTGATTGTAAGGGAGGCTCCATAAATGACGTCATTTGTGAATCATGCAATTCTCTAAAATATTATAGCTTTTTTTGTTAACTAGATGCCACGTACATCCATAAATGGCTTATTGATGGTAGAGGAGCTTCCATAAATGACGGCATTCGTGAATGGTGCAATTTATAAAAGTTTGGCAGCTACATTAAACTACATGCTACACACATTCGTATATGGCTTATTCATGGTAGGGGAGCTTCCATAAATCTTATATCCTCTTTTAGCGTAATATAAATTATCTTGTGCCTTTGTTGTAGCTCTGCATCTACTTGGGGTCCGCCCCCGGTCAACAAATCCGGCGCGAAGTGCCGGATTATTAGATGCTGAGCAAGCATCTAATGAAATGGTTTTGTCTGTCTGTCTGTCTGTCTGTCTGTCTGTCTGTCTGTCCGTTCGTTGGTCCTGCTCTACAGGTCAGTTTTTAATTGATTTTTTTTTAAATGCTTTTAAACTCTTAGGAATGCGAGCAAGAGGTGCCCTATTGTTTTTTGTAATGATCGCAATTATAGTTTGTCCGCAATTAGAAGTTGAATGGACCAAGAATTAAAATCTTTGTGTCGGGGTAAAAAAAGGGCGACTTTAAATGTCATGTACATACCTACCTGAGAGCTTGTCAAGTTTCGCAGAATAAAATACACATGGGAATTTTTCACGAATTTACATTTGTACGTTTAAAGGGCAGCCTGGTATAGTGGTCATGAGTTTAGGACTGCAATGTAGTATTGGAATATATTAATGCTCATGACGGAGGTCCACGCTTCGAGCCTCAGCTCAGGCAATCAGAATCTCCTGATTATACAGATTCCTATTCGTTACTACAAGTCACAGACATACGTACACTAGTAGGCTATGGATGGTGAGGGATCGTCCATAAACGACGTCCTTCAAATATTATAGTTTGAAGTACCCCCATTTATAACTTTATTTTTTTTCTAACCTGTTTTACTTACACTTAATGAGCTTACCTGTATTGGTTATAAATATTGAGGGATCGTCCCTAATGACGTCCTTCAAATATTATAGCCTTAGGTATCCAAATTTCCAACAACAAA
Organism: Dicyrtomina minuta; assembly: GCA_949802685.1. Taxonomy (NCBI): domain Eukaryota; kingdom Metazoa; phylum Arthropoda; class Collembola; order Symphypleona; family Dicyrtomidae; genus Dicyrtomina; species Dicyrtomina minuta. The sequence goes on along the minus strand of OX461808.1, from coordinate 103,724,650 downwards.
ATTTTTCCAGCCTATTTCAACATGCATGTTACATTGGTTATAGATATTCAGGGGTCGTCCATGATGACGTCCTTGAAATATTATAGTTTTAACAACGCCTATTTTCAATATTAAATTGTTTTGCAACGTGCTTTAAATACATGTAATGAACTTATCTATATTGGTTATAGATATTCAGGGATTGTACATCATGACGTCCTTCAAATTTCAAAAGTTGAGGTCACCTTTCTTCCAACAATACATTTTTTAATGTTGAGCAATCATATATTTTAACAGTGTTGGCTGTCTGTTTGTTTGCCTGTCTGTCTATCTGTCTACATGGCTGCAGATCACACCCTACAGGTCACATTTTTGAACCAATTAAATTTAAACAACTTTCTATCGTCCGCAAGTGCGAGGGAAGCGCCGGATTTTTTTATTTTGCACTTTGATTTTCTTCTTTTTATACTTTTACGTTGGCTACATATTAGTTGTTAAACTCAGGCCATAGTAAAAGACATTTGACAACGACAACACACTAAAGCCTACAGCTGAAGACAGTCTTAACAGTGAATTATTAAACGTAGTAGGTTTTTTCCTTTATAAATTCGGAGTTGAAACTGTGTACTACTAATTTTTAAGTTTAACATCGTTCAGAGAATGTGAAAATCAACAGTAATTAGTGGGTATTGCTTTTGGTACCCGTACCACGATTACCACCGCCACTACGAACAATAATTACGTAAACTTTAACGTTGAATTGTATTGTCCCTGAACGACACCGTGGAGTGGACCAAGTTCTCGGAAGCGCTCTTGGAGTCTCCGGCCAAACCGTCAGCGACGGAGTAGCCACTTCAATTCCATTCCACTCTCAACAATTCTCTCAATTACCACCACTAATAAACGATATAATTATACGTATTTCAAATATCTAAAACAAGGGCTAAAGCCCTTGTTTTATGGCAGCCTTAACAGTAACGTTAGTTCTTGCCGGGTCCATTTATAACATTTAAATTAAGGGGAGGTAGCCGTGAAAGAGTAAGTTTAGTGGCAATTTCAATGCAGACTTGTAAATGTTAATAAAAAATGTTTCAGGCGAAAATGCCTCCAGGCGATTTTCAGTTTTTGAAAAGTACATTTTTGGAATTTCCCGCCAAATCTTAAATCCGAAATTTGAACCCGTCAGTCAATGAATGCAGATATGAACGATATACTAGTGAAACCGGAATTAATAGGCGAACCTATTGAACTTGTAGTTCGAGGTCAGGTCATGATTAATTTTTAATTGTAATTAAAAAACTGAATTATTTTTTTTTCAAAATTGAGTGATGGTAATGTATGATATATCATTTTAAAGCCCTTGAAAAATTAAGAAAACGGGTATTTTGTTTTAGGCTTCGGACGCTTAAAAAAATATTTAGGCGGAATTTTCGAAAAAATTGACGGTTTTTAAAAAAAAAATGTTGAAAATTTGTGAGTAAAAACGTGCAGAGTCCGTTATTTGGATTCTACTCGTCGTTACTTTTCGAATGGTATATAACACTTCAAAATGGGTCAAATATTTCGATATCGTGAAAAATCCGCTAAATTATGTAGATAGGTAGGAATACCGTTAAACTTCCAATAAAAGCCCGGGACTCAATTTACTCAACCTAATCACGGTAGCCAGTTAATACATTACGTCTTATGGGCTTCTATTAGAGGCGGGCTTCAATAGGAGGCCGGCTTTAATTTGGAGTTTTACGGTAAATGAAGGTATGATTCAACTTGAAAAATGCAGAATAAAGTAGGTAGGTACGGAATCCACAAATTCACAAAACAAAAATTGATTTTAACAATGTTTGTTGGTGGTGGTAATTGTGGGTTCCCGTGCGTTTCGTCTGTATGCGTTTCGTCGGGTAGTAATTTTGACCTAAGATATTCGTCGGGTATGCGTTTCGTCGGGTTGGTTTTTGGGTGGCGTTTCGTCGGGTAGGTTTTTTAAAAATATGTGACGTTTCGTCGGGTAGGTTTTTTAAAATATTTGGCGGAATCGTTAGCGTTACTTAGAGGACACCACGAGGAGGTGATTTCCTGTCTCCCACAAGCGGAACATGTATGTTCCTTGTCAAAGTATGGAAATCAAATTAAAAATTAAAAACAATAAATACAATGTGCAATAATGCGAATTGAGTGCAATTAAGCGCACTCTTGGGTAGCAACTTTATGGATACTTAAAAGATTAGGTTGTCTTTTTGGTTTTCATCTTGTTCTCATTTGAGGAGTGTTGTTGTGTTTTGTTGTTGTTCCACACAACATTTGAAGTTGAGTAGAGCGTTTTTTTCGTTTTCGCGATGTCACAGAGGGTCCCGGTAATTCCGAATCGTAAAAAATTGGCGATGAAATTTACGGGGCTGCGACTGTAGGTGTCGGTGCCAAAGCAACTGGAGACATACGTGCTTTTTTATTTGTTGTTGTTTTGACTGTTTTGACTTTGTGTAGAATGCTTTCGTATGGCCTTGGGAGGTTGTTTAGTGGTTAGTTAGCGCTTTTGAGTTGTTGTTGATGTCGTTTTTTTCTTGGGCTTTTTGATTGTTTTAATTTTAACAAGGTTATGGCCAATCCCACGTACATATTTAATTTTATTGCAATTTTCGGACCATGCGCAAGACATGCGTCAGGCATAACCGACACTACCATTAGGTTCTCGTTTACTAAAGGTGTACTCAAATCCGTTAAATCCAATAATGTCTTTTCCACGTTTGGTTCTGCCACATAAAACACTTCCGTCAAAGTGGTCTAGTTCGTCCTCACTCTCACTGCTTATTTCTTCGTCACTCTAACTCAGGTCGTAATCACTTTCACTTAATTCGTCTATTTCGCTGTCCGTGTCACGAATGTTGTCAGTATAGCCCTCTTTTTCGAATTCAAAATCACTCATTTAGATTGAAGAATCCAAAATCCAGCTACCACCACCGAGTACTGGTGGAACGCAACTGAAGGAGGAAATATCCAACCTTTGAACAGAGTGAGTATAATATATGCAATACTTACCATAATAAAGGGTAAATATCATAGCTATCACTCATTTGAACTCAACTGATTATTTCCTTAACGTCGAACCTTATTAAAAAAACCTACCCGACGAAATGCATACCCGACGAATATCTTAGATAAAAATTACTACCCGACGAAACGCATACCGACGAAACGCCACGGAATCTAATTGTGAGTATTGTTGAGAGTGGAATTCAACAGTTTTTATTATCGGTAGTGGCGGCGGTGGTAGTGACGGTCTTAACGTTGGTGCCAAAAGCAATGCCCGTAATTAGGCACACAAGCTTTATAAACTTTGATCTTAATCTAATAATTATACAATTACTGATTTTCCGATGTTCTGGATAACGTAAAACTTGAGAATTAGTAGTACATAGTTTCAACTCAGAATTATTGTCATTTCTTTTCAACTAGACTTTAGACCCGCCAATTTCGGCGGAATTGCGCCTCATCTGGACACTGGCCCCGGTTACCCACTGTCACCGTACTCTAACGTGTCTAGGGTTGGTCGGGAATGAGGTAATGGTGTCGCAATGGGGTGCGGATTCAATTCAAGGGTAATCCATGTCAATTTTGTGAGTGTGCACACGACGACCAACCCTAGACACGTTAGAGTACGGTGGCAGTGGGTAACCGGGGCCAGTGTCCAGATGAGACGCAATTCCGCCGAAATCGGCGGGCCTAAAGTCTAGTTATTTATTAAACTCGTTGGAAGCTGCCGTGTTACTACGGTACACCCATAAATAGTTGCGTTTGTATTATATTTCTACATAAACCACAAACCACAGTCTTGGGTATGGGTAGGAGAAGTCCTAGGTTTGGTCGTGGGTAGGAAAAGTCCGTGTAGAAATCATACGGGTTGGGAAAGTTCGGGTGGGAAAAGTCTTGGTGGGAAAAGTCCGGGTGGGAAAAGTCCGTTTACCGGAATCCCGTGGGACCATCCGTTTAGCTGTTATTCCTTTTAACCGTTAAAGGGATTTTCCTTGTACGCGGAACATTATAAATATTTACAGATATACAGTTGAAGTTTTTATATTATTGTAAATGCAACAGACAATTTGTCCGTCGGTCATTTCTTCTTCCGTAAGCAAATTGTCATCTATGGACACATATGCAGAAAAAGTTAGTGCCACTACTTCAAAATTTTTTATACCCAAAGCTGTGGCCGCTTGTTTTAAGTTATTTCTCAATTTTCTCCTCAATTTTTGAAAAAATTCCTTTTACATGACCAAAAATTCCATAAAATGGTACAAAATCAATTGCTTATAACGGTTTATTCCTTATGTTGAATACATTTTAACCGGAAAATTATAACATTGCTAGCATGCCAACCAAACGGTCTATTTTTCTTTCGTATATCGGTTATTCCCTTTAACCGGGTTGCTTACATACGAATTATTTGCTACTGCACTTGTATTGAACAGATACTCTGGTGCTTGAATAAAGCAAAAACACAGAAAAAAATTTAAAAAAAACTCCAAAGCCATACAACTATTATGTGAACTCATTTAAATTGACATTTGTGTAAACGTGATGCATAAGTTATGCAAAACGTGTGATGAATAGGGCTGACAAAAACGAACAGTATTGAGAAAACGTGGGCTGGCCCGAAGTAGATGCTGAGCTTCAACAAAGGCACAAGACAATTTATGTTACGCTAAAAGATGATACGAGATTTATGGAAGCTCCCCTACAATCAATAAGACATATACCAATGTTCGTAGCTTGTAGTTTAATATAGCTGAAATTTTGTTATAAATTGCACCATTCACAAATAACGTCATTATGGACAATCCCTGAATATCTGTTATATAGGTAAGTACGTGACATGTAGTTAAAATAGGATGGACACAAATTTAAAGTTGGGACTTGGGATACTAGAAACTATGGTTTTTGAAGGACGTTATTATAGACGATCTCAAAACATCTATAACACATATAGGTCAGTCCGTGACATGTAGAAGAAATTTTCACGTGACATCATTTGCACGTTACCCTTAACCTGCTTACTTAATGTGAATGCAATAGCAGCTAAGTGGGGCTGTCTAGAAGAAATTTTCACGTGACGTTAATTGCGCGTCACCCCTAGCCTGCCTACCTTATGTGAATCTAATAGCACCTGAATGGGGCTGTCTAACAGAAATTTCCACGTGACGTCATTTGCGCGTCACCCCCAGCCTGCTTACCTAATGTGAATGCGATAGCAGCTGGGTGGGGATGTTTAGAAGAAATTTTCACGTGACGTCATTTGCGCGTCACCCCTAGCCTGCCTACCTTATTCAAATGCGAAAGCAGCTGGGTGGGGGTGACTAGAAAAAATTTTCGGCTGACGTCATTTTCGCGTCACCTTTAACCTGCTTACCTAATGTGAATGCGATTACATCTGGGTAGAGGTGTGTATAAGAAATATTCACCTGACATCATTTGCGCGTAACCCCTAACCTAATTTAAAGTTTCGTTAGAAGTGCATTTAAACGTGTAAACCTATACAAGGCACGTATTTGGGGTCGTTCGCAAATATCGCCACCCACCTTTACGGTGGGTGACTTTGAAAAAGGTGATAGGCCATATTAAAGATATAGCCATGTACGCAAGTCTGAAAAGGTTAGCAACTTAGGTGGGGGGTACAAAAATTTGGTAAATTTTGCTGGCGCCATTTGTGAACGGCCCCTTCACTGGTTTTTAGATGCTGAGCTTTAGCTGCATCTAATGAAATGGTTTTGTCCGTCCGTCTGTGTGTCTGTCTGTCTGTCCTCTTTTCATTGTTGTACGCTACATGTCGTAATTTTAAATCAATTATAATTTTAAAAAATCCTAAATCACGTCAATGCGATGTAGATGTGCTGTATAGTTTTTGGGTATCATCTATACAGTATGTTATTTGCAATTAGCAGTTAAATGGACCAACTCTAAAATTTTTTTACACTTCAATTTATTCACAGAGAAAAACCTAGTCTCAGCTCCCATAAGGTTACATTGACGTGCATACCTACCTACAAAAAAAATCTACATGGACTGTCGTGTGTTTAAACACACCGCGTACAATCTATGGCTACAACAACTACAGACTGCAACAAACCAGTATTATTACATGTGACATTCACGAAGGAATGAATGGTGGTGGCGGAGTTTACGAATTCTTGTCTTTCAGTTGTCATTTGACGTCGTCGTGAAGTCCGCTGTCGTGCATTTCATTATTATCTCGTAAATTGGTTGTCATTACCGTCAGTCAGTTCATCATTTTATTGTAATTTATCGGTCATGGTCGTCGTGTGGTCCATCTTATGGACGTCATGCAGTTCATTATTATAGTTTGCAGTTCAGTAATAAATAGTAAAGTGCAGTTTATTATTATGTATATTGTAAATTATTGGTCATTTTTAGATGCTGAGGTTTGGCTGCATCTAATGAAATAGTCATGTCCGGATGTCCGTCCATCTGTCTGTCTGTATGTTGGTCCGTCGCTACAGTCCTTCAAATATTATAGTTTTAGGTACCCCTCTTTACAACTTTACATTTTTTTACTCTCAATTTCGGTCACTTATAAAAACCGACAAAATGTCTGTTTCTCCTATCGCCAGTTAGTCCAACGCTGGACGTTGCATTTCTATACAGATTAAACTAAACAACTTTTAAACACTTGCAAATGCGAGGGACGTGTGTTGTATTTTTTTAAATTGAGATCGCACTAATCATTCTTCCACAATTAGTAGTTGAATGAAACAAATCCGAAATTTTTCCTTATACATTGTGAGGGATCGTCCGCTAATGACGTCTTTCAAAAATATCATAATTTTAGGTACTCCCCCCCCCCTCCTTTAATTATTTAACCATTTTTAGATTTTGAGCACATAATGACGTCCTTCAGTGTTATAGACATTCACGGAGCATCCATAATGACGTCCTTCAAATATCATAGTTTTTAAACCCCACGTCCCAACATTACATTTTTTTCCATCGTATCTTGACTTGTCACGGACTTAAATATATGTGCTACAGATATTCAGGGATCGATCATAATGACGTCCTTCAAATAGTATCGTTTTCAGTACCCCCAGTCTTAACATTATTAATTTTTCCAACTTATTTTAACTACATGTCACGGACTTTCCTATAATTATGTTATATATATTCAGGAATCGTCCATAATGACGTTCTTCAAATATCATAGCTTTTGGGACCCCCATTTTTAACTTCCCAATTTTTTCCAACCTTTTCTTTAACTGCTTGCTACGTACATTTGTATATGGCTTATTGATAGTAGGGGAGGCTCCACAAATGACGTCATTTGTAAATAATGTAATTCTCAAAAATATTTCAGCGTTTTTTAACAACATGCCACGTACTTCCATATATGACCTAATTATAATAAGGAAGCCTCCATAAACGACGTCATTTGTGAATGGTGCAATTTATAAAAAAATTTCAGCTATATTTAACTACATGCTACACACATTGGTATATGTCCTATTGATTGTAGGGGAGCTTCCATAAATCCTATATCATCTTTCAGCGTAACATAAATTGTCTTGCGCCTTTGTTGAAGCTCAGCATCTACTTCGGGCCCGCCTACGGTCGACGGTCGGATTTTTAGATGCCCATGCTTTCCATTCACCAAATTGCTTTTTGACATGGGTCCATTCAACATTTAATTGTGGAGCAATGGTCAGTCCGATTAAAGTGAAAAAACAATACAGACCTGCCTGCTCGCTTTTGTGGTTGTTTAAGAGAAGTTTCATGACAATCGAGTAGACGGTTTGACCTGTAGCGACGGACCAACAGACAGGCAGACAGACAGACAGACAGACATACAGACGGACGGACATGACCATTTTAATAGATGCTTAAGCTCAGCATCTAAAAAACGATAACGAAAGTCCCAAAAACGAAAAAAACGAAAAAACGAAATCCATATACTATTGTAAGGGTCGTGGTCGTTTTCGTGTCCGGTCAAGTCACCGCTGATTGGCTAACGAGGAAGGTCAGCGGTGATTTTGATTGGCTAAGGGTAAGGGAAAGAGAGGGCGAATGGTGATTGGCTGTGGGTAAGCTCAGCGGTGATTGTAATTGGCTAAGGATAAGGGAAAGAGAGGGCCAATGTTAATTGGCTGTGGAGGCTGAGTAGTAGTAGACTGAGGATGAAAGTGAAGGCAATGCAATAAATGTTGGAAAAATTTAAAATGTGTAGCTATATCGACATCAAACTCTACTCACTAGTCAGAATATAATTACATACATATCCATATTGTGTAGTAGAAATATTTCCCATACGAGTAGAAAGCATTTCGTTTATTTTATAAAAAAATTGAATTGGAAAAAATAACTGTAAAAAAATCAAACAGAAAAAAAACTGACTATTACAAATTACGTGAGCGCGAGCGCTTGTAATTATTTAAGAGAAAATGGAAAGCAACGAGTCCTGAATTTTAGTACAAAGTACATACAAGAATCCTTATAACAATCAACTAAGAATCAATGGCTATACATTTGCTTCCTTAAAGACATTTTTTTCCTATATACTTAATGAATTATACTTATGGTAGGAAAAAGTAAAGTAACGTTTAATATTTCGTCTGTTCTTATGCTACACACTGCCTGTATAAAAGTAAATCTAAAAGATTTTTCTAAAGTAACTGGGAAAGCATTCGACATAAATGTTAATATATACCTCATAAGAATTTTATAAGCTTTTAGTCCTTCAAGATAAAAATATCAGAATATTGAAAAGGAAATTACCTAATTTGAAAAATGTTTAGATTCAATTCAAAGACCTAGTCTAATAGATATTACCGTAGCAATATATGATGCGGTGAAGTATAAGTGCATGGGTTTCTGGTGTTTGGCTCATTCAAAGGCATGATCGAAAGAGGAAATCTTAACCAACAGGTATTCGTTTCACTCGAGAATTTCTAAGGAAAAAGGATGACCTCATGGTGAATGGTACTGTATGATACACGGCGAAAACGAAGTGAATATATATAACACCTACAATCAACTGCACAACAACATGTTGGATAGCCACACGCTCTGGCTGTATGCGAATGCATATTAGATCCTTATTCAGTCGAGTGATACCTAAAGAAATTTCACTATGTATCAAACCTACACTCAAAAGATTACCAAACGTACAGCAAGGTAATGTAACGGTATCACTGATTGCTCTACATCGTGCAGCAAAATTATGAGACACAAATGAGTTTTATTCGTATTTTAGTGGTGCTAGTAAAAGAACTGATAATAACATGATCTTCAGAATGTTGCCTTTATAAAAATAGTAACTTTTTAACTAGAGGATACAGTATAAATTAAATGATGGCAATGTTGCTTGAGATTGAATCAGGCAGAAATTAAATTGTTAATTAAATCAATCCGAAGAAGAGCCATTCTTTCTTTACAAGCACAACGACAATATTTACGCTTAGCCAAGGTAGTGAACGCATTAAGTATTAAAGTATTCTAAAGAAAAAAAGGTTTCACGATTTCACGTCATAAATTATCTATGAATTGTTTAAGATGATTTCAAGGAAAAATACAGAAAGGACTTCCCTGTTGGGGAACTCCAATACAAAAATAAAGAGCAGACTTTCTTTTTTAATGTTAAAATTATGTCAATAAGTAGAAAAAAGTAAGGGAAATGTTTGACAAATAACATTATCTACGTACATACCTAAATGATTCTTGAACAACAATGCCGAATAAGTTTTACGGTACTGATTTAGCAGCTAAAATAAAAATTTCGATTACTATCCAAGATGACTTATTACTTCGATTATTTGTAAACTGTAACGAATTTATGATGTCATTTATGCCACATTTATGCTTAAAGTATTAAAAAACTAACTTACCTTCACGAGATATGCAATGTGGCCTGATGTTAAGGTTTCGGACTGATGCTGCCAATTTCTTCCTATTATACAAAACAAGGTTTTAGCTTCTTCCAATACATATTATATGGTGAAGAACTAATAGAATGCAGACAAATCCATAAACATGGGACGCCGCGGGGCTTGCAAAGTCTGCCCCTTACAGGCGGAATCCCGTTTAACCGCATAACGAATTTCACTTGTACATAATGGAGGTTTTTTTAGGAAAAACAAGGTCAACAAGTATAATGCTTTGGCCATTAGATTCAAATTGTTTGAATTATTTAAGAAAGTCAGTTAATATAGTTTAATTTGATTTATTTTCGATCTGAGCAACACTTAAAGCATACGCTTTACGTGCTCGTTACTTACTAATATTTGTTCATCATCTGTATTCGAGTGCAACCACTAATTAATTTTTGAAATACATTTATTATAATTGTAACACTACACGCAATTTTTGTGAAATCGAATTCTGAACCGTCTACTGAGTTCCTTGGGCCATTATTTTGGAGGGCAGTGTCAAATTTGGTTGTAGGCCATATTCCCCCTGGGCATTATCCCCCCGGAACTTTTCTTCCTGGACCTTTTCCCCCCGAACATTTTCCCCCCAAACCCTTATTTAAGATACTGAAATGCTCACTAATTATGAAATGTTTATTAATAATGTTATGTCACAAATACAAACCGAAATTATACTTTATTGAAACCCTAAGCGTGGTTTGCGTAGATATAGATATACATGGAAAATTCAATTTTAAGATTAAAAATTAAAGCAAAAGAAGGAACTAGTTTTAATCATATTAAAATTTTTAAAGATATTAGTTAGTAGTAAACTTACCCTAGAAACATGTACTATACTATTTTTCCAATATGACTAAAAACAATGTAGATTAGTTATGTATGCTGGCATTATATAAAATCCTTCCTTACTAGATGGGTAAGAAAACGAAAGCAAAACTGTTTACCCTTTAAATTAGTTAAGTACATAGTACCTAAACTTGAGTTATGACACTATTAATTGAAAAAATAACTTGATATTGAAAAACTCAGCGCTATAATTAAAAGCGGTAACCATCACTATTGCACGATAAATAAAAAAAAATGCTGTTTGGATAAGTAATGTAAAAATATACTAATTAAAGAATGAATCAAAAATTAATAAATACTGCACTGCTGTGCACTATGTAATTCTAAAAATTAAACCTGATGGTGTCACCCAAACTACGAAGAACGTCTCGACACTCATAGAATTTTTGCTATATTTCATGCCAATATTTTTCAACTTTATTTGAAGCTTAACATAGAACTTCTGCATTCTTTTCCGTGGGTGTATTTCAGTGGCTTCCGAATTCTACGCAAACCACACTGAGGGTTCAATTAAGTATAATTTCGATTTGTATTTGTTAAATTATTAACTAGCATAACTTTATATAATGAGAAATTCAGTACCTTAAATAAGGGTTTGGGAGGAAAATGTCAGGGGTTACTGCTTGGGGGGGAAATGTCCGGGGGAAAAAGGTCCGGAGGGATAAGGTCTGGGGTAGGGAGTCCATGTCGTTATAACGATGACGACCATGACGACAATGACGACCAGTTTCAGGTTGTTCGTCATTATCGTTATTAAGCAAAAAAAAATCGTCATTTTCACAAATGACGACCATTCATTTAAACCGCCAATTGCAACACAAAATCCTACTGGAATCAAAAAAAGCCACGTGACGTTAAGCTTCTCTATTAAGAGAGTACGTTTTAGCCTTTTAGCTCGCATATTTCTGTTTAAACTTGGCCGTCCAATACTCTATCCCGTTGTAGCCTACATATATTCAGAACGTTTTAGGTTAGTGTGAAGTCGGCGGACGGGAAACGTATGCTGGTGGAAGTATTCTTGTAGTTGTAGTTAACAACAATAATATAAAATCGTTTAAGCTAGATAATTAATTACTTAATTAATTTATTACTGCCTCAACTAACACTACTGACATGTGAGACGCCATCAGTTTCTATTGAAGACGATTTTAACATAGCCCTAGCGCGAATTAATAACTCTAAAACGAAACAGGTTAGCACTATCAAACTTTAATAGATGCGAAAAATTATTATATTGAATTTAGTTTTCAATTTTTTTTCGCGTATAGGTTATTATTAGGCTCAATCATGTCATTTTTTATTAGGGGTTACCTCTTAATCGCGGGTCAAAGTTGACCCTTCGCGCCCATATTTCACAAGAACTGGGCACGTTTATTAACTCCTTTAATTTAGATGAAACGGAATCGATTTGTATAGAAAATTTTGTATCATTGGCACACTAAAACGTGGTCGTCATTATGTCGTCATGTCGTCATTTGTCGTCATTGCATTGGTCGTCATCGTCATTGTCGTCATTTGAAAACTGGTCGTCATTGGACTCCCTAGTCTGGGGGGATTATGCCCAGGGGGAATATGTCCGTATACCGTCAAATTCATTTATTATTTTAAAGTTGTCTTGCTCACTAATGTTATTACCTACAATCTACATAATTTACCGGAATTTTAAAAATTTGGCAATACTAGACCAATTTCATCGAGCCATATATCATTCGAAAGCTAATCACCAGTAGAATTTAAATAACGGGACGAGCCTCCATTATAACAAAACGTTTTCAAAATAACGGTCTTTTAATTCTTAAATGCCGCCAAAAATATGTTGTATGAGTTTTGTTTTGTTTTGTTTTGTTTAGTTTTGAGCTTTATTCATGTGTCAAGTTATACAGTTCAAACATTATTTAGTTAGTACTGATTTCCAATAACAGACACAGTATTTGGTTACAATATATCAAGTCCAGTATTTTTTAGAAACAAATCCAGTTACGCAAATATGGTTATAAACGAAGTTAACAAATTTTAAACTATAAATTAAGGAGGTGTGTACATAGAGAAGTATCTACATTTTCTACTCGATATAAAATAAGAACTTAATTGTTTCTTAAACTCAGATAAAGTAAGATCAGTGTTACGCAGATGTGATGGGAGCTTGTTCCAGGTATCTACAGCTCTATACAGAAATGACTTTTTAAACGCTGCGGAGGGGCTACGATATATGTGCTCGAGCAAGATACCATCACCTGACCTTGTTGGCCTTACAATCTTTTTAATTTTAAACAAATTATTTATATATTCAATATTCGAACCAAATTTCAAGGTTTTAAATGCAAAAATTAACATAACATCGTTTATACGTTCTTTGATAGAAAGCATATTAGCCTGCTCTAGAACTATGGATTCATCAATTTTAACCTTGTTCTTACTATGCTTTTTTGTTACAAATGGAATTTGAGAGAATATAACAATGCTCCTGTTGATTATGTTTTGCTTGCTGTACTTTAAATAGTACATATCAGTCTGAACAGCCCAAATAGGCAAACAGTAGTCAATTTAGGATAACACGTAAGCATTAACCATAGTACAGCAAACCTTAAACGTTAGGTATTTTCTAATGTTATGTATCATACAGATAGCAGTAGACTCTTTTCTTAACGTATAAACTATGTTCCTTAAAATTCAAATGTGAATCAATAATAATACCTAAGTACCTAAAATGGTTTACACGTACCAGAGATACACCATTGGACGACAAACTTACTGTGTCACTACAAACTACGTGATGCGATTTATGAAGTATCATGAATTAAGTTTTACTTACGTTTATTTTCAACCTAAAGTTATTAAACCAATTATTTACACTGTCTAATGCTTCTTGCATTGTACCCTAGGGTTTAAAAAGACACGAATCAGCACAGTAAATAACTAAGTCGTCAGCGTATAAAGCATATTGCAGTGTAGAACTAAATGCATCGGATATATCATTAAAAAATAGAATAAATAGTAACGGTCCAACAATAGATCCTTGTGGTACACCACTCAGCAGATCATAGTCAACAAAAACATAACAACCATTTTGAATACAGAATTTTCTATTCCTTAAGTAGTCAGCCAACAGCTTAAGAGTGTGTCCATCAAAGCAAATTTATCTCTTAGCTTAATTAACAATAAGGTGTGGTCTACAGAGTCGAAGGCTTTGGTTAAATCTATAAATAATGCTAGGCAGCGAACACAACTAGAATTAATACAATTAAAGACATCTTGTGTAAACTGTATCACTGCCGACAGGCAGCACCGTCCAGGTCTGAACCCGTATTGATTAGCATTCAGCAGCCCCGCCGACTGAACTTTATCTAACATCCTTTGCTGAAGCATCTTTTCAAATAATTTATTCAGTAATATCAGTTTAGATATTGGCCTGTAAGAGTTAGGGTCTAATTTGCTTCCCTTTCCTTTATATACTGGAATTACGGTTGTGTGTTTAAATGCAGCTGGAAAAGCAGCAAGTATCAGAAACTGAGTGTACATGATTGCAAGTGGGACAGCTAAAGTATTAATACTATTACTTCGTACAATGTAGCTCTGATCTTGAGTACTGCCTGAGTTTTTTGGCTTTATTTTTCTAAATGCACGAGTGACTTCTGTGGTAGTAAATGGAATAACATTGTTAACTGTCGTGTTAATTGTATTGTATAACACATCTAGGTCATTTGAAGGTGCACAATGCACTACAAATGCATTAGCCAGGTTTTGTGCGATTTCACTCTGAGTGCATATAACCTCGTTTTTAAGCCTTAGTTCAGTTATCTGTCTTGTGCATTTATTTTTACCAGTCAGGGAATTCACTGTATCCCAAATGCTTGATGAAGCAGGTACATTATTTAGTTTGTTTTTGTCATGACTAAGTTTTGACTGCTTTATAATGTTAGAAAGAAAGTTACGTATAGCCTTATATTCACTCCAAGCCTCTGGACTGCCTGTGTTTTTACTCAGTGCTTTGAAGTAATCCCTTCTGAGCATTAAGCGTTTGATAACGCCTGTGAGGAATTCAGAAGTTTCATTTTTAGTTCTGCGATTACCTTTAGGTGCGTGTACGTAAAGTACACTATTTAGATTTAAGTTAAATGAGCTGAGGATATCGTCAGAATTACCTAGGCATTACCATAGCTACTTGCAATATTCACAACATCAAGTGTGTCAGTATTGTTGTCATTCAAATTTATATTAAAATCTCCCATAACTATTCTGTCACCTTTAATGTTCACTTGAGCTAATAGAACTTCCCAACTTTCTATGAAATCCTGAACTATGACTTGTGGCGGTTTGTAAACAGAGATTAATGTGAAAGTTATAGCATATGCTTTGGAAATTTTGATGCAATTAAATTCTAGCTCGTGTTTATTAGGTATTCTTATAGAGTATTCTATAAACTCCAGGTGGTTTTCAAATAAATAACAGTGCTACCACCCCCTCTATGTTCCGTCTTTACGAAAGTAGTTGTACTTTTTTACCACATAGGGTCCGATGTCAAAAAAAACTGTAGGAGTTGCGTACAGTCATTCGAACAGGAAGCAAGTGCGTGTTTTGTGGGAAGAAAATAAATGTTTTTTTATTTCTTTTAGTGTGTGATTGTGTGAGAAAGAAAAGACGGGAGGATAGCAAATTTACCGGAGAAGGTTGGAGCGGAAGGAGTCTTCTCGGGCAAGGGGTGTCATTTCGATCACCAAATTTTATTTCTCTTACAGAGGGGGAACTATTTATTTATTTTATATTTTTTATTTAGTTTTTTCCCTGGTGGCCGGGTGGCTGAATGTTTTTGTGTTGGGTGTACTTAGGTTGGAGCTACAGCACCAATCTAAAAACCTCTCTCAGCAAATTATTTAGCTCTTAGTTCATAGATGTGAGGTGGGATGGCAGCAGGTGGTCAAATATGATATTGACACTGCTGCTGTCTTTTTTTTTCTTTTTTGTTGTACCAGGTGGGAATGAGAATAAATTGTATTTATTTTTTTTACTACTGTTAGCGAGTTGTTGGGTTGGGTCTTGGATGTCTGGAAGGTTAATAAGTACTGACCGGTCACTCCAGACTAATACCAGTTCACCTTGTGAACTGGTATTAACTGATGGGCATTCATGTATGTTTGTTGTATTGGGAAGAGGTCGTGTTGTCTGATATGCCTTGTAACTATTATGGTTACTGGCTGTTTCAGACATGGAGACCAATGCTGGGGCTACCTCTGAGGGGGAGGCCTGGAGTGTGCATATGTTGTCCGATCCGGATTCCAACATCCTTGGGGAATCATCATGTGATTCCAACTTCACGATTAGGTCGGGTGTCAGTGCGATGTGTTCAGAGAAGAAAGGGGCTCCAAAAGGGAGCAGTGATCATGAGAATACCCCGAAGCCCGTGATTGGTGGGATGGCTCCTAGATTTAGTGATACTCACGGGAGGGCATTTGCGTTGGGAAAGGTGACTTCTGGGGTTGGGAGTTTGCTCCTGCAGGAGGGTGCTGATGGTTTGACGGGGCTTCCAAGGCAGGTTCGGAGAGTGGGGGAGTGGGAGGGGCCACCTCTACTAATACCGGGGGTGCGAAAGAGGGGTCAGTTGTGAGAAATATCATTGCGGCTGTTCGCTCTTCTACTAACAAGACTCCTGCTACTCCTACTGCTCCGAGTCCCGCACAAGAGAGGAAAGCCTGGCAGAATAGAAAGAAGAGGCAGAATAAGAAGAGGAACAGGGAGTCGGCCAAGTCTAGTGGTAGTACGTCTGGCAGTGTCAAAGCTGATGTGCCTCCAGCTGGATCAGGTGGTTCTCCGGTTGAGCAGGCAGCTAAGAAATCCTTTAGGGACAGGGATTTGGCTGCTCGGGAGCTGAAGGCTGGTGTGGATGTAGAGGCAGAGGGCGTAGGGCCTACTGTGAAGCCTAAGGTGCCTACTGTGGTGGAATTGGTGGATGGGGTCACTGGCTGTTACGTGCCTGCTGCTGATGAGAACTCTGTTCTTGTTGGGTTGGTGGGTATGCCTGATGATATCAGTGTCACTAGGTCAATGTTCGCTCGCTTTTATAGTGAAATGACGTTGCGTGTCAACAATGTGGTAGACTTTGCGGTAACTGGCTGCTGCAGGTTCAAAGGTGTCTACTGGGTTCAGGGACGAATTCGAGTCGATGGTGGGAATTCGACAGCTCGTGATTGGGCTAGTACTGCTTGTGAAAGTATTGTGTGGGAAGCACCTTTGGAGGAGAAAAAATTTTTTCCCGGGGCGCTCCCTGTGGTCAAAACGAGGAGAATTAAGCTCCGGGTGGAAATAGAGGGGCACAGCTACGAAAAGCTCTTTCGTGAGGCCTTTACGGAATTTGTGCTCCTTTTGAAGGATCGCAATCCAGGATTGGTAACTCTTTTCTGGCTGCCATTGGACGTAAGAGCGATCACCAGGGGTGGAAGGCCCCTCCGCGTTTGGCATCTTGCAGTAGATGCGGAAAGCAATCGGTTCCTGTCCACCCTTGGTCATTGGCTCTTCTATGGGATGGGTCAAATCTGGTTCGAGGTTGTAGGTGGTGCCGTTGCTGGTGGTAGTGCGGCCGCTGGTGATAGTGCGGTCGCTGGTGCTAGTTCGGTCGCTGGTGGTAGTGCGACTGCTAGTAGCGGTATGACCTGGGTGTGAGGTGTGTCAGGTAGGATGGCGGGTTTCGGTACGTGACAGCTGTCCATCAGACGAGTTTATTTCATTTATTTTTCTCTCTTCTCATTTTTGCCTCTTAATATTTTATTCCATTTCTTTTTTTCTCTCTCTTTATTTTATTTTTTTTCTTGTAAGGGGGAGTCTGCAATAGGCCATTATAAATAAGGCCTCGGCGGCGTTAGTTTACTAAACCCCTGTAAATAATAATAATAATAGGGTCCAAACGGCATAGTTGGTTGCAATTTACTTTCAGTTATGCCTAATATATCAAGCTTATAGGATTCTAAGAGGTTACGTACATCTTCAATTTTCGAAATATTAAAACCGTTTAGGTTTACGTGAGCTACTTTAAAGCCTTTAGTACCTAGTCCTGTTTTAGGTATGTTGTAACTCAATCTATTAGTACTATCAGTAGCCGTAATATTATGCAGATCAGGACTTGGAAATATACAGTTCATGCAATACCAACTACTATTATCAGCTTGATTGCATAGGACGACTTCATTGTTACAACCCAAACAAGTACTTACAACTAAATTATTTTCACAATTTTGACAGTACCAAAAATCTGTAGTACAGCTCTACAATTTTGATTGGGTGTTTTGAAAGACGCAAGACGAGTGGAATTCCAGCTTGCAGTTGCAGCAGGAGGTCTTCTGTTGATGTCTTCCAAATTTGAAATGGCATTTGCTGCATTTTCGGGGTCGTGCCATGATGGATTCAGGTTAATCTCAAGCTTCACTACTATAGTATAGCCTTTAATCTCTCCCAAGCACGAAAAACGGTCTCGCTGAGTCGATTTATGCTGATCTGCAGATGTAAATGTTGAAACACCGAGCTACATCAGTAATATCCCTCAAAACACCATTTCACGACACACATATGGCTGTTGTCGGGTTTAATCCAGACTCCACAAGAATCAGGTAGAACCGGCTTCCAATCACCAAGGCCAGATTATATTTGTATCCACAAATTTCCAGTTCTAGCACTTATTTACATTAATATGCATATATGTGCATATTTAATAAGATCAAAATAATTTCACCAAAATTGGGTGGTTGCAATGAGCCAACTTTTTTTAAAGTTAGTAAAAATCTAAGCGGAGGGGAGTAATTGAAGTATTTGCAGTTGGCTCATAGCATGCGCCTTAGCCTGGATTCGAACCACGAACCAAGCTCTTCACACAGGATCACCCCCTCGACCAAAGGTGGTGATCTGAGATAATAGGTTTTCTAACAGAAGTTATAGGAAGGATTCCAATAGAAAAGCTTACTACAAGTTTGAGCTGGCGGCACTGGTAATGTTATTCAGCCTACACCACTTTTATCTAATGATCTTATCTTCTTTTTCTTTTATCCGAGCACTCAAACTATTACTGATACTAAAATATTTCCAGGAGTGTAGTAATGGTGGCGCACTTATTGTTTGTGTTTCGAATATAAAATAATATTTATTGCTATATTTTACTTTCAAAGTCACTTCGAGATACAAGTCTCAAGTATTAGTATTAGCACTATTTCCATGTCTTTCTCAAATCTCGTTTCCAAAACACAACACACCAATTGCCACTTGGCAGAGTTGATGTTACTGCCTCGGCAGTCAACTGTCAACAAGAGTCACAATGAGTCACAATAAAAAAAAATGGTGTCTGCTTATTTTTGAAGACCTTTTAAATGATATATCACTTGACACAATCCGTTAAAAGTTTTTAATTTGCAATTATGTTATTTAAAAACCATTTAAAACCTAATAACGATCGTGCTTCCACACCATGTTCATTAGCTTTGCCTAATTGTCACCATTCCAATGATATATCATTTTAGTGTAAATGTATTGAGTAACCGGTCGAAATCTTGAGTTAACACAATAGTTATTGTATGCATAGTAAAGCTGTTCGACTCTTTTACTTTTGGGAAGATTTCAGCAGGAATTCAAAGTTTTAACGCAACTGAAATTTTAATTCAGTCACAACATGCACTCCACTATGAAATCAAAAATTTCGAATCCGATCAGTCAAAATCTTTAGATTTCCTTGCCATTCCGCCTGATGTTCGTGAAGCAGTCTTTGCTGTGCTTGGTAAGAAAAGTAAACCTATTCGTGATCACTTAAGAAATTTGGAATATGAAGGTTGGTGTAAGCTTCCTCAAAAAGGCCAAGGAGTAATACAATTTGCTATATGCCCGCAAGCTAATAGATGGATTATTTCAAAAAACGACCTTAACGCAGTAATATGCCTAGACACAGAAATAACGCATGAGGAACTAGAAATTGCAATCAATAAACTTTCAATGAGCAAAGCCCCAGGTGAAGATGGCATACCCAATGAAGTGTGGAAATCATTAGACTATAAATCTGAAAATATGCTCTTAGGAACTTTGAATGAAATAATAAGCACAGCCAGGGTACCCAGCGGATGGAACAATATAACCCTTGTACCTATTTTTAAAAAAGGGAACCCAAATGAACCAGGAAATTATAGACCAATATCGTTGTTAAATACAAGTACAAAACTTCTCACCATAATACTAGCTGAACGACTTCAAGCCTGGGGAAACAGCAACAATTTAATTTCAGAAAATCAATCCGCATACAAGAAAGGCTCTGGATGTGTTGACAATATATTTAGACTACACGCTTGCATCCAGCATGCGATGAACAAGTCTAGTAAAAAACTTTTTGCCCTGTTCGTAGATCTTTCACAAGCAGTTGATTCTATAACACATGAGAGGCTATGGACTAAAATGGAAAATGCAGGAATAAGTCAAAACTTCATTCATATTGTACAATCTATTTATCAAAGCGCAAGAACGAAATTCAGAACAACAAATGGTTACACTGAATGGATAAAAATAATAAAAGGAGTACTCCAAGGAGAAACCCTGTCGCCAATACTATTTAACTTGTACATGGATGAGATTGTCAATAAGTTGAACAAAAGCGATGCCATGGGAATTAAAATGCTAACATTCCACATCCTTATACTCCTTTACGCCGACGACATTGTACTGATGGCACACAACCCAATGGATCTTCAGAAAGAAATTAATGAGCTAAAAGAATTTTTTGACTTAAATCAACTAAAACTCAATCTCTCAAAAACAAATGTCGTAATTTTTCGAAAAGCAAAAAAGCACCCAAAAGGACTCCAAGTTAAGTTTCAATGGGGGAACGAAATCATAAAAGAAGCAGATGAATATACTTATTTGGGTGTAACATATAATTATCAAGGAAATATGAAAAAAGCTAAGGAGAGTACTCTCATAAAAAGCCAAGCTGCGCTGAGAAGCCTGTTTAGCCTATTCGCAAAAAGTAAAACAAATAATATTAAAGTTAAAATGAGGCTATTCAGCTCACTTGTCAAATCTGTCCTTCTCTACGCAGATCCGGTGTGGGCAATTTATTACATTGATGAACTGGAAAAATTCCAAACAAAATTTCTACGAAGTGTACTTAATGTGACAAACATGGCACCGGGCTACATTTTGCGCCTAGAGACTGGTACCAGCTCAATCAAGTTTGCAATCTTCAAACACACTTTAAAATTCTTGAAAAACAACATATTTGCAAAAGCTGGAAATAATCTGAACCACAAGTGTTACGAACAATTAAAGGAGGATCACACAAAGAAGAACATTAACAACTGGTATAGTAACCTTTTAAAACTATTTCAACAATTCAAAATGGAGAAAGAACTGAATGACCTTAACTGGTTAAACGTTAACGAAAAATGGAAATCCTACATCAATAGGGCAAGGCAATATTCAATCAATAATGACGTCGCAGACATGGTAAACAGTGCCACCATCCCACACTACAAAGCTTTAAAAACAAATGTTAAACCAAGTGACTGGCTGCACGGTAATCGAAATGGGGAAGTCTCCCAACTATATTTACAACTGAGACTGAAGCAGAATACAATACGAATTAAAGGAAAAACAACAATTCTGAATGGAATGTGGAAGATATGGGACAAGCAGAAAAAGAAACCTACAGCTTGTAACAAGTGCGACACAAATCTAGATGAGACACAATATCATATTATGTTTCAATGCCCCCATTACGACGGATTAAGAATAAAATATATCAACCCCATAACACGGGGTACCCCAGACCAAGAAAGTTACCACATGATACTTAGCGATGACGTCAGCGACCCTCAGAAATTGGAAAACTTCTATTTCTTCTGGAAATCAGCAATACAACAACGCAGTCAATAGAAAAGCATTGGTTGGGATGTATGGGACGTTCAAATGCGTATATGAATCACTAAATATCATTTCAGAAACAATTTCAATTACCAATATGAAAGATCAGAGCGCCTTTTGCAGCTGTGCTGTTGCGTTTTTTCAATTTAATTATCTATTAGGAGTACTTAAGCTGTTTCACTATAGCTGTTTATGTATCTTTTCATAAATAACGAATGCACATAATACACTATTCCTATCTCAATCATTAATAATATATCGTATTATTGTAGTACGGATTACCAATGTACCTATTTTGTATCATTTTTTATCATATTTAATTTCATTCTATTTAACTAATGTAACTATAACGATAATTTAACTATTTCAAAAAACCCAAAACCCAAGCTGAGGACGACAAACTACGAACCTAAATTTTATAACTCTTACTCGTACTCATCTTTATTCCAAATATATGTCATATCACTAACATTATTGTAAAATCTAATAGTTGTGTAGGCCAAAGGCCATATCAACTTTGAAAATAAATCATATTATTATTATTATTAAAAAAAAAATGGTGTCTGCTTATTTTTGAAGACCTTTTAAATGATATATCACTTGACACAATCCGTTAAAAGTTTTTAATTTGCAATTATGTTATTTAAAAACCATTTAAAACCTAATAACGATCGTGCTTCCACACCATGTTCATTAGCTTTGCCTAATTGTCACCATTCCAATGATATATCATTTTAGTGTAAATGTATTGAGTAACCGGTCGAAATCTTGAGTTAACACAATAGTTATTGTATGCATAGTAAAGCTGTTCGACTCTTTTACTTTTGGGAAGATTTCAGCAGGAATTCAAAGTTTTAACGCAACTGAAATTTTAATTCAGTCACAACATGCACTCCACTATGAAATCAAAAATTTCGAATCCGATCAGTCAAAATCTTTAGATTTCCTTGCCATTCCGCCTGATGTTCGTGAAGCAGTCTTTGCTGTGCGTGGTAAGAAAAGTAAACCTATTCGTGATCACTTAAGAAATTTGGAATATGAAGGTTGGTGTAAGCTTCCTCAAAAAGGCCAAGGAGTAATACAATTTGCTGAATGCCCGCAAGCTAATAGATGGATTATTTAAAAAAATGGTCTTTCATCATCTGAATGGACAAACGCATTAAAAATGATTGGCAATGTTATGCCGGTAAACGCAATCCCGAGACCTGACCAAGGATAATTCCGCTGCCGCCATGGTTGTAGCGAGACTGAAACATTAGGACATATCCTTGGAAATTCCCCCCGGGGGGTGCTTAATTCGTAATAACAGACATTATGCTGTGCGGCGCTTGATTGCGGAGGCAATGAAAATTTCTGGATGGAAAGTTCTGCAAGAGGTGGAGTATACTGGCGATGGCTCACGAAGAGTTGATATTATTGCATACAATCAAAGTTCTAAAAAAGGTTTAATTCTGGATCCTACTGTTAGAATGGAACAGAATGACACTCAACAAGCTGAGGCAGTAAATCAGGAGAAAAAATTAATTTATGATCCTTGCATTCCGTACTTTCAACAAAAGCTTGGGTTAAAAGAAATTGAGGTGATAGGACTTTATGTTGGAGCTCGAGGGACAATTACAAAATTTTGTCTGGATTTCATGAAATCACAAGCATTAACATCTTTCCTTATTGAAGATATTGCAACAACAGTTTTGAAGAAATCTGTACAGATTTGCCAACACCATTTATATTTGACTGTTCCGAATACCTAATTCGTTAAATTAATTATGTATTTTATACAGTTTTAAAAAAAACTACTTTTATCAGCTAACCAATTTTTGATCCGTATACTGAGTCTCGTAGGCTACCCTCGATGGAGGTCAGTGTTAAGTTTGTTCTTTTGAATAAAGTTTATCTTTCTCTCTAAAACCTAAAGCGGCGTAATTCCTTGTAACTTTTAAAATGAATTAAATGCGAGTAATATAAAAAAAATATGTACATCACCAATTAATAATTTTGAATTCCAATTAATAAACAATCTGTAAAGGTACCTACATTCTACATATACTCCATCCACACGGGTGTATCTTTGGAGAAACACTTTCTAGAATGAGACACACATATCCTGAATGAAGAATCAAAAGGGACAAAATCTAATGTAAGCTAGAATTAAAATGAGCAATGTAGGTATGTCAAAAAAACAAATGAGATAAATGAGTAAAATTTTAATACAGAGTTTTTAAAGTGTGCAAAGATTCAAAATATAAGTTTTTGAAGAGTGAAAATTGTTCTGAGCGCTTTAGTTTGTTTAGTATTCCATTTACCTGTTTTTTAAATTCGCAAAATATTCTAAATTCATGTTTTGAAGTGTGCAAATTGTTCTAATTACATGCTTTAGAAATTTGCATAATATTTCATTTATGTACATGTTTTTTTAAAGTGCAAAAAATTCTAAACTCATTCATTCATTCAGGTCAAATTGTTCTTGATACATGATTTAGAAATTTTGCAAAATATTCCATTTACATGTAATTTAAGTGTGAAAAATATTCTAAATTCATATTTTTGAATTGTACAAATTTTTCTAACTACATGCTTTAGAAATTTGCAAAATTTTTTTCGTCCAGATAAGATAAGTGAACTCCAGTGCTCAATCACATACAGTGCCTCTCTGCTACTTTGGCCCTGTATTTACTTCTTATTTTTATTACCTCTTACAATACCCATTACAAGTGGCCAAAAATTTCCAAAAATGGTAAAATACAGTCCGTTATAACCGATCATTCCTTACTTCGGTTTCTTTATATCAGGAAAATTTTAAAATTGCAAGCATAGCTGGCCACATATTTTAAATTTGCCCCTTGCAGCCATTTCTCCCTTTTAAGCGGATTTGTCTGCATACTTAACAGCTATAGTACAAGTCCATACATTTCTTAATAGCAACCTGACACAGGTCTATGTATTTTTTGAAAGTAAGCAAATGGCAAAAATACATGCAAATAGTTCGCGTTGGGGCAATAGTTGCGCTGCATACGTTTTTAATGCGTTTGACGTGCGCATATATACTCCCTGTACCTTTACGTGACCTGATCGGATACCGCCATACATTGAACGAGCCCATAATACAGGTTGCGAGTCGTTTGAAAATGAACGTATTGTAAGGAGGTCTCGAGCAGACCTTCAACGTAAACTGCTGCGAGCCAATCTGCTGATCCAAGCGGCCTACACATAACATTTCCAGAAGCAGGCACGCTTGCACATAGTAATTATTTTGGTTGGTCTTACTAGTTAGCAATAGTTAGCCATGTCAGTTGCAACCAGTCAGTTTTCTACAGCTACTCAGTTTTTCGCTTATCTTTTTTATCTCAATAAAGAATTACTAAAAATTAAAAATCCACCTTTAAATCCACCACCTACCATCAAATTAAGTTAATAGAATCTCTCGCCAGGTGTCCAAACCCTGTCTGGTGTACTCGGTAGCAGGGACATGAAATTGTTTGGATACCTTGCGCGAGTTCAACTTACACAACTTGCCAATGTGTAATCAATTTTTGTCAGGACATATTTTTTTGTCGAAAAGAGCGTCCGAAAAACTTAGAACGGCTTAACAACATGATGCGCCAAATGAGTTTCGGTCGATGAACATTTATTTCGAAAAATCAAAAAAGGTCTCAAAATGGGGTTTTAATCCTATTTTTTATTTTTTTTTTAACATCTCAAGCACCATTTTTGAAACTTTTGTTTGGAAAATCATTTTAAAATATTCTGTGTTCGGCACTGAACCGAAGTTTTAGTTAATTTTTCTTTAACTCTAAAGTTCGTATAACTTCACAAATTGTGAGTTGAAATGCCAACATTCTTTAGTCATATTTAATGTGTCTTTAATTTTGTCACATATCCAAATTAATAGGAAAAGGTAGCTAAAACCAAAGGCTATTAGAACAAGTGAACGGTGAAGTGTAAAACCATCCATTAGTCGAGATTCGAACCCGAATTAAAATACCAATTTGGCGAGTAGGTAGGCTGGCAAAATCTAAAAAGTGCACGTGCTTTTAAATACAAAATTTGTACAGTAGGTACATACCAGACGCCGCTGTACGACTACTGCACTTCATACACTACAATAATCGTGCCGTGTGTTATCATATACAGTATCACATAAAAGTTACAAAAATCATTTACAACAATTAACAATGGCCACCAATCTGGACTCAATTATTCGTGCTAAACACGATTCAGAACTAGCAATCCACCCAAATCTCACTAAATGGCCATGCCCATTCTGTCCGCAGCTTTTACAAAATGCTAAAGGAGTCAAATTACACATTACGAAAAAACATCAGACAGAGCACCGGTCGTTTATTGCCGACAGCTTCAATACCCAGTACAGTGCCGTAGATCATACTGAAGACGCATCTTTACCGTCGTTATCAGCCGATTTTAAAAACATAATATTAGCTCTAAAAAATCTCCTTTTCACCGAAAACCCAAATCATGAATTATTCGAATCCATACTACAAAATTATCAATCGACACTCCGAAAGTGCGAAGTTGAACTGCCAGGGCCCCCAAACCCAAGTTCAAAATTTTACAAAATGCGGAAAAATAATAATCTGTTTCAAAACGCCGACAGAAGTCACCAAACAAACTCAAACCCTGAAAGAGCCTCTAAACGTGATCGCCAGGCCCGGAAGCAAAAATTTATGAAAAAGAAAATTCAATGGCTGTATTCTAACAATAGAAAAAAAGCGGTAGTGCTAGCCACAGGCGGCGGCGACGATAAAGGATGTACAATTGATCTCGACAAACTACATCACGAATTTTCACAGCGTTGGTCAACCCCAAACCCAAAACTGAGAATCACTTGTAGTGAACCCTCATCATCTGATCAGGCTGAGCTCGATGAAAACTTTAATAGTTATATTTCAGTTGAAACAATAAAGTTTCACATCAAAAAGCTTAATAGAGAAAGCTCACCCGGCCCAGACGGCATTATACCCCGATGGGTGAAGGCAACGTCCAACCACTCAGCAGAAATTCTTTCTCTATGCCTCAAATATATGCTAGAATACAACCATGTCCCCGAGTTCATGAAGGAAGCCAGAACCATACTCATTTACAAAAAGAAGGGCGACCCACATGACCCAAAAAACTGGCGGCCTATCAGTATTTGCTCAGTTTTACGCCGAATAATTGAAAAGGCTCTAGATAAGGAGTTTCGTTCGTATGTCGACTTCAACGAATGTCAAAGAGGATTCACTTCTGTCGATGGAACTTTGATCAACACCAAGCTGTTTGATGCATGCATGAAACAGGCGAAAAAAGACAAAACGGATTTTACAGGCGTTTTTCTGGACGTTGTTCAAGCATTTGACATGGTTGGCCACAATCACATTATCCACAGAATTAATTCCAAGGCGGCGCCATCAAAGCTAAAACAACTAACCATAAGTCTGCAAGTGAATAACCATACCACTATCCAAACAAGTAAGGGCAAAACCAAGAAAATATATTTTAAGCGTGGCGTCCTGCAAGGCAGTCCTCTCTCTCCGTTTGTGTTTAACATCGCCATTGACCACGAACTTGAGGAAATCAATGACCCAAGTTCTATTCTTCGATCTGGCTGGGTTCCAGCTGTAGGTTGAATTATCTGACTTGTAACTCAAACTCAAACTCTTCCTGACCAATTATCTAATTATGTTAATTTCTAATTCTTCACATTTCCTACTTTCCGACCAGTTAGCCTCATCCTTGAACTCATGTTCCTGTTATATATTAGATTCTGCCTTCCAGTCCACGTGGACTAGAACTAGAACTACATTCATACTAATTACAATTACATATATATTTCTGGAAACTTCGGATTTCACCACGCGGTCCGACCACGCCGTCTTTTTCAATCTGATCAGACCAACTCAACCTAAAATGTTCGACTCTTTCACCAACCGTCTAACAGATCGGACTTACATACTGGTCTGCTCTCTCCGTACATTTTACCACATCCTAAGTAAGTAAGTAAGTAATTGCTTTATTGTCATAATCACACAGCAAAATTACACTGATTTTTGGGAAAAGACATTGTTATACATATATTGTGGTAAAATGACGAGGTCCGTTGAACAATAAGCTTAAAACTATTTCTGGTCGTCTTAACTCTCTTATCAACAACTTCAGCTAAACAGTCAAGTACATCTGTTTGCTTAAGTAGTGATCTGGTTGTCGATAAAGTTATGTAGATTATTCTCTCTGACACAGTGAGTAAGCTATACATTTCATACAGTTTACACATATCAATAGCTGACCGAGGTCGGCTTTTTGGAAAACCAAGCTGCTTATTTACCAATAAATTAAAGTGAAAGCCTTTTAGAATAATGCATTTCAGATAATAGTCTATTGTATGTTGTAGCTTCTCCAGTAAAACTTTTAGGGCAGATGCCCATATAGGAAGTCCATAATCAATGTGGGAAAACACTAGGGACTTAAATACTATAGCCAACAGTTTTGGATCTATAAAGCGCTTATATTTAACAAGTCGGGAACACTTAAAAGCTATCTTTTTTAAAACCAAATTACAATGTGAGTCAAATTTAGGATAACAATCAAAATTAATACCCAAATATTTAAATGCCTCTACTTTTATGATTCTGTTATTACTACATAGTATAAATTCAAAATCACAAACTCGCTTGGATCTCGGATTGAAAAAATCCATAAATACCGTCTTGGCAAAACTCAACTCCATTGCATTTTCAATGCAATAAGTGTTAATGCTATTACATACATTTTCAAGTTCTGTCTTAACTTTTTCCATCTTTACATTAGAACAGACAGTCCCAACATCATCTGCATATAGCGATGGTGTTCTAAGAACATCATAAATATCATCAAAAAACAATATAAACAGCACTGGACCTAAGACACTACCCTGTGGAACACCAATATTAAAAACAAATTGCTGAGACAGAAACGAACCAAGTTTAATACGAAATGTACGTTGCTTTAAGTAACTGCATAATATTCTAATAAGGTAGGTAGGCAGGTTATACTTATGTTTTAGTTTCTGCAAAAGCTTGATGTGCACAACCGTATCAAAGGCCTTTTTAAGATCAACGAATAGTACTGCAGTGTACTTCTTTGCCTTAATTGCTTTAAAAATCTGATCAGTTAAATGAATTAAAGCATGTAAAGTTGATTTATGTTTTCAAAACCTAAATTGAAATTTGGATAACAACTTTTTGCCCTCAACAAAGTTTACAATTCTATGCGATATCACAGCTTCAAATATTTTTGACAAAAATGGAAGTATTAAAATAGGTCTGTATGACGTAAGGACATACTTGTTTGCGTTTGCTTTTAAAATTGGGGTTACAATTGCTTCTTTCCAGTCACTTGGAAACTCCCCAGTTTTAAAAGCATAATTTAATAATTCAGCCAGGACTGGAGCTAATTGTGTTGAACACAACTTTAATATTTTAGGAGGTACATTCAACAGGCCAGCTGAAGTACTACCTTTTTTTTCTTTGATTAAGGTAGCAACTTCAGTAGCAGTCACTGCTGAGAATAAAAGAGGTATATCACAATCGAGAGCATCACTAAATCTAGATATGTCAGTATTACTAGTGGGACAGTAAGTATTGTTTTTAACAACAAATGCATTTGCCAGGGAAGTATAAATATCATTAGGGGAGGTAATCACTAAGCCATCAGTACGTATTTCTGTTATAAGTGTAGTTTTTACATTATCACCGACTAACGATTTAAAGGTACTCCATGACTCTTTTGAAGTCTTACAATCAGCAAACTTGGATTTAAAATAATTAATTTTACATTTACGAATAGTATGAGTAACATTATTTCTATATCGTTTATACACAGACCAATCTAGTTCCGTATTGTTTAACTTAGCAACTTTTTTTAAGTGGTTTTTCCTATGAATCATCTTCTTAATATTAGAGGTCAGCCACTGGGCTGGTCTGGGTTTAATAGTACGGGTCACTATAGAGAGTTTACGTTCTAATACACAATGTGTAAGGGATTCAAATACATAGAGCCTGTCATTAATATTATCAAAACTATCCATTATACTATACTCAGTAGCTACGAATTCTTTTTCTAGATCCTTAACATTAATTTTATTATAATTCCGGGTCCTTATTTTAATAGGGGCTACATGTTGCCTGTTCTTTTTACGAATACCATACACAATGTCATGATCAGACAATCCACACTGGAGAACATTTGCGGCAGTAACATGCAACCTATCACTACAGTAAATATGATCAATAAGGGTCCTTGACTTTAGAGTTATACGAGTCAGGCATTTTATGACTTGTTCAAGGTTTAAACTATCAGTGCATGAGAGTAAAGTTTTTGACTCAGAGTCACTAATTAATAAATTAACATTTAGGTCACCTAGTATAAATAGCTCTCCCACATTATTACTTGCATAGGTAGAGATATTAAGCAAATCCATAAGCAATGCATCCTCCTTATTAAGGTGCCCAGGAGGTCTGTATATACAAGCAATATAAATAGGCTTTGTGTTTTTCAATTTTAATTTTACAACCTATTGTAAACTAAACACTAAATTTACTTCATCTTCTCATAGTTAAAATAAATCCTAATTTATTATTTTGTAGAAGTCGTTTCGAGTATACTGGAGGAATTATTATTATTTCCATCAGTTTCATCTACTGCATAATCCAGATATTTAGAAGCTACTAATATTCTGGTATTTAGGATTTTGCATCAATCTACCTTCACGGAATTCGGGACAACAGCTTTACGACCTGGAGTCTCATATTTTTGCTTTTACATTTAAAGTTCGCTACCGAACATTCTGAAATAAAAAACATTTAAAATTTTGAAGTGTTTTATTTAAAAAAAAAATTATTGACACCTACCATTGCTCAGTCAAAATTTCAAAAAAAATTAAAAAAATATGCAAACATAACCCAAACTTTAACCGGGTATTACCGGGTAACAGGCTCATTAAGCGCCCTAAAAATTTGTTATCTTACTATTGAGAACTTCGTCCATGTAAAGAAAATATTCAGATATTTTTAAATATCTGAGATACTTGCCTTCCGAAATAGGACGTCTGACAAAAACGTCTGACATTATGCACTTGTAGGATGCGTTTGCGATTTCCACACCGCAAGCGTAAAGTGTAGTTTTTGCAAACACATAAACAAGGTTTCTCTAAATCTAGTCATTTTGTTTATTTTGATTTCGTACTACCCATAGTAATAGTTATGTGAATAAAGACTATATTGACGTACTTATTGCCAGGACACCGATACAGATACAATTACCATACGGTCTTGAGTCTTTAGGTATAATCTATTTTGTACGAATTAATTTTGTACATAAATTCTTGTAGAAATGCACTGTTTGAATGTGTATTGTCTAATAATCAAAAATTTATAGATTAAATCAACTAAGTCAATTAAACAAAGTATCATGGAAACTGTGGGAACAAGTGAATGTGAATGTTTTATCGGCCCCGATAGATAATTTTGGCGTCAATGAAAGACATTCTCACAATGTATTTAAAAGTGTAACAATTTGTGACAACACCCCTATAACAGACTATTTATTGCCTACTTCAAACATTACTGCTTTCAGGAAATGTCTTTTGCAACACCAACTCACACAATTTAGTACCTCTGTACGCAATACGGGCAGTGATTTCTTCGTACAAATTGCATTTCGTCGCCGAAGAATCAAATCTGAGTATCTCCTAGTGATGCTAAAGGCGAAACTGACTATCTCCATTTTTCTCAAGAAACCATTACAGGAGCCAAAAAACTAGGTGCCAATGCAGCATGTTATTGTAGACGTTATTGTTAAGGGGTGGTGCATAAATGACGACAAAAAAATTATTGCTAACTCAGAAAACACCTAGTCCCTTTATTAATGCTTAGCCATCCCAAGGCTTGTCATAAATACCGGACAAGACCCACACGCTAAATGTGGCATCATCTTAAAATTTCTAGCCATTGATTTTATCATTAGTGATTGATAATCTGAATCAATGTGTTAACCTTTTTAAAGACTGAACTCAAAGTAAACGTTCAAATTCTCAGATTTTTGTTTTCCACTTAACGAAGGGGTATGTTCCTGCTGGTTGTTTTCTAGTGACTAGTGACTACTGCTTTCTTTATTCTTTATTTCTTTAGAAAAAAAGTTTAGTTTTGCACAGGATCTATAATAATATACTCTGAAATCTTAAGGTTGTAATATTTTTAATAGGTTGCTCATAAATAATCAATAAATTCAGAGGAAGAATTTTAGGAGAAGATCGTGTGAAAACGCAAAATAAAATTCTAAAGGGTTCTATCGATACTGTAGTACTAAAAAAACATAATCCCTGTCCCAATCTTATTTACGGGTACAGGAAGCAAGACGGCGTCGTTTGAAGAGGCGGCAAATGTACTGGCAGACAAATTTGAAAAAGTTTTTGTGAATGAATGTAACATTAGTTCCACGGAAGTGAATGAAACCATCAAATGTTTTAACCCATCACCAAATCACCAAAGTTCGTCAGAAGTATAGAAAAGGTTTAAACACTTTATCCTTACACAGCCTTTGGTCCTGAAGTTCATCCAAGAAATATTAAGAAATGCTCGACAGTAATGTGTGCCACTAGCAATTATTTTCCAGGCCTCTATAGACTCTTCAACACTTCCGAGAGACTGGAAAAGACCTGACGTGTCAGCCTATTTATAAAGTTAGATCAAAATGTGACACTGAAAATTACAGGCCCATAAGTGTCACGTCCGTATGCTGCAGTCTTAGAACAATTCACCCGGGAAAAGCTATTTTGTAAGTGCAATTATCACCACACTAACATGGAATTTTGCCTTAAAAGTCCTGCTTCACTCATACTTTAGAATTCTTTGACAAAGTGACTAAACTAGCAGTGATATCGTTGACTGTGTCTACGTTGATTAATTGAAAGCTTTTGACAATTTAAAATTTTTTATGATACTACTTCACAAGTTAGAAAAGCGATATCATTTGGATTCGTACCTAATCCAATGGATTTGTTGGTAGGTCGCACTTTATACGTCTCTGTGAATAGTAAAATATCTAGCAAAAGAGGAATGCTCAGTGGCTGCCCTCAGGGGTCAGTCCTTGGTCGTGTTTAGACTTACAATATGTGAATGAGATAGGAAAAATTCTTAAAACCCTATTAAAGCAATATGCGGACGACTCCAAGGTCTACAGAGCCAAGATTCATGACAGTGACTATGTTGCTTTTCAACTTTATGCCGAAAATTTTGTCAAATGGTGTGTGACCTATGCATGTAGGCATGTATATATGTATGTTTGCACGTGTTTGTATACATGTATGCATGTATGTATTTATGTATGCATGTATGTACGTATGTTTGTACGTACGTATGTATGTACGTACGTATGTATGTATGTACATATGTATGTACATATGTATGTACATATGTATGTACGAATGCATGTATGTACGTTTGTATGTATGTATGTTTGCATGTATGCATGTATGTACCTTTGTATGTATGTGTTTTCGTGTGTATGTATGTATGTATCTGGGTTTGCGTGCGTGTGAAGCTCAGCATTTAAATAGAAACAATCATATCAGTGTCTGTTGACTCCCAAAACTGCTAACATTATTTAATGTCACAATTCTAACTTTTAACTTTCCTTCAAAAGAAATTACGGAAGTATTGTTTTGTAACAAATGCATAAAGGGATCGTCCATTGGTATTGTGTTGGGCAGGGGTACTAAATGGGTTGTGATTTGGGTGACGTCATTTACAGATCATCCTTAAGTTTATATATGGGTGCGTTTGTTGGTTCGTAATGCTATACCATTGGTAAATTTCTTTTGTTTAAATAAATGAAACTTTACAAGCAGGGGCCAGGTACCAATGGCGCCATCCAAAGTTGCCAAAATTTTGGAGCCACTTGTTATGTTCGAAAGGATTGCGTAAATGGCAATCAATAACGTTAGGTGTCTTGTTTTTTCAAAGTGGCCCACCCTTAACTTTAGTGACGCCATTTGTATTTCGCCCCTATCAGCTAACCATACCTACACGTACGACGTGTAGTATATGTTAAAGCCCATAGATTTAGTAAATCTATGGGAGGGTTTCAACAAAACTGTACCTACAATTCAAAACTCAAAGTACCTACGTAGGTATGTATGTACGTAGCAATTAATGTGACGAGCGCTCATGGCCGACTTAGACTCGGGTTTTGTACGCGTATGTTTACAAGTGTGAAAAACTTTGAGAGTTGGTCCATTTAACGGATAATTGCAAATAACTTACTAAACAGAACATACCCAAAAACTATACAGCACATCTACATTGCATTTTTAAGCGTTTATAAGTTGTTAGAGTATAGTTAGTTTAAAATAAAACTGCGACCTGTAGCGTGAACCAATGAAAAGAGGGGGACAGACGGACAGACACACAGACGGACGGACATAACCATTTCAATAGCAACTAGGGGCGTCATAGGGTCCAAGAAATGATAATATTCAGATGACGTCATTTATGGACGACCCATAAGTGTTATATTGCCAAGAGTCACAACAGAGTCATTTTCTATCTTTTATAGCATTATTAATATTTTAAAGATTTTTCGCGAAACGAAAAAACGAAATTTTCTTATGGGATTGAACATGCAAATAAACACTGAACACGTGGTCGCTTTTTCGCATATGACCTATGACCTCGACACACGTGGCCTCCGAAAAAAATGATTAGTGGTACGGTTGCTAACTACCATTGGTCTACCTAACGCACACAATCTTAAGTTGAAAATCGGCGCACATAATGTGTTGACCCTTCCTTGTTAGTACCTTTTTACGAACAAGGTACTTATGAATTCAATAATTGATAGCTAAAGCGTAGATGCATTTTCTCATGATTATAAAGATTTACTTTTTAATTTTTACTTTTTAATCAATTTGTTTGAATTATTATACAATAAAGGAGGAAATTTTTATGTTTAAAGCTATTGGTACCTTACTATTATTAATGACTTAAATAGTTGAGTTTTTCACTGTCTAATTACCTCCGATCTTGTAGCTAAGCATTTTGTACGACGTCAGCATACAAATTACAGAATTTTTAGGCATGGGGGAGAAACAGTGTCGTACATATATTTTACAAATTTTTAAGTTTGCCAGCAACCAATAACTTTAAATATTATTAATATGATGCTGCTTTTTCTCAATATCCTTTTCTAGGTATTTGAATGTATATTTTATGTTTCACTAAGACTAAGCAGATCTTGCTTAAGGTTTAATATATTTTAGATTGAATTCGATTTGTGATTAAAGCATTTAATGAATCATCACTTTATAGTATAACAATATGCATCTTAGCATCTTAAATAAGGGTACGGGGGAAAACGTCCGGGGTTACTGCTCGGGGGAAAAATGTCCGGGGGGAAATGTCCTACAACCTGTACATGGCATCAGTGCAATTTCCTTTCGGAGAGTTTTCCTGCAGTAAGACACTCTACTTCCAGAATCAATATCATATCAATATCACCAAAATAAAAGAAAATACCATTTCAGAAAATATAGGCTTTAGTAGACATACAAACTTTAAAAATTCAGAAACTGAAGCACTTAAATCTAAATGTCCCTTTTTACTATTTAGTGAGAGGTAATGACTACTTAAATATTAATGCCAAAAAAAACACAACTACAAATAATAATGCAGTCTAACAAGCCCAATGCAAGCTACCCGTACTTAATCCATCCAATTCTAATTAATTTGCTTTATGTACATATCCCCTTTGAAAGCTTACCATTTCTCTTCTCCTCTGATTGTGCCAATTATTTCTGGCATCTTCCCTATGAAAACTTGAAATAAAGATTTAACTTTTAACGAAAATATCTGCATAACTATTTAACTTTTTAGGATTTAGGACAAGAAACCTATAGCGTCTTACTGGATACGAACTGATAAAATAATATTTTGAAAAAAGTTTTGTGATTTCCCTTCGGAGGCGATTCACGAATATTTTAAATGAAGGTAAAGCAAATTATTGAATATTTATAAGTGGACTGTGAAAATGTCACTAAATGCAAATTGCTTAGGAGAATGTTAACGGGCAATTTCTTTTAGGAAATACTGATAACTTTTAGAGCTTTAGTCAGTTTATGAAATTGACATATTTTCAGAAAAGTCTTTGAGTAAGTACATGCATTTACACTAAATGGCTAAGATACTATGTTTTATTTTGTTGATGTAATTTTGACGCTCAAAATATGTTTAAACCGAAACATAATGGAGAAAGTTTTAACGGTCAACTGTAGATATTAGTCTGCGAATTTTTTCTTTACTAGTGGAATATTTCTGTCTTTAGTATAAATCAGAAAGTCAAAATGAGGGTCCTTTTAGATTTAGTGAAATTATTTTAAAATCATTTTATTTTAGAAATCAACAAACTAGTAAAGTGACTATAGTACTTTTGACTTTAAAACTTGTGGGCTAGGTACTGTGTTTTGAATTATTTTTGCAGTGCGGTGTGAAGGTGGGATTTATTAGTTTGAAATAAGGAATTTTAGAGCCATTACGTACTCCTAATTAATGTACTAACTTAGTTTGTGGACTTACTGACTCCATGACACAAGCCACCGCAACCCCAATTTTGGGTTGAGAACTACACTTAACTACACTATCAACTATACTTGAGATTCACGAATTTCCACATGTTCCGAAACACCTAATAGAGAAAACTAATCGCCTTCAATCAATATTACAACAAATTAAATTAAATTTACATACCATTAGAGCTGTTCTTATTTTTGTGGAGTGTCCACTTAAGGATTCCAGTGTTCCTCATCATCACGAAATACACAACTGATACTGCCTGTACAAACGTCACCAAGAAAACTGCTCGTCGAGAATCGCTCATGTACTCCTCACCCCAACAGTACTAACTAACAAGCAACCAACGCTTTAACTAGCCCAGCTATTGTTGTGTGAACTTCGCCTACCTTCATATTAGTACACATCAATGACTCGTTGTGAACCATTGTCAAGATGTCCAAAAAGCCCAGCCTAAAATCTGTCTTTCACCCTTACCCTCAGCCTCAGCCTCAAAGTCCAAATACGTCGAACCCCTTTTCCTTAACAATTATTAATCCTATACCTTGCACTCTTGGTTTGGATTGGTGCTGCTGTAACAGAAAAGCAAATAAAAATTTATTCTTGCCATTTTAGTCCCCTTTAGTTGGTGCAGTGTTGCCGCCATGCAACAGTTAGTTGCAGTATTGGATTATGCGCTAACTTGTAATGGTGCTTACCTCCTTACTGCATAATATTTTGAATATTCCGTAAAGACTGTACATGGTAGTAATCTTCGTAATGGTGGTCGCAGTCATTTATGATTTATTTCCATTTAAGTTTACAAATCTGTAACTTCTATCGTACACGCATTAAGTGCAAGCCATAGCCTTGAGGTCAGTGAATATTAAGTTCCATTACATACCCTACAATCTGACCATATACTCCCCCCTACCCCAACCATTGTTGCAATTCAAGAAATACATAATATACGTTAATCCCCCCTACACTCGATTTGGCTTGCGGCACTCGGCACACGCATATCATTTACTGTAGTAGCTGAGCTGCAGTTGCAGTATCAAATCCTAGGGGTTTGTGTCGTAATTTTACAGTTCGGAAACTGTTGATTCTGGAGGAAAATAATTAAGACATTAAAAATCCGGCGCTTCGCGCCGGATTTGTCGACCGGGGGCGGGCCCGAAGTAGATGCTGAGCTTTCACAAAGGCGCAAGACAACTTCTGTTAAGCTAAAAGATGATATAAGATTTGTGGAAGCACCCCTACCATCAATAAGCCATATACGAATGTACGTAGCATGTGGTTAAATATAGCTAAAGAATATTTATAAATTGCACCATTCACAAATGACGTTATTTATGGAGCCTCCCCTACTATCAATAGGAATTATACCAATGTACGTGGCAAGCAGTTAAAAACAAAGGTTCGAAAATATTATACAGTTATAAACCGGGTACCTAAAACTATGATATTTGAATGACCTCATTATGAACGATCCCTGAATAATATTAACCCATATACCTTGGTATGTTTATTTCATACTGTTAAAAAGGTTGAAAACATTTTTTAGGTTGGAAAGGGTGAGAGTAAAGACTATGTTTTTTTTTTGAAGGACGTCATTTTGGACGACTCCCGAACGTATATAATCTAGGTTAGAAAATATTTAAAAGTTAGAAATAAGGGTATTAAATACTATGGTATTTTTTCAATAGACGCCATTATGGACGATCCCGGAATAGTATTAACCGAGGTATAATTATAGCATATTTTTAAATAAAAACTATGTTATTTTTTCCAAGGACGTCATTGTGGACGACCCCTGAACATTATTAACCTATATACCTGTATGTTTATTTTATCCAGGGACGTTATTGTGGACGACCCTTGAACAATTATGAATTATAACATGTATACCTATGTATGTTTATTTTGTCCAAGGACGTCATTGTTGACGACCCCCAAACATTAATAACCTATATACCTATGTATGTTTATTTTGTCCAAGGACGTCATTGTGGACGACCCCCGAACATTAATAACCTATATACCTATGTATGTTTATTTTGTCCGAGGACGTCTTTGTGGACATTAATAACCCATATACCTTTGTATGTTTATTTTGTCCAAGGACGTCATTGTGGACGACCCCCGAACATTAATAACGTATATACCTATGTATGTTTATTTTGTCCAAATAATTAACCTATATACCTTTGTATGTTTATTTTGTCCAAGGACGTCATTGTGGACGACCCCCGAACATTAATAAGCTATATACCTATGTATGTTTATTTTGTCTAAGGACGTCATTGTGGACGACCCCCGAACACCTATATACCTAGGTATGTCGAGGAAGGAGAATAGCTAAACTGGTGCTCGATGTGTGGACTCCAGTATTGAGCGTGGATATTTTGCACCTCCATGTCGCAGTCCCAGTACCACGACCACTACACTAGACTGGCATGTGAACGTACATATTGTGAGCAGTACCTTTACTTGCATTAGAAACTCGTGAAAATTTTTCATGTGTATTTTCAATGGCGAAACTTGACAAGCTCTCAGCTCCGTATGTACCTTCCATGTATTTTTTGCTCTTTTTTTATCTTGAAAAATGGAGTTTATTCTTGGTCGGTTTAACTGTTAATTGCGAACAAACTATAAATTGAATAATAACTTAAAACTATACAGCACTTCTCCCTCGCTTTTCTGGGCGATCAGAAAAAATTTAATTTAAAATCTTCAAAAATGCGACCTGTAGCGTGCGACCTACCGACATTGTGACAGACAGACAGACACCAGACCAATAGATGCTTGCTCAGCATCTAAAAACAGGGGCGCGGTCACCTCTACAGGTCTACTTCTAACTTTGCTGCCTAACTACTGGAATTAAAACTGCATACAACAAATTATTTTAATCCGATCACTCATAGGGCACCTAATTTTCTTAGGGTATCAATGCCTATATTGCATGCACCTTTCGGAATCTGGTGATCGAAAATTGGTGGGTGAAGAAGCATTTTTGCCTTACTAGTCAGTTCATGCTCCTCTTAAAAATATTTTTGGCTGACTTAAGTGGTCAGGGTAAGGATGTGTTCGCCAAATGGCTAGCGGTGTCACTTCGGCCTATACACGCTTAGAAAAATAGGAGTAAAGTGACTACTTTACTGTTAAATTGTAACTACTTTCTTGTTACTCCGACATCCACAGTGATTCCTGTTAACCGCGGTCAACAGTGTGTCATCAGGCTTGTTACATTACATGTACTTAGATAGATGACTGATGTAGGTAGTCGAATCGTCAGTCATAGTCAGTCGAGTCTCCACCGAGCTAGAGTCAAGTCTGATCTCTCGTCCCTTTCCTATCTGTTATAGGTTAAGGAGTTTACAGAATAAATATAATCTGTATATAATTATCTCGTGATAATAGAACATCGTTAATTATCATACATGGTGGCAGCGGATTTTCAGTGACTATTAGTGTGAAATTTTAATTTTGATAGTGTCAAAAATTACTGTTTTAAGGGTTAAAGTGAAGTTACATTTTGGATTTATTTTTTTGGCGTGGCATTAGTTCTTGAGACTGTGTAAAGATGTCGGCGTCCTTCCAAGTGCAATCACCAGAACTATTCACATTCTCGACTCCGTCCGCATGGCCCAAGTGGATTTGAAGGTTCAACCGATTCCGTACAGCGTCAGGGCTGTCGGCCAAAGATGAGGTGGACCAGATCAATTCGTTAATCTACCTGATGGGAGACCTTGCGGACGATATATTAACTTCCTTTAAGCTTTCTAATGAGAACGCCAAGAAGTACGACCAAGTGGTGGTAGGTTTCGAGGCACATTTCACTATTAGACGTAACGTCAATTATGAACGAGCCATGTTCAATTCACGTCTACAGCAGGAAGGTGAAACAGTGGAAGAATTCATCACAGCGCTCCACGTCTTGAGTGAGCACTGTGAGTACGAAGCCTGGTTGGATTAAATAATACGAGATCGTATCGTGGTGGGTGTGAGAGACAAGAGGTTGTCAGAAAAACTGCAACTGGACAATGCTTTTACCCTAAAAAAGGCAGTCACCACGGTTCAGCAATATGAAGCAGTGAAGCGCCAGCAAGAGGATTTACTGCAAGGTGCTAAACATGGCGTGGTGAACCAGCTCCACTCATCCCAAAAGGGAGAAAATAAACCGAAGAATTTTAACAGTAACCGGAACAGCAACAATAAGAAGAGTGACTCAAATTCAAATCATCTGTGGAAGTGTTTTTCTTGTGGTGGAAATAAAAAGCACACTAAAGACCGGTGCCCTGCAAAACACAAGGCATGCAAAACGTGTGACAAGAAAGGACACTTCCAGAAAGTTTGTAAGTCTGCTCTAAGTTCTGCTGTTCGGCAGGTTGACAATTCCCAAACTTCGGCAAATGCAATTAATAGTTTTTTCGTGGGTTCTGTGACAAGTGAAGACAATGTGGAGCGTGAAAAGCGGTGGACTGAGCGGGTACTGGTCAATCAAGTTCCAGTCAGTTTTACATTGGACTCTGGAGCTAATGTGACAGTGATTCCTCATGTGCTTTTCTTTAAACATCGCCAGCACCTTAAAAATATCAGCAGTACGGGTCTGGTATTGAGTGGACCGGATGGAACCGGGGTAAAAGTTGGGGGTATGATTAACTGTAATTTGACATTTAAATCTACAACGATTACTGAAAAAATTTATGTTGTGCGTGGCTTATCTTAACCATTATTAAGTGCACGAGCGTGGGAAGATCTACATCTTATGCAGCGTGTTTAACATATTGGAGCGGGGACAACCGTTAACCCAAAAATGGAATTTCCGAAATTATTTCATGGGCTTGGGGTCATTGATCTACCGTATGAGGTCAAGTTAAAACCACAAGCCGTTCCCTTTGCTCTCTATACTCCTCGTCGCGTGGCCATACCATTAATACCGAAGCTTAAGGTCAAGTTGGAGGAAATCGTGGCGGCCGGCGTAATTGCGCCAGTTAATGAACCAACAGAGTGGTGTGCTCCGATGGTGTTAGCTGGAAAAAAGTCGGGTAGTATTCGTGTTTGTGTGGATCTGACCCGTCTCAACGAATTTGTGGAACGTGAGTTGTTTCACATGCCGTCCACCGAACATACTTTGGCTCAGTTAGCGGGTGGTAAGTTTTTCTTCAAAATTGATTGTAACGACGGGTTTTGGCAAATAAAACTAGCCCCGTCGTCTACCCGCCTAACAACATTTATTACCCCTTTTGGCCGTTATTGTTTTTTGCGTCTTCCCTTCGGTATTTGTACTGCTCCGGAACATTTTCAACGCCGTATGAGTGAAATTCTACGAGGTATTGACAATGTAATAGTTACAGTAGATGACATCATCGGGTTTGGTGCTACAATGGAAGAGCATGATTCAGTTGCCCGACAAGTGCTACAGAAACTCGTCGATGCAGGAGTGACGGTAAATTCGGCAAAGTGTGAATTTAGTGTAACGACTATATTCTATTTGGGGCATCAAATTGACGGCAAAGGAGTCCATCCCGATTTAGAGAAAGTGAAAGCTATTCGTGATTTCCCGGCGACAAACGTGTCGGATGTAAGACAATTTTTAGGGTTGGTAAATTATCTGGGTCGTTTTATTTCTGTTCTTACAGATTTACTGCAGCCCTTGATTGAGCTTTTTAAGAAAGTGAATGATTTCGTGTGGGGACATTTTAAAGAATCTTCTTTTCAGAAGTTAAAGAAGTTTCTCTGTACTCACCTGGTTATAGCTCTCAACGACCCGGCTCTGGAGACAACTGTGTCAGCTGATGCTTCGTCATATGGTCTAAGAGGCATTCTTCTGCAATTGGGACATAACAAAATTCTTCACCCGGTAGCATGTGCATCTCGAACACTGTCAGACACGGAGAAAAGATACGCTCGGATTGAGAAGGAAGCTCTGGCCTCGACGTGGGTATGTGAAAGGCTTAAAGACTATTTAATTGGCCTAAAAGCATCTAAACTTGAAACGGATCACAAACCTTTAGTGCCAATATTTACGACGAAAAGTTTGGACGATTTGACACCCAGACTACAGCGTTTCCGAATGCGGATGATGCGGTTTTCCTATAAAGTGGTTTACAAACCAGGTAAAGATCTTCTAGTGGCAGATGCTTTATCCCGGCGACCACTGCCAGAAGTGGGAGACAGTGAATTTGAAGAGAAAGTTACTGCCCATGTTCATCTCATCATGTCATCAATTCCCGCATCGCAGTTAAAACTGGATGAAATTAAGAAGCTACAACAAGAGGACCTAGTGTTGCAACAGGTTGTAGTGTTTTGTGCTAATGGGTGGCTATATGGCTATATGGCTCTATAAAGCCGTACTGGAATGTCAGAGAAGATATTTCATACACTGATGGTTTTCTGATGAAAGGCTGTCGAATCATTGTACAAGAGAAAATGTGGGTTAAAATGTTAGACAGAATTCATCAGGGACACATGGGTATCACCAAGTGTCGGGGTCGGGCTCATGAAGCAGTTTGGTGGCCTGGAATTTCTACGCACATCGTTCTCATTTGGTTAAGCGATGCACAGTTTGTGTCAAGCATCCAAAAGCTCACTATGAACCGTTGAAGCCATCAAAGTTTCCCGACCGTCCTTGGCAGCGTGTTGCCATGGACCTGTTTAAATTTGAAAAACATTGGTATTTGGTTGTAACTAATTTCTAATCTCATTTTCCAGAAATTGCACAGTTAGAGTCTTAAATCTAGCTGTGTGATCATGCATTGCAAATCATTTTTTGCGCGTCATGGAATACCGGAGGAAGTTAGAAGTGACAACGGGCCCCAGGTCGAGCTGGTCCGAACCTCGGAGTTCCAGAAGTTTGCATCCGTCTGCGGATTTCAGCACAAAACTTCAAGTCCTCTGTATCCTCAAAGTAATGAATTTGCTAAAGCGGCTGTGAAGATTGTGAAATCTCTACAAAAGAAGAATTTGGATCCCTATCTTGCGTTGTTGGAGTACAGGGCGTTCACCTCGAAATGGGTTCAGTCCAGCAGAGTTACTAACTAGAAGACGTCTGCGTACTACTTTACCCTGTTCCTTAGCGTTATTGTTGCCCTGTTTGGTGTCTTCAAAGCATTTACGAGCCAAGGAGGAGGACCGGCGGACAACGCAGAAGAAAAATTTTGATCGGCATCACGGTGTTACAGCGAAAAAAGAATTTTGTACTGGTGATGTGGTTTGGGTTCAAGACCAAAAGACGTGGGGTACCATAAAAGAAGAATTGGAAGCTCCTTGGTCCTATATTGTGCAAACTAAGGGAGGAGACTTCCGACGAAATTCCTATCATCTCACCGATGCAAGCCGAACTGATGTTCCGCAAGATGAAGTTGACGTGGACCCAGATGTCATTATTACTAGTGAATCAGTGCCTGCGTCAGTTCCCAGTGGTAGTGTTTTTGTTTTTCCAGTGGAAATGGACATACCGCCTACAGTGAGTCAAGCAGCAAAAGCACCGAAACGAGGAGAAAAATATTCGACGGTGAAAGTTCCTAGTGCTACTCAATCTACATGACAAGGTCAAGTCATCAAAAATCCGACTCGCCCTGATTTGTAAATTAATAATATGCAACAAATTGTTTGGTTTTTGGTAGTTATAATAGTTTACTAAACTCAATTTTGTTAATTAGGTTATAAACATCCATTTATGACATTATTCAGTAGTACCAGTGTAAACTGAATAGTGTTTCTAGGTTAAGTTTTTGCAATAATGTGTATTCGTTATGTTAAAAGGGGGGGTGTGTCATCAGGCTTGTTACGTTACATGTACTTAGATAGATGACTAATGCAGGTAGTCGAATCGTCAGTCATAGTCAGTCGAGTCTCCACCGAGCTAGAGTCAAGTCTGATCTCTCGTCCCTTTCCTATCTGTTATAGGTTAAGGAGTTTACAGAATAAATATAATCTGTATATAATTATCTCGTGATAATAGAACATCGTTAATTATCATACAATGGTTAGTGATTTGCAGTGTTTACTGTTAGACTGAGTATACTAGAACGGTGTTGGATCACGCAACACTAATCCTGTTGAACGATTTTATTTATAAAAAAATAACACCAAAAATACCACCAATAACTGGATTCCAACCCCCACCCATTAGGCTTACTAACCTACCTCCTTAACCACTGGACTGAAACAACAAATTAACTATGGATTACAAATTTAGCATACATATACAGTGATAGAAATGCTTTAACAGGTTTAGTGTAGATTTAACAAGTTTGGTGTTGGGTTTTGCAACAACAGCC
Source organism: Dicyrtomina minuta (assembly GCA_949802685.1). Classification (NCBI taxonomy): domain Eukaryota; kingdom Metazoa; phylum Arthropoda; class Collembola; order Symphypleona; family Dicyrtomidae; genus Dicyrtomina; species Dicyrtomina minuta. Next base: position 103,680,163 of record OX461808.1, on the reverse strand, counting down.
TTGTTGCACGTGGGTAACAGTTTTCTCTACCCTCAGAATTTTCATTTTTTACTACTAAACCTCTCAAAGGTAACATCCTAACATGTTGCCACGGTCTAACTACATATGTGTCAAGATCTTTTCTAAGCGTGTACTAATCAGTGCCACTCCGACAGTGTTGCCGCTATGTATATCACTATGCTTAACTATCCCACTCCGGTCTATCTCTTACTGTGCGACTCCGGCCAATATCAGTGCAAAATGTAAATGTATATATTACTCCACACTGAAAAGAAACGTTACAAACATTGTTGTGATGACCTGTATATTTTTATGTTCCAAGTTTATTAGATAATTCATTAACCGAGGTCAATAGACCATAAAGTAATCATTTTAAATTTGAAACTAATTCTGAACTTACCCGGAAATTAATCTGGACCTAGAATTCGATTTTCTTTTGTATCGCTCCAACGGTACGCGTGAGGCTGTTAACTAAATTATTATATTGTGTAAATCATTAGACGAAACCTGAAAATGAAACAAAAATCAAACTAAAATTAACCTTAATGCTTTTGGTCCCTAGCCTTCAGCTTGGGAAAACTTATCATTTGTAATTAGAAGTTATATTTTCATTTCAGTTTAATTTCAATATATATTTATCCGTAAACTTACCTTTCGCATCTCCGTTCGTTGTGTGCTTATTCATTATTGGCAAATCCGTATTGATTCTCACCTTAGCATCTAAATCATAAAAATAAGAAATCAAAAATCAATAATTAAATAAGGTGAAACATAATTGACATCATCATTAGTCGTCGGGTTGTAGTTCATTGAACTCCACGTACGTAATTTAGGGACCTGAGTCCATACGTATATAAGATAAAAACCACAAAAATATGATCAAAATAAAAGGGAAACCTGGGAGACGAACCCGAGGCCTGGACAATGTCTTGTGGGTTTGTCTTCCTCTTTGACGTTGACGGTGAAACTTCCGCACAGGATGTATCTCTCAGCATCATGGATTCTTCACCGTCGGCCCAGCTTCCCAACTTTCATAATTGGCAAAATAAAGGGAACTCAAAATATAATTAAAACTAAAATAAAAATAAAGCATAAAATTATAAACTTTCCCAATCATTTAAATACAAAATTTAATCGTACTGGTCGGTATGGCATGGCACGGTGTGTGTTTGTGGCATGGGACACTCCGACCAGCGGACACACTTGACTGTACGTGCCCATCTCTTTCAGTTTAATTGTGGTTGCTGGGCTCGGCGTCCTCTACCTCGTCCCTGCCGTGCCCTCCTGAAATTCCAAGAAAAATAAGTCAAACCAAGTTTAGAATCCCCATCAACATTGGCAAAAAATTACCATGGCAGACCGAATTTCCAGGAGTCAACCCTGGCACCTTTGACCGTGAACATGGTCCGTTTGCCTTATACAGTCAACGGATACCTGCCATTTCCCTCACATTCCGGAGCTCGTGGTGGCGAAACCGGAAAATAGAAGATATTTTCCAAATCCCGGTTCCCTCCACCGAGCTACTTGCCACTATAACTTATACAAATAAAATGAACCTCAAGTACTAAAATTAAATAAATTATTTACATAAAATTGAAATAAGAAGGATCAGCATACTTACTATCTGTAGCTATCTTGAGATTTTTGACTGGAATCTTCAGCCGAGCCTCTCCCCCCCTCATGGGTCACTACCCCTACTAGTGTGGTGGATTACCCCCGTAGATCACTATATTTTACCATCTGACATTCATCAAAATATGAACCTCAACATTCTTCAAATAATAAAATTAAAATTATCCTCATTTCGGAAGATTTCAGATGTTGAGGTAGTTTGTGGTAAGGTTAACTCACGTGTGGTTTTTCCAATCGACCCCGAGGTCGATTGAGATTGCCAAACGCGTTTTACAACACCTTTACAGTGCAAATAAGCGCCTTACACACACAGCAATATGTTAGTTTACCGACAAAAAGTCGTAAATAAACTGCATTTAGATTTGCGGCTTGCGCATTCAGTGTTGGATCAGGGTAAAGGTGGACAACTGTGGTTGCGTCAGTTTTCAACAAAAAAATAATCGCACTGGAAGTAAAGGAATTCCTAGTATCGAAGAATGGAGCTCGAGTTCGTTCTTATATGCAAGATTAAATCCATAGATCCATATAAGTGTTGACTTGTTGATGCGTTCTCGTTTAAAACAAACCTATACCCATACCCGCTGGTCGACACTTAACCACCTTTGCACCATAGATGATGTACCCTGTTTAATAGTTTGGCTGTGAGCATACTCATACAAACTTATAATAATATTTCATATCTGGGTAGTATCCCTAAGGATTTGAGATTTCATCTCTTGATAAGCCCAGTATCACTATTATTTCACTGAGACTGGAGGTTCCTCCACAATTTGAGGTCTCGAGCCCTTTTTCTAGAGAACAAATTTCTATATATCGCAAAGGTTTGAGTGGCTAGTTATAGGATTAAACCTCATACACTGAATGTACCACTCAAGAAACCCTTGACCACTTGATCACTTGACCACTTGATCACTTCTCCAGTGGCCTCCAAGCCAGCTGGTCAGAGCTCTTGTAACTGCTCTAAACAGTTTAAAAGGCAGCCTGGCTACCTACATAGCCACGAAGCTGATAGCTGCCATCTGTATGGCGCTGAGTGGACTGACACTCCAAAGTCAATTTCCCTTTGACCTCCCTCCACAACAATTATTTTAATTCAAAGAAGTTAAAGTAAGTTTCCCATCAAGTTAAGAAGATCGTCATTCCTCGTCAAGTATTATTTAATTAAAAGTTAAAAGTGCTATTAAGCGATCATTTTAAACCCATAGTTGTTTGGTGCTGAGTTGTACGGTTAACTATACGGTATGTATATATTTATATATTTTGTTTATTTTCTCTTACTGTTCTCACAACTTTGCTAATAATAATAATTATAAATATGGCATACTACAAAGCAGGGAAAGACGAAATCTGTTCGATTTGTAATCGTGCTGATAGTTGAAAATTAGCAATTAGGTGTATTGTATGTAATAAGCTATTCCATAATACAAATTGTTTAAAATTATCTATTACTAATGTAGAATTTAAAAATCTTATTTTATCAGACAGTTGAAATGCAACTTCTGTAATAATATTGTAAATAATAGTTGGGATTCAGAATCATTATTCATTCAAAATATAGCTAATAATAATGACTCTTTTTTTCTTTCTGTTCTGGGGACTCTTATCTAGAGAGCAACTCAATTTATTTTCAGCCATTATGCAAAGAATTTTCTGTAATGCATATTAATATTTGTAGCCTTCGTCTTAAAGTAGACTAACTTTTTTTCATTATGTATCAATATAATGTAGACGTGCTATGCATTACAGAGTCATGGCTCAATAATAATATTACTGATAATGAGCTCTCGGTTCCTGGTTATTATTTCCATAGAAAAGATAAAGGCTTAGCAGGGGTGGCTTAGGTATTTATGTTAAAGATAGCATTGTTTGAGTTTGAATTTGAGTTTATTTTAATTAAAGTGTCAGGCAATTCAGTATATACATTGAATCAGAGCTTGTACCTACAGATACGCTCTCAACCGAATCCTTAGCCATTCTAATTAAGCTACCAAGCTCTAAACTTTTCGCTGTTATTAATATATATATGCCCCCTGGTCACCTTGTATATGATGATAACTTCTTTTATGAGTTATCAGGGTTAATTTTGGTACTCCAAACTCGATGTATTGATATGTATATTATTAGAGATTTTATTGTTAACATTCTTTCAAAATGCAATAATAACCACTTTCTTAAATGTATTCATTTTAAAGGCTACCACTTTAATATGAACTCAAAACATGTTTTAACAATTCCTCACAAAAAGCATATTTAAAAGAAACAAATAGATATGTATAAGTTATATGAATCTTTTTCAATATTAACTGTCTTCAAAAGATTGACTTATATTACTGCTTCTATGACACGTGTTTTTCTGTCCCAATCATTTCAACTAGCCTGTTTGCTAGAAATTAAGCGAGATGACAATGGTCGTTCTTCACGTCACTCTCATTTTCTTAAAATAAAGAAATGTTCTTCCTTCTACCATAACTCATATCAATATCGAACTGCTAAACTATCGAATTCAATCCCATTGTCAGTTCATTCATGTGAAAATATAAAGGATTTTCAATTTAATTTAAACAAATGGTTAATTGGGTTAAGATAATTTTAGGTATTAATATTTAATTTATTAAGTCTTATTATTATTTTTAATAATGCTATTATTTGTAATTAGTTAGTATTTATTATGAATGTCTGCGTATGGAAATCAGCGCTTGTCGCTGTTATGTTTGACAATAAAGCAATTAAATTACATTTACATTACATTACACTGGAAATTTAAATCCAACTATGCCACCCAGTGAACCAGAGAAACTCAGAAATATAGAACTCTAGAAAGCCCAGAGAAATGACATTTATACACAATCTCTCTAGGACCTGCAGCGTACTTATCACCAAGCCCTGCAGGATTATCGGTAAGGCCACCCATCCATTTCAGAATGAGCTTTGGCTGTTGCTTAACCAGAAGGGGGCTACCCAACTCGTTAATCGCCAGACCAACCTGTACCGATTTACATCAATATCTCTACTTTAAGCGTAGTTATATAAATTGAACTGAAAATAAGACGTAGGTACAGCAACCAATCCTTTATCCTGCCCTCTATTATCCGAAACCTCCCATATCTGGATGGGTTTTTCGGTATCCGGACAAAATTTTGGAGATGTCATATTTTTATCAAGTTACAAAAATAAAAGTACAATAAAAAAATAAAATACAATTTGGAGCTTAATCATAGGATTTAATATCAAGTGTATAGCTCTAACTATGGCTTGAAAGCTAACCTTTTTGAATTAAATTAAAGCAGATTAGTATTGAACAAAAATGGCTAGTGAATATGATTTAAAAACCTCTGCAATCTGTTGCATTTTTAAAGAATTAACGTAAAATATAGGTAGCCAGCTTTGATTGTGCCTTAGATTTGATTGATGGAACCTGCCTGATTTTATAGGGCATTAAGGGTAAACCTAAAATATGAACTGATATTAACTGAAACGAACTGAACGGATTTAGCAAATTCGGCCTGTTTTTGAAGTTTCAGTTTAGTTCAGTTTTGGCTGGTTTTCTCCTCAAACTGCCAACTAAAAGTACCTGTTTTTTGCATATTTGGGGCGCTGAGAAAAACAGTTAGTGAGTTCAAATGTTATTGCATTGGACGAGAAACTATTAACTGAAGTAACTGAATTCTTTTTAAGTATTTGGATTTGGGGCTATATGATGAAAACAGTTACTTCCAGTTAAGTAGCTTCAGTTCTTGCAGTCTCTGTTGCCTTACAAGCTGAACCCTTACTTATGTACCTATTTATAACATGATTAGCTTATGTAGGTGAAGGTTTAGTTAGTAGCTATAAAATCTTGGGGAAATATTTGTATCAGTTAACTGTACCATCACCATGTATTTGGTTCAAGCAGGTGACTATGAACACATTACTACGATAACAGTTTTATTCCTACCCTACTTCTTCCCATTGCAATCTCATCTGTCATGGCTAGTGCCGTAATATTGTAAATTGTAATTGTAATTGTATTTTTATAAAAATTACATTTACAATTGTAATTGTAAATACAATTACAATACAATATCAAATTTATTTTCTACATTGTGTTCTGAGCCTTTGTACGCTAAAATCGTGTATCTACATAATAGTTATCATGGTAAATATCAAGTCAGTAATTTTATCCTGATTAAGGGACTAATAAAGGTTCCAAAAGTGCGAATTGTAATTGTATATTGTAATTGTATTGTAATTTACAATTACAACTACAATACAACATTAATTTACAATACAATACAGTATTTTTCTTACAATAGTTTTACAATATTACGGCACTAATCATGGCTTCCTTACTATTTTCTTTCCAGTTAATATTACTTACTGCAGTCAATAAACTAACATGCAGCAGGAAAAAGATTTCATCATGATATTAAACGCATAATTAATAATGATATTTCGCATAATTTACTGGTAAGTCAAGATCACGGCGAATGTGCTTGGCTCAGAAAATATTTCGTATCAAAATAAATCAAATCAAATATGTATAAAAATTAAATAATTAAAAACCGAAAACGGGTGGTGGGTTTGTATGAAAATGAATCCATGTAATACGGAAACTTTGTTCCGAACATCTTCCTTCAGAACATTCTCTTTCCAAAGCTTTTCCTGGTAGGTTTCTACCAAGGACGTTTTGTTTTCCTGCACTCGACTCACGTTAATGAAATTAACTAGTGTCTCTTTCCGGAAAATGTATGCATTCATTTATGTTTAGAATAATCATTTTTAGTCGTGACTAATGTACTAAAGGTGACGCGAGATTATTGAAATAAAGAAACGTTGTCAACTAAAGAAACAAGTTTTAAGTATTTTGCCATGATTAATGTACAGGGTGGGCCATTTATTTCCGGGGATTCTAACGGGCTACAAAAGCCAAGTTTATTCTTCGAATATGACAAGCAATATACCAAAATAAACACAATTTCTAGGAGATTTAATAATAATAATAATTTATTCATTTTGTCGATTTGGCCGCAGCCCATACAACATTGTTTAGATATTTACAAATATATATTTACAAATTTCTATTGGTCCTTGGTTAGACCTTGTCGGTTATAGAATCAATTATGTTAAAATGATATGCAGTTATTTTGGTTTATGTGTTTGCTAAAACGTTCATGATTTGTGCATAAATATAAATTGTTAGAAAGGTTACAAGTTAGCATTGCATGATAAAGTGTGTATAGCTTAAAATGTTGAACTCCGGAGGACTCAGCTCCACTTGGCTGGAAACCCTCGAACAATACCGCTTTCCGTCAAGATCATTTGCCATGTTTTTGGTCATCAATTATTAATGTATAGAATATATGTCGGAGCAGAATAAGAGGGCAGTTCTGAAGCACAGGCACTGAGCAGAGGGAGTTACGGGGGCAATAATGAAGCACAAGCACTGAGCAGAGCGAGTCACAGGGGCGATAATAAAGCACAAGCTTTGAGCAGTGGGAGTTACGGGGGCAATAATGACGCACAAGCACTGAGCAGAGGGAGTTACGGGGGCAATAATGAAGCACAAGGACTGAACAGAGGGAGTTACGGGGGCAGTAATGAAGCTCAAGCACTGAGCAGAGTGGGTCACATGGGCAATAATGAAGCACAAGCACTAAGCAGAGGGAGTCACAGGGGCAATAATGAAGTTCTAGGAGATTTGTTTGACACCTCATCTATTAAAATCAGCCAAGAATTGGTTACAACATGGCCTAACTAACAAAAATCACAGTTTTTAGAGCTTTTGGTCTCAATCCTTAAATTATGTTTTAACAACTTTGATTAAAAATTAAAGCGTAATAAAATGCGGAGTGTTCGAACAGAAAAAATCTGGCAAAAATTTAACAATTGAAACAATTCAAAATTTAAAAATTACTTACAAAATTAATTTAAAATTTTTAAAACTTTAAAATGAATTAATAATATGAAATTCAGGCATTTAAATGAAAAAGAAATTCTAAATTTTGTAATTTTGTAATTTTTAAATTTTTAATTGTTTCATTTGTTAAAAAATGTTTGCCAAATGTTTTCTGTTGGAATACTCCGCATTGTTTTACGCTCTCATTTTTAATCAAAGTTGTTAAAACATAATTTAGGGATTGACCAAAACATCTAAAAACTGTGATTATTGTTATTTAGGCCATGTTCTAACCAATTCTTGGCTGATTTGAATAGATGAGGTGTCAAACAAATCTCCCAAAAATTGTGCTTATTTTGGTATATTGCTTGTTATATTCGAAGAATGAACTTGGTTTTTATAGCCTGTTAGAATCCCCGGAAATAAATGGCCCACCCTGTATTGATTAATATTGTTGTAGGACATTTGCTACCCGGGCATTTGCAACCTAGACATTTGCTGCCCAGAGAAGTGCAACCCACACGCTTGCTATGCGCTAAGTGCTACCCACACGTTTAAAACACGGACATTTGCTACACATGTATACAAAAATTGAAACTACACATCGCTGAAAAGGTTACCCTAACTTCTGTATTATAAGAATTTGGTCTAAATAGCGTAGGCTTGCTTGACAAATAATTTAATTCTTGTCATAATTTTTGCATTGCTAACATGAAATAAAGATGCAATTATGCGGTTTTATTGCATACCTATTGAATGAAAACCACCGAGAATCGAGCACACTAATTAATACAGCCCTTGTTACAGGGCTGTTCAGGTACATAAGCAAGGGTTCCGCTTGTAAGGCAACAGAGACTGCAAGAACTGAAGCTAACTGGAAGTAACTGTTTTCATCATATAGCCCCAAATCCAAATACTTAAAAAGAATTCAGGTACTAGTTTCTCGTCCAATGCAATAGCATTGGAACTCACTGTTTTTCTCATAGCGCCCCAAATATGCAAAAAACAGATACTTTTAGTTAGCAGTTTAGGGGATAAAATCAGCCAAAACTGAACTGAACTGAAACTTAAAAAAATCCGGCGCTTCGCGCCGGATTTGTCGACCGGGGAGGCCCGAAGTAGATGCTGAGCTTCAACAAAGGCTCAAGATAATTCATGTAGCGCTAAAAGACGATATAGGATTTATGGAAGCTCCCCTAGCATAAATAAGCCATATACAAATGTAAATTGTTGATTGGATTGTGCATAAAGAAGTGACTGATTGTGCTTCCAAAAGGGTTGACATCATCTGCTGGCGAAAAGATCTATTGTCCGGGTATATTCTGGATCCCACAATACGTATGGAGTAGTCATGTCGTCAAGCGGAAGAAGTTAATATAGAAAAGCAGGCGCATTATAACCCTTGCATTCCTTACTTTTTACTATAAACTGGTACTTTAAACTATAAAATGTGAAGGGCGTCATTATAGACGAGCCGGCAGTATCTGTAGCCCATTTACTAACGCATTTCAGCCATCTGCAGTAATTAATAAGAATTCGAAAAATGATGAGAAAAAGGAATTCCGAATGCCTGAGCTAGTGTTCAAAGTGTGGACCCCCGTCATGAGTGCATATTTTCAGGTGCCTTAAACTATGATATTTGTGGGATGTCATGATGGACGATCCCTGAATACCTTTAAACTATATAGATGTATTTGTGACATATGGTTACAATAGTTTGGAACAAAATTTAAAGTTGGCATTGGTGGTACCTAAAACTATATTTGTGGGACTTCATTATAGGCGATCCCTCAATACCTGTAAACTATATAGATATATTTGTGACATGTAGTTACAATAGTTTGGAAAAAATTAAAAAGTTGGCAAAAAACTATGATATTTGTGGGACGTCATTATGGGCGATCCCTGAACACCTATAAATCATATTGATATATTTGTGACATGTAGTTACAATAGGCTGGAAAAAATGTAAAAGTTAACAAAAAACTATATTTGTGGGACGTCATTACGGACGACCCCTGAATACCTATTAACTATATAGATTTAATGGCGACATGCAGTTAAAATTGGTGTGAAATAATTTTAAAGTTGGCAATGGGAGTACTTAAAACTATGATGTTTGTGGGACGTCATTACGGACGACCCCTGAATACCTACTAACTATATAGATATAATGGCGACATGCAGTTAAAATTGGTGTGAAATAATTTTAAAGTTGCCAATGGGAGTACCTAAAACTGTTAAGTGTGAAGGACGTCATTTATGGACGATTCGTCACCATCTATAGCCCATTTACTTAAGCATATCCTTGATCTGTAGTAATGAATAGGAATCCGTAAAATGGTGAGGAAGGAGAATTTCGAATGCCTGAGCTGGTATTCGAAGAGTGGACCCCCGTCATGAGAACGCATATTTTCCAATTTTACATTGCAGTGTCAAACCAACGCAACGACCACTATACCAGTCTGCCCTGTGAACGTACATATGTCAGCAGTACATTTACTCGTAATGGATATTGGTGAAAATTTTCCATGTGTATTTTTAACGGCGAAACTTGACAAGCTCTCAGCTCCATATGTACCTTCCATGTATTATCAGCCCTTTTTTTTATCTTGAAACATTGATTTAATTCTTGGTCGGTTTAACTGCTAATTGCGAAGAAACTATAACTTTAATAATAACCAAAAACTAAACAGCACTTCTCCCTCGCTTTTCTGGGCGATTAAAAAAGGTTTGAATTTAAAATCTTCAAAAATGCGACCTGTAGCGTGCGACCAACCGACATGCGGACAGACAGACAGACAGACACCAGACACCAGACCAATAGATGCTTGCTCAGCATCTAAAAAGGCTGAATTTGCTAAATCAGTTCAGTTCGTTTCAGTTAATATCAGTTCATGTTTTAGGTTTACCCGCAATTTTGGTTAGTTTACGCTTCCTGTCTAGAGATTCTGACACAAGTGCGACGTCATCCGCGAACCCTCTCGCTGATACTTTTGGGATATCGATGTCAAGTCGGATTCCATATAAATCACTTAGGGTTAAATGAATTAGGGTGTTGTCAAGATTATACATGACAAAAACACTGTAAACTGTGCCTGCATTGATTTCTCTTAAGGAATCTACAAAGTTCTTTACTAGCTATTGCTGCGTAAGATAAGGGACCGACAAAACGTGGATAACTACCTCACCGAGTGGCTAGAACTTTTTGTAATGGCTGGATAATACCAGATTATTGTAGCTGACGAGGTGTCCAGTAAGAAAAATGTTCCTAATTGAGTCCGGCAAGGAGCAGTGCTTAGCTTAATAATATTCTATATGTTTGAGTTTGAGTGAACTTTATTCAGTGTCGAATTAATTCAATACAATTGTACTGTTTTACAATAACGGACACTAATACTTGTAAAGATCAAATTCGCCAAGTAGTACAAGGAATGCTGGCAACAGCATTTCAAGTTCGTAATAAAATTTTGAAATAAAAATATCCGGCAGTGTGCGACAGATTTGTTTACTGCGGGCTTCAATAGCAAATTAGCTTGATCACTGAAGGAATGTTAGTAAAGTAACGCGCTTTGGCTAGACTAAGGTCGGGATGTATGCGGAAAATGATGTGGTGAATTAATGAATAATTTGTGTGCTTGAGTGTAAAGGTGTATGATCAGCTTGTCTCGTTCGTACGTAAATTGGCGATTGTGTAGAAACTGACTTCTATTGATTAAAACAAACCTACTATTCTGTAATGTATTAATAATTAAAATTAAGAACAAAAGCAGTGCTTTACTCAGCCACTTTAACCTCCAAGTCCGTCATTTCTATTATGTACCTAGGTATTCTTATAGACAAGAATTCAGGTATGTACATTATAGGGGCAGTATTAGAATGGGATATAATCTAATATAATAAGCAGGTGGGGTGTGTGCATAATAATATATTAGCCTGCTGTAATTATTGCAATATCGTCTGTGAAGAACCAAAATGACCCATTTCCAATTTAAACTCGAATCAAAATGAGCTATGTCATAAAAATAAAATGAGAAACATGCGTAAAATGTTAATTAGAAGTTTAAACAAACGTAAAATGTCCTAATTCAATGTTTTCGAAAAGGTGCAAAATATTCTAATTCAATGTTTTTGAAAAGGTGCAAAATATTCTAATTCAATGTTTTCGAAAAGGTGCAAAATGTTCTAATTCAATGTTTTTGAAAAGGTGCAAAATATTCTAATTCAATGTTTTCGCAAAGGTGCAAAATATTCTAATTCAATGTTTTCGAAAAGGTGCAAAATGTTCTAATTCCATGTTTTTGAAAATTCCAAAATGTTTTATTTACATATTTTCGAAAAGTGCAAAATGATCTATTTGAATGCTTTCAAGACATATTTCAGTATGTTTGTACATAGTACATATGTTTTAACCATATGGTTTTAGCTAACAATGGAAATGGGTCATTTTGATTCTTCACAGACGATATATTTTTTTAATAGGTAGGTAGGTACATACCTTCTGAACTCTGTTATTGTTTGTCTGATCAAATTTTCTCGCTTAAAAGTTCATTGTTCGTTGAAAGCTCTTAAAAAATAAAGAGACCCCGTTTGTTTTTAGATGCTGAGCAGCATCTATTGAAAGGATTTTGTCTGTCCGTCTGTCCGTCTGTTGGCCGTGCTCTACAGGTCACAGTTTTTAGCTTATTTATTTCAATTTTACTAATTTTAAACTCTCACAAATGCGAGCAAGAGGTGCCCTATTGTTTTTGAGGATGATCGGACCAACTACTTATCCACAATTAACAGTTGAGTGGACCCATGTCAAAAACCAGGAAAGTGAGCTTGACTAAGGTCGGGCTGTAAGCTGTATAAATACAATAAATACATACATTTTAATGTGCTAATGCTACCGAGCCTACTTGTACCAGGACCACATGTTCCCTGCCTACTTTTCGTCATCAACACTCGTACCTAGCTCACTCGTACCGGAGCTATTTTAATAAAGCCCACTCGAAGCAGCAGCACTTGTACTTAACCCACTTGTCTCAGCAAATCTCGCACGTAGTCTGTTTTCACCTGCGATAACCTCTTGAGGTTTAGTTAGGAGTTTGTTAACCTTACTACAAAAATTTGTCAGGGATGAAACCCACTTGGTGTAAGCTCAGCATCTTCTTCGGGCCCACGGAGGACAAATCTGGCCCGAAGCGCCGAATTTTTTTATTGTATGCAGACAAATACTGAGGAAAACATTTTTTCGAATCTTCATAATATTAGTGTTTGTGTTCGTCAAAATGAAACTACAAAGAAACAAACCGCCATATCTGATTTTTTCATTGAATCCTAATAACTATATTTCAACAACGGCATTTTTTTGACTCAAAATAAAATAAATTTTAAAATTGTACACAACATTCGGTTAATCGGAAAATCCCTTAAATGGTTAAACTGGAATCCGGTTAAACGGGACAAAAAAGGTCGGTCCCCCCAGTTCCTTTTTACACGGATTTGACAGTATTTACATTTTACAACCGAATTTGGTATGCAATATATCATTGTGAAGCTTTTCAAAAATTAAACTATTTTATTAAGAACTGAAAATTATGTTGTTTGAATTTTTTTTAATTAGACAAAACTTTAAACTTGCCATTTATAATTTTATCACTTGTTCATAGTTAGAGAATTATCAACATAAATTTGAAATTTCAGATTTCGGGGAAAAATTAAATTTTCAATCTACATAACAATAACATTCAAATAACGCTGTCCGTTTCTGTCCGTTTCTGTCCGCCCTTTCTGCCCGGCCTTTCTGTCCGCTGTCTCCTACTATTGTCCAGACACACAGTATCGTCCAGGCACCGCTAAATAACTTTAAATTAGCTAGGTGATGGAATTCTAAACAAGGAAAAAACTTCAAACTAGCTAATAGCAATTTAAATACCTTGCGAGATGTAATTGCCATTCCCTTGAAAAATATTATAGCTATACAAACTTGCAATATATTGTTTGATAGCAAATTAAATTCTGCATTAGATGCAGTTAAAGTTTGTGCCATTGGTGTTTAATATTGACTGTATGTTTAAAGAAACAAAACAAAATAAAGAATTTACGAAAAGAAAATAAGAATTTATTTTAATGAATTAATGAATTAATCATGTCCATCTACATAATAATAAAATTCAAATACGGCAGGTGGTAAGAGGTTTGTCTGTACGAGTGGTCTGGGTGTGACTAGCGAGGGTACAATTATGCTTCGAAACCATGTGCTTGGAAAAAAGGTGCGAATGCTTTACACGTGCATTTTTAACCCTGATAAATTCCGTCCGCAGGACGGGCCGTACTACTAGTATTACCATATCTCTGACAATATACATAATTTGACTACCGTTTGTAGTTTTTAACGGACTCTGACTACCAGCATATCATTTTAACGTTCATTTAGACTTAACAATATAAAACTAATTTAAAACGGTCTGGCGACATTGGACCGGAACGACATTAAGTCGACGACATTTCACAGAAAGACATTTCCCCTAAAACCGGTACGCCGAATGGACATTGAGCCGACGACGTTGCGTCGGTAGACGTCGAGTAGGAGACAGTTAGTCGACGGACACTACGTTGGTAGACATTACGTCCAATTACATTACGCCGTTAGACATTACGGGGTTGTTGGATGCAGTGATAACGGAATTGATGTCATTAATAATGAATGAAAAGAAAATGACGAGTAGAGAGAAAGGCAACTTTATTTTAAAAAAACTTGACACCGTACTCCAGCACAGCTAGCACAAAGGTCTCAGTTCTCAGTATACGTATTATGTATAGTAGGATAATGTGCATTTTATTTTTTTCAATTTAAAGCGATACTAATTTATAAGGCAGTACGAAAAAAAGCGAATACTTAAGCGCATAGTTATTTTTGCCAGATACACAACAAATAACACAAAACACAATAATGTTTCCACACCCGAGGGAAGGGTCAGAGGTGGTCACGCCGAATTCGTCCCATATATTTTTTTTTAAAGAAAGCATATTATGAAAAGAAAAATAGGGCGGTTTGAATTTAGAAGAGCTGCTTACATTCTGATTTATAATCAATTTCTGCAATACAACCAAAAATTCAAATTTTTGAATTTCCCGCCAAAACTTTAAATATTGTGTTAACTCAAGATTTCGACCGGCCGGTCACTCAATACACTTACACTAAAATGATATATCATTGGAATGGTGACAATTAGGCAAAGATAATGAACATAGTGTGGACGCACGATTGTTATTAGTTTTTAAATGGTTTTGGAAAAACATAATTGCAAATTTTAAAAAGTTAGCGGATTTTGTCGAGTGATATAATATTTAAAAGCTCTTAACAAATAAGCAGACAAGATTTTTTTTGTTTTTTGATTGTGGCCCGTACAACACATTTTAGGCGGCATTTAAAAATTAAAAGACCATTATCTTGAAAACGTTTTGTTATAAGGGAGGCGCATTCCGTTATTTGAATTCTACTAGTGATTCCCTTTCGAATGATATATGGGTCGATGAAATTGGTCCAGTATTTTTAAATTTTCAAAATTCCGGTAAATTATGTAGGTAGAAGATATTAATATAGCCATATTATTTATTTTATGAAAATAAATTTTTAATTCTTTGGCACCCTGTAGCTCTTACGATTTTCATCTGATTTTTAAAAAACAAAGTGTGGTTTTGTAATTCGCAGAAAGTTTTTTTTTATGAAAATAAATTTTTAATTCTTTGGCACCCTGTAGCTCTTACGATTTTCATCTGATTTTTAAAAAACAAAGTGCGGTTTTGTAATTCGCAGAAAGTTTTTCCTACCTATCTATATAATTTACCGGAATTTTGAAAATTCTGCAATACAGGACCAATTTCATCGAGCCATATATCATTGGAAAGCTAATCGCCAGTAGAATTCAAATAACAGAACGAGCCTCCATTATAACAAAACGTTTTCAAAATAACGGTCTTTTAATTTTTAAATGCCGCCAAAAATGTGTTGTATGGGTCACAATCAAAAAACGAAAAAAAAGTCTCTGCTTATTTTTGAAGAGCTTTCGAATGATATATCACTCGACACAATCCGTTAACATTTTTTAATTTGCAATTAGGTTATTTCGAAACCATTTAAAAACTAATAACTATCGTGCGTGCACACTAAGTTATTTAGACTTGCCTAATCGTTACCGTTCGAATGGTGTATGATGTTGGTGTAAGTTTACTGAGTTACCGGTCGAAATCTTCATTTAACACAATATTTAAAGTTTTGGCGGGAAATTCAAAAATTTCAATATTAAATTTTTGGATTTATTGAGAATATAAAAATACCTGTGAGTAAATCGTCACAGCTAACCCGTTGACGGCTTCTGCCCTTTAATTTACAACCTGTTAATTGACAACTAAAATTTGGCGGCAAATTCAAACTGTTTAATTTCGCTGTTAAGGCTGCCATTAAACAAGGGCTAAAGCCCTTGTTTTTAAAATATAATTTCTGGGTTTTTAAAATTTCAAAAATATGTTTTTATAAAATGTTCTGCGAATTACAAAACTACACTTTTGTTTAAAATTGGACGAAAATTGTAAAAGCTACAGGGTGCCAAAGAATCACAAATTTATTTTCTGGTCAAGTAAATCCGGCCCTCGTTTAATAACCATTAGAAAATTTGTACTTTCAAAAATCATACTTAGCGAGTCAAAATGCCCATTCGCATCATGTTCTTAAGCAAATCTAGTTTTTTTCTCATGCTCTTTTTAGAAAACAACATATGGGACGAATTTGGCGTGACCACCTCTGACCCTTCCCTCTCATTAAATAAAATTAAAAACAACAATTAGACATGACATCAGGACTTCATTAATATTTTCACAATACTTAGGTACGCAGTAACTATTTGACATACACAATAATTATATGAAAAATCTGTGTGCCAACCGTATATTCGTGTTTTCACAAAGACTTTAAAGTGTTATCTTACTATCGGACTGAAAAATTCGTTTTTAAAAAATAGTAACGAAATAACAAAAATTATTAAAAAATCTCTTTTATGCCATTCATGTCTTCATACTAGGGAACAACTGAAAAGAGTTTCAGGTATTGTGCTTTACAATAAAGCTGTTATGCCGAAGCCTGAATTTAAATGAAAGTCATAATAGCGACGTCCTGACGATATGCGTGAGGTAAATTAAATTTACTATAAATGAGTAGGGTATGATGGAAATATGCAAAACTAGAATACAGCGTGTGTTTATTCATATTCCTATTTATACCATTATCATAGCCTATTGGCATCATTTAAACGTAACTGTGCCAGTGTTGCAAAGCATTCATAGTTTTAAAAATTAAAATATTTAAGACTTTTCTAGATACTTAAATAAAGTGTCGTCGAAAATGGTTGTCGACGTAGTTTTTTTCAACGTATTGTCCGTCGCCGAAACACATTATACGCAATGTCTTTCAACGAGATGTCTTCGCCGAACAGTACACTTCGAATTGTCCGACGACGTACTGTCGTGGGTACTCAATGTCGCCTACGCGATGTCGTACTTCGAAATGTCGTTCCGGTACAATGTCGTAGAATCTTTAAAACTGCACAATGTTTTTACTAATTTATTTTAACTGCAATTTAAAAAAAATTGTTGAAAATCTCAAACAATATCTTCAACTAGTTGGTAATGAATGTGTTAATCACGTTGCACACGTTGTTTAATTCTAAAATGTACAACACTGGAAATTTTGAAATTTGAAAACTCGGAAAAGAATTCGGAAAACGAGTTATTTTGATATTTGGATTTCGGAGATATTACTCTGCCCAGGTTTTCAAAGTTGCGCACCCTAAATTATACGGTAGTAAGTTAAGAGCAAAAGCTATCGGCTAGTAAAGGATTTCTCATGCAGCTTGTGTTTTAGCACCAGCCATTGATCACACTTAAGGCACGATCACATATACGAACTCTACTACTACAGAGCTAGATTATTAATTTCAAATACCTTTAACTTGAACGCCATAAAAATCTGAGAAAAAAATTGCAAGCCGATAAAATAAATTGGAACTTGGCCAGAAAATTATTAATTTAATTTTTTAATGTAATTCCATATTGGAATTGACAATAAGAGCTTTCATTAACCACCGTGTGGAATAATGAGTATATGAAATAAATGATGGAAAGTGTGAGAGAAATAATTAAGATGTTTCCCCTTCCATTCTATTCAAAGCTCTGATTCTTTATTTCACATCAATGCACTGAGGCTAGTATTTGTGGAGATCAATTTTATAGTGATCGAATGTAAAACAAAGACATATACAGTATTAGTACTGTGTGGAGTGGGAGCACGCAAGCCGCCAACATCTAAATTCTAAGTAGTCCCAAAGTTTTTCATAAATTTTATTTTACTTTTCAAATTTTGAACAGTTAAATAACAGTTTTTGTCTACTTTCAACTCGTAATTAAATACTAAAGTACGACAGTAAGTGTAATTTGATCGAAAATTTATCAATTTAATTTAACTAGTTAGTTTTTCACGAATTCTCAAAATCCTACCACGCCGCAAGCTGAACAGACGAAGGGAACTCATTGAAGTACATACATAGAAAATTAGGACGAGAAGAAATAAACTCAAAAAAGCAAGAATCAACTTTAAGACAAAAAGCTAAGTTTCTTCTCATTTATACGTAGGCCGAAGGCCCACAAATATCATATTTTCTTGTATAAGGTGCTAAGATACTAGCAACACGTATATTTTGGTAGGATCGAGAGAAAAATCAGGAATATAAGATCATCAAACAGATATAAATCATGCCAAACAAAAAGAAAATCCCAGTACCAAGTGGACAAGAGCAGCTACCGCTTACTTCTCTCAGCAACTATCTCAGCAACTATTACAACTCAGCCAACAACTAACAACACAAATCACCGCTAACAATGTAACTTTGATTGAAGACTTTAAGAAAGAAATATATTCAGGACTAGTAACTTTGGAAACTAAAATGGAATCAAAATGGAAATCACTAAAAACAAGGATGAATAAAGCTACTAAAAGACTAGAAATTGAAGTCAATATTATAAAAGCAAAATTTAGTGAGTTAGAAAAACGACTTCAAAGTGTTGAGTCAAAAGTGAATGAACCTGAGAGACCAAACAGAAGTAAAGAAATTTTAATCACAGGCCTACCCGTTAGTTACTCACCAGTCGAGGATGCCAAATCAGTAATTCAAGACACCCTTAATCTTAATTACACACATATTGTGAAAGCAAAACGAATCTGCAACAAAACTGAAGGCAAACCTCCGCTTCTTTTTGTCCAGCTAGCTGACGAGGATGAGTTGGGTTTGGTGCTACAAAAGAAGTCTCGATTAAAGGAGTCTTTACCGCAAGTCTACATCAAACAGTGCCGAAGTAAAAAAGAACAAGAAATCTACATGCACCTAACAAATCAATACTGGATAAAGAAACGGAACCCTTCAATCAAAACTGTTAAATACGTTGGAAGTTACTCTTTTGAAGCTGATGGCATCAGATACACTAGTGACGGAATAACTCTGACCAAGGTGCACCGCTGAAATGATCTTATAATCTAAACGATATAATCTAACTAGTTAAAACTAGAATCAAATTGTCAAATGCGTCTATGGTAAATAAACTAATATAATTTATTAAAATTAGAAACTGTTCTTTAACCTGCGAGTGATAAATGAGCTGTTGTCGGAGCTATTAGAGTTGACAACTACAAGGACACAATATTATTGAAAAATACGCTAAATAGTTTCCTATAGCATGTTCAAATAAAGCTAGCTTCTCAACCAAGATCATGAGTTAAAAAGAGTGCAACAAACTGTGAAAATTTGATCTTGGAGGGAATTGTTAGTATTTAATTCTAAAGTACAGCTTTATGCAAACTGTGTTCAATTAATAAAAAATAAACTAGAAGATACAACTGCTAATCATTAGTATTAAAGTAGAAATAAATTGTTAAATACGGAAGGTAATATTAGGTTAGTGAATCAAAATAAAATTACGGTAATATTGTTACAAGACATTGTGATCAAAAATTCTTAGAAAATATAATACCAGTAGGCTGAATTCCGACTTCAGTAACTGGCAGCCAGGACCGCTTCCAAATTTACCGAAATAAGGTCTCGGAGAGGTCCCTGTCTGGCATTATATCTATGAGGGTTTCAATTACTAATCACTAATTATTGTTAACTAATGTATTACATCAAACATGTTAAATCTTAAGAACAAATATTATATGCGCTACGATGGTCTAACAATTACTTTGCTTAAACAAAACTAATGTAACCAAAATATCATTCAGATTTGTGTGTGGGCTTAGGCCCGTATATGCAATAAATCAACATACATACATACATACATACATACATACAAATTTTACTATTTTACGGAACCCTACTGTCATCAGCTCAAAAATTAGGTTAACATGTATCCTTGACAAAGGATTTTACTAGTACGCATGCAGGGATCGTCCGCAAATGACGTCACACACATTTTACCATTTTAGTGATCCCCACTAGTATTAGTGGAGAAATTAGGTCTTCTTCAAGTTCAGCGTATAAAAAGGCAGTCTTTACATCAAATTGGCGTATGTATTTGTTGTTGAAACCTGCGTCAGCGAGCAGGAGGCGGAAAACTTCATATCCGGGGGTCGGTGCAAAGGTTTGCTTGTAATCGACGCCGGGTTTTTGAAAGTTTCCACGAGCAACTAGTCGTGCTTTGAATCGGTCTTCGGCCATTTTGTGTCCATAAATCTACATAGAGGGTATGATTTGTCTATCCTCTGGTTTCTTGACGAGAGTCCAGGTCTCATTGGCAAGGAGAGAGTTGTACTCAGAGTCCATGGCTTCCCTCCAGTAGTGGCGGTCAGGGGTCTTTATGGCTTGAGTGTTATTTTGTGGAATTATGAATGGTCGTTTGTGAGTCCGATCTTGGTCATCAAGGCGTTCATAGAGAGTATTTGCAAGTAGAGCCTTGAATGGTTCTTGTGGTATTGTTTGTGCATAGTATAATACATAACCAGCAAGTCGTTTAGGCAAAGTGGTAGTACGACCCACACGTGTAGTAGCTTGCTGGATTTGTTCACTTTGGAGCCGATCATTGTCGGGTATCGGTGGATCTTCACTCATGACTACATCACCTTGTGTAACAGGAACGTCTGGGTTGACATCCTCTGGGGTTGCTTCTTGATGTGGAGCCCAAAGGGTACTGACGTCTGCAGGCGTAAGAGTAGTGCGAGCAGAACCTGGAGTAGTAGTGTCCGTGGTTCTGTCCAAAGTGGTCTCAGCTTCTTCGTCATCATCATCATTACCTGAGTATTCAAATAAGGAAGTATCGTTTGTCGAATCTCCCTCCTGGCGAAGTCTTTCTTGAACCAGGGTAACGTTGTGTCTAGCGGGTGTGTCCGCAGTGGGAGTTCCTGTTTTGATGATAATGGGCTGAGGTATTGTTCGTTTTGGTGTCTAGTGGTCCCGAGTTGAAACTGGAGTGTTAGATACTTTAGGGGCCACAGGTGTAGAATTGGTTTGTGGTGTCCCTTGTGTAATAGAAGATCGAGTTCCCTTGGGGATTTGTGCCGTTTGTGGTGATCTCTGTGCTTGTTGCTGAATGAATACCAATTCAGTTCAGGTTGTAAGAATAGTAGTTTGTGGAATAACTGCAGGTATGTTGACAGGATGTGTCAATGAGGGCATGGAGGAATCGTCTTCGGGCAAAGGATTCTGACTAGTGATTAAGTCACCTGCGTTGTTCCTTGGATTAGTTACGTATAGACGAAGGTCTTCAATCTGGTCTCCACCATAAGTATGTGCATCAAAGAATTGGTCATCTCTGAATAAATGTGATGGTGGGGGTTGTACCGGTATTCTGGAGTCAAAGAAATCTACATGGCGGTTCCAAAAGTGTGACTTGGTCTTAGGATCATATAGTCTGACTTCCAGGCTGTGCTCTTTGTAGCTAACAAAGAGGCCTTGTCTTGTCTTGCCTTTCCACCAGTTACGTTGAATAACTAGTTTGGCGGAGGCTGGGCAGCCGAAGATGTGTAAATTGGATAATATTGTAGGTTTCTTACACATCATTGTGAAGGGAGTTGTCTTTCGGTTGCCATGGCATACTCGATTATGAAGGTAGACTGCGGTGTCTACAGCATCTTCCCAAAATCTTGCTTGTAGATTGGCTTCGAGTAGGAGTGAGACTGCGGTTTCACGGATTGTCCGGACATCGCGCTCTAGTTTGCCATTTGATTGAGGGCAGTGCGGAGGAGTAATGAGAAAGCGAATGCCATTGTTGCTGCACCATTGTTGAAGGTGGGCATTATTGAATTCTCCGCCGCCGCCAGATTTGAAATATTTAACCTTGTTTCCACTGTTAGTTTCTATCCAAGCGCAGAATTCTTGGATGACAGGTAGAATGGTCGTTGCTTCCTTGTCCGAGTGAAAGGAGACTTTCCTGTAGTCGGAGTGATTGTCCTTGAGGAGTAGGAAATAGCGATTTCGTTGGATTGAGGGAAATTTGTGGCCTTGCTGCGATTGCATATGATACAATCCTTGACATCTTCTAGAACGTTCCCATTTCCGAGTGTAGCTGCACCGTTTCTGAGGGTGTTTTGTAGGTAGCGGTAGTTGATGTGTCCGAGTTTTTCATGCCATCTCTGGACACGTCCCAATGATAAGCCACGGGTCATCATGGCTACAGGTAATTGTTTGATAGGCTTGAAGAGCATAACTAGTTGTCCAGAGCCGCCGGGCTCGATGGATGTCATGCCTTTGAGTAGTAGTGTTTTTTCCATGGTTGCGGGATTGAGGCAATAGAATTCAATCTTCTCTTTGTTACCTTCATATATAATATTCCCTTCGTTGACCATTTTAGTAACGGAAAAAAGATTTGCTGCATTTTTGAGATACCAGACATCTTGTAGTTCAAAAGGGTCCTATCTTGTTTCATTAAAGGCAGAGACTACTACAGAGCCATAGCCTTCCGCATAAATGATGGAGTTGTCTGCTATCCGTATTCCTCTAGGTCCTGTTGAAAATGGTTTGTATGAGGAAAACCATTCCTTGCGACCGCATAAGTGGATATTAGCGCCAGTATCGCAGGGCCAGATAAAGTTGTCTCTGACTGCTTTGTAAGCATATGGTTCTGAGTGTTTGATCGGTTCAATCCTCCAGTCATTGGGCAAGGAGGATGGTGTGTCATTGGTGACAGGGTGAAAATGATCATTGTTCGGTTGATGCGTTGTAGGCCGGATATAGTTGACGCTTGGAATAAACAAAGCCATGTGAGCTCGGTGTAAGCGGGAGGGCATTGGTCGACCATCCGCATCTAGATGTACACCTGTGCTGCGTGTACCATTAATATTTTTTGGTTTGTGAAAGTTGTACACGTGTTCATCATCAAGTTCGTCTTGTGTTTTCGGAGCGTCCGGGTCCTTGGGAGTTTTAAGTTCATAGTATGAGAGAATCCTAGCTCGGCGTCCGTACATACGAATTTCTTCCATTGTGTTCGCTCTTTCTTTTATATTGAGATGTGGGTGAAGACTAGCACGACGTGATTGAAATAGTAATGGTTTGTCACGTTTGGGATTTTTGTAGCCAAACTCCTTAGTCAGAATCGTGGCGATTTCGTCTTCTACTATCCAATTGTGGGTTGCAGGGTTGAACATTCGAAATTCATATCTAGATTCGTGTGCACTGTAGTGGGTCCCGTGTTCTTTCCTGTGATACTCTTCAAATTCATTAAGGCGATAGAATTCACGGTAGTCTAGATATATCAGAGGGTTAATAGCTGGGGTTTTGACTTTTGCCATTACTCTGTTGAAAATTGACTCGACTTCTTGGTCAGTGGTCTGAGTCGAGGTCTCGGAGTCTAAGTCCGATAAGTCAGAAAGTTGAATGACAATAGAGTTGGGTCTCTGCGGGGTATGGCTGTTGTTGTCATCCATTCGTTGTCTTTTTGCATTGTGTGAGGGGTTGTCTGTATCCCTCCTGACCATAAATGCCCGGGCTTGAAAATTTGCCGGGGGCTCTTCGGTCGTAGGTTCAGGTAGCTGTTACTGGCGGTCATGGTGAAAATCAAGTTCCTATGTGGAGTTTAGTTGCTCCGTGATCTCTTGCAATTTTCTCAAATTGGTTTTTGTAGTAAACGGGAGATTGTCACAGAATAAAGTAGTGTGTCCTGTTTCATTGCATAGAGAACAGGTTGAACCTGGGGTGCTGTGTTGTAGCTTGTAGAGTATTCGTTTCGATTTTTTGTAATCACTAAAACTGTTTTGTTTGACTGCTTGGGCCAGTTTTAGAGTTTCAGAGGTTTTCAGGGCTTCCATCTGTTGATTATAGTAAGCGGCTTGTCGCTCAAGGCGGCCTTTTTCTTTACAAGCAATTTGTTTAGTTTCAGGCGTAGTGGCGTCTGCGCGGTCAGGGCATAGGCGTGCAACGTGACCGACGCCGGTACATAGTGAGCAGGGTACTTTGTTACTGGTAAATTTGTAGTCTTCCCAGCGCATTATTGTTTTGAGAGTTGAGCTTGTGGGCATCTCCTTTAATTCATTCCATTTCTGGTTCAGAGAGTGTATGGAATAGAAGATGGTCTATGGTCACTGTGCGTGGTGACTGTCTTCCTCTATAATATTTGGGGGCACATACTTCTGGTCCTGGACAAGCGTTTGGTACGAAATCATATTGTGGACATATTTCGCAGAGCATTAAAGGGTTTATGAGTCCTTCGTCATCGCAACCGCCCCTCCTTGTTTCTGGAGGTGGTAGGGCGTCTGGATCATACGGTTCCTCAGTGTCAGTCGGTAGGGCGCTTTGAGGGCGGTATTCCGAGGCAGTGTCTGCATGTGCTTCTTTGTCAGCTTCGGCTTGTAGTGCCTTTTCCAGTTGATATTCAGCGATCCATAGCTGTATTTTATCATTTTGTTGATTTATGTATTGTTACCGTTGTGCCGCGGATAATCGAGTTGTATAGGTGCAGTTCCATACAATGTGACCAGTCTTGCCACATTGTACACAGAGTGATTCTGGGGTTGTATTTGCAATGGAATCTGCTTGTATTTTGTCTAGAATATATTTGCCGAGAGGGTATTTGTTGTATTCCTCTTGTCGTCTAGCGTCTTGTGTAGTTTGAAGGAGCACTGGAGTTTCAGCAAACATTTGTTTGAGTTGTACTCTACGTTCCTCAATTGTTAAATCACTGTTAAGTTCTACCAAATGAATAGGGGGTAGAGTGAAATGACGAGATTTTGTATTGTAATAGATATTCGGTCGCTTGAGTAGTCTTTGTTGTTTCCGAGGTGTTAAGTGTTCCACTAAGGTCATATAGTACCCTTTAAGGTGAACTTTTGTCCTGGGGCCTATGGGTCTTTGTGTCGTTCTCTTAGATTTCCGTTCCCATGAGGATTGTCTGTCTCTGGTGAGCCTTGAGGCTATTAATTCTTCACGAAAAATTTCTTGAGACATATGGAAATCATAGACTTGGTCAGCGATGAGAGAGTCATGTCCGTATTCATAAGCTAGTGCAGTTTGTAGTATGTACATATCAATTAGCTCATGTGTAGACAAGTCTCTGAAGTTGGAGGTGTCTGCCGGTTTATTGCCATCTAGATGCATTGTGAGAACTGGGATTTTTTCCTCTTGTGTCGGGGTAAGTGCCTCCGACTGAGCGTATTGGATCATTTTTTCTACCAACTGGGGTATTTTTGAGGGATCATTTTTGTAAATTGTGAGTGTGTCCCTTGCGATTTGTAGCATCTCGTCTAGTCCTTTTGTGGGGCCTATGTGATCTCCGGCCATCATTCTGACTTCGTAGCCAGGGCCTTCCTTGATTAGGGATTGAAGATTTTCATACATTTTGATGCGGTTTTGCAACTGTTGAATTGCATCCAGGCCGTCAGTGGGCGTTTCTGGAGCCAGTCGAAAATATGCGCGTCTACCTTTTTCTCTACTTAGGGTTTTTAAATTATACTCCACTTGCTGCTTGAAAGCTTCTTTGCTAGTATCGCCAGATAATTTCATGAAGGTTAGTTTGCCTTTTGGGGGTGTCGACTTGTGGACCCTTGTTGTGGGTTTTGTGGGCGTCGACTCTACGGTTTCGGTTTGTACGGTTTCAGTTTCCACTGCCATTGTTTCGAGTTTTGTATTGTTTTTTGTGTTCTCGATTGGTGCGGTTTCGCTTGTTGCGGTTTCGCTTGTTGTGTGTGCCAAGGGGAGAAATTCAGGGTTTAATAAGTTGTAATTGTGAGTTTCCACTTGTGGGCGTGGTTTGTTAGCATGCTGTTGGTTCACTGTCACTGTGGTAGCGCTTGTATATGGACCTTCTGAGTTGAGTTTTGTTACTGCTTTTTCTTGATTCGGATCCAAATCAGGAGATAGATCAGAAGTTGAGTGGCCTTTGTAGTCACTTTTACCATCTTCAGATTGTAGTACTGGTACGGGGTTATTTGTTGCCGTTTGTATTGTCATGTTAACGGTGGGATTTTGTATGTCGTCGACCGCGACCTCTTGCTGTGGCACCAGAATCATGGCCTCGTAAGGGGGATTGCTGGGCGAAGGGTCTGATTGTAGGAATTCATGTGGCTTTTGTGTTGCCATTTCGTTTGAATTGTTCTGAACTTGGGTTTGTATGTCGATTTTGTTTGTAGTGTTCTGAACCTGGAGTTGTTTGTCCATTGTGTTTGTATTGTCGAGAGGACGGTGATCAGCCGAATCGGGAATTTGTCATTTGATGTGATGATTGTTGTTGCGAGTCCTATATGAGGGCAGCTTGTAGTGATTTTGTTGTGGACTGCAAGTAGTTCCTTTGTGAATTGTTGCCAATCATCATTTTGTGTTGTTGAATTTGTATTGCGGCTTGCCATAAGAGGGTGAATTTGGCTTTGGCAATCTTGAAGTTGTGCTTGTAGAACTATCATTTGTCTGAGGATGCCTGCTAGGCGTTCTACTTCCGGATCTTTTTGTAGGTCTGCCATTTCGGGGTGTGGCTATTGTGAGTTTGAATGTACTCAATAATAAATGATCCGCTTCAAGAATATTGTTTTGTAGTCCGGGGTAGTTCCCCTGTTAGTTTCGGACTGGACGGTAGCAATTATCGGTTGGATAAATATCTGTGACTGTTGGGGCTTGTCCCTTGTGAGAATACAGATAATAACTCCTCCGTAAGAAATTTATTATTTCATTTTTGAGTCGTCGTCCAATTGTAATTCTGTATTTAATAATATCCCCGTGAGAAAATTATTAACAGAAATGTTGGGGTGTGTCCCTTGTGAGTTGTAATGTCAGGCGCAAATCGCAAATCTCCGTGAGAAATTGCGATGACTTGAGGGTATTGTGCCCTCCTTAATGTGACTAAAAATAAAACCTCAGTGAGGAATTTATATTTGTCATGTGGGTGTAGGTTCTCCTGTGAGTGCTGCAAAAAAAAGTGTCAGTCGCAAATCTCCGTGAGAAATTACGATGACTTGAGGGTATTGGTGCCCTCAAAATACGACTAAAAATAAAATCTCCGTGAGAAATTTATAATCGTCGTGTGAGGTAGGTTCTCTTGTGAGTTGTAATGGGTCCCTCCTTAAGTCCGGTTTGTTAAATAAATGTAAAATCTCCGTGAGAAATTTACAATTATATTTCCTCTATTGTTTTGTAAAAAAATGATCTATTCCGTGAATTAAATCAAATTTGATAGCAGAGCTGTGCTATTTGTGAAGATAGTCCGGACTGGATTGGTTGTTGTACTGATTCAAGTGCCTGGCCAGGACTTATGGGGGAAAAATCAATAATTTTTAATCCAGTTTGTTGGAGATTAAAATTGTGGTCCGGTTCATCGGTTTTGTCGATTTTTTGAACGGTCTAAGGCTTTACATTTTGTCAGGGTAAAGCGAGTGCTGTAACGTGTAATTCCATATTGGAATTGACAATGAGAACTCTCATTAACCACCGTGTGGAATAATGAGTATATGAAATAAATGATGGAAAGTGTGAGAGAAATAATTAAGATGTTTCCCCTTCCATTCTATTCAAAGCTCTGATTCTTTATTTCACATCAATGCACTGAGGCTAGTATTTGTGAAGATCAATTGTATAGTGATCGAATGTAAAACAAAGACATATACAGTATTAGTACTGTGTGGAGTGTGTGTGTGTTTGTGTGGAGTGTACGTTTTATTGAGGTCAAAGCAATAAAACTTCCATCCTCTCCTCTTCAAAGAGTTAATGTGAGAAGTTGTCACTGTAGTAAAGGATAGGATGGGTGTTTTTAGTGAGCGACTAAAAATCACTGCTGTGACAAATAATATTTAAGAATATTCTCTGTAGTGCTAAAGAATATTGTATGTCTCAGCTTGTTATTCGGAGACGACTCGTCTCTGTTGGATCCGCATTTGGTTTTTGGTGAAGCATCACTGCTATTTACCAGTTGGTCCATACATTATGTTGGCAAAAATTTTAGCACTTTTCAGCACTTTAGAACTCACCCCCTCAGTATTATCACTTTAGTAACGTAACAATTTAACACACCCCGTCACCAAAATCATACTACACCCAACGACTGTACCGTTGACAACATTTACGGACGACCCCGTGTGTACATAACTGTACTACTACCACAGAAGACAGTACCATACAGTACTAAACCTTGCCTATAGTGCTTGCAGCTACTATACTACACCGACCTATGCTATATATGCTCTAGTATATATGACGCTGGTAAACATTGACGAGGACGTGTGTAGAGTAGAGTAGACTCCCACAATGGCCACAATGAATCCTTACTTGAGATGCTAACGAACGAGCTGAGCTCGGGTCGGTCTGTCGTCAGCTGGAAACACAAAGAGGATTTGAACGTTGTATGTACATACTCCACAACTCAACTCGCATTGATATTTAGCACTCGCTAAAAGACGCGCCACTATAATGCTTCAATACGAGGCGCGAAAGTTGAAAGTGGGTGCCGTATTAAAGCCAACTTACTTACGTATTATGTATTTATTTTATCTTACTATAGAATTCAAATAATCTCCATCATTATTGATTTTTCGTGAATCCTGGTCATTGTTGATTTATGTAAGCTGTGTCTATGACAACTATCTACAATCTTACTATAGAATTCAACTAATCGTGAATCTCGGTCAGCATCTGGGAGCTTGCATAAATTACATAGTACAAAATTTTAAGCCCCTTCCCCTACTTTTTTGGGTGTGTAGGTACGCCTTAGGGGCCATCCATTTATTATGTTTTAAGTTTTTGTGGAAACCCCCTCCCCCCAGATCTTCAACTTTTTTAACATTACGGTAAAAGGAGAGCTTACCCCCTCCCCCCTTGCAAAATGAAACTTAATATATGAATGGTACCTATATAAAAGGACAGGCGGCTTGATCCCCTGCCTCCCCCACGTAATTTATACACGCTTCTATGGTTCATTTTTAGTGTTAGTTATAGGCTCCACAGTGAGCGGTAAACGAAAGCTACTACGATCCACCTAAACCATTGCAATGCAGGCAGCCTATCTAAAGCTTCCACTGGAGCCGTACGTAAATTCAGCCGTCATTCACCGTAGTGGAAGACGGTTCTTTCTCTTACACTAAAACTCCGGCACTCTGTCTGCCGCCGTCACTCCTTAACTTACATGGAATGGAACCGAAACCGAGAGCGAAATTTTTGTGTTCATAATATGGGCGCGCAGATTTGATTTTCCAATTCCAACTTTCTAACCAATTCACTCAATATAATTCAGAACAGTCACCACCTCACCACCATTGCATTGCTGATTTCATTTTGGATTTCAAATTCATCTTAATTCTACGCAAAGCGTTTGCTGTCCATGTAACAAATTACAGTTAATGCAGGTGTTAGTGATTAATTGCAGTTTTATTTGGGATCAGTACAGTGTTGTTAATTATTGTTACTATTGTGTTGGTATTTGGTATTTGTATTAAAGTGATAGAACGACAACATGGTATTGTTTTACATAAAAATAGATACACAATTTAGTACCACTGTGCAGAACCAAGTAGAATAAGCGTTTTTGTAGTTCAAAATTTCATTTCTGTTTCTGCAGCACGCATGAATAAACGAAATCTAACTTATATAAGTAAGACTGCTTGGATGAAGCCAACACTACTCTATGATCTTACGTTTTCCCTATGCATGAATCCATTGACACTTTTCATTGAGTAAACCGGCTACTACATTTATGCGGGAATAGATATTCCGATTTTGATTATTACCACTTCACCAACCCAAACCCAAATCTGTATTCAATTAATGCTGGACATAAACAACTAATCATCTTCGGTATTTCCAATTGAGGAAGCAGATTTGACTGGGTCCTCACATTGCAGCTTCCGACTTCCAACCTAATTTAAAGCACGACAGCCTCGGGTCGGGCACAAATGACGCCACCCACGGTAATGGTGGGCCACTTGGAAAATGATGATACCCCATGTTAAAGATTGCCATTTAGTAATACTTTTACTCTAAGAGAGTAAAAGAGTGAGTGGTTGGTTCTAGAAATTTGAGTGGCGTCATTTGTGTCCGACCCCTATCTACATGCAAGTACAAGGCTAAAGGCTCCACAACTTACGGAGCGTTATTTATTGGGCTTTGGGACTCCGCATAATTCCGCTGTACTCAGAAATATGTTGGTGCTCCACATATTACATATTATGGCATATCTACATAATATTCTGCCTAATCGTTTTCGTGTAACTCGCTTTCCCATAGTAAATCGAGTTCGTATGGGCGTCCGATACGCAGTTCGATTGTAGCAGCATCATTAGCTAAAACATTGTAGGGTACACAAAATCGCACGGTATTTTGACTCCATTGAAAAAATGTGTCACATAAGATGCCATAGTTTTTTAAAAAGGTAACGCGGAAGCGTTACCGTTTTTATACGGAATGTTGCATGTGACAAACTCGCCTGTCAATTTGTTTATTCTAAATGTCGGCAATGGCTGTGGCTTTAGCTATGACAACAATAAGTGTACAGTGTGAGAGTGGAGTGTGAGTGGTTGATCGAAGTACAGTACAGGGCAACACTATCACATACAGTAGCATACTCAAAATTATTCAACAATGCATATACTCCATGGTAACGGAGTAACGGCTGAATGCACAGTAAGTTCCACTCCAGGCCACACTACAGCAGACGGCGAGAGTTACGATTTTAAATGTTGGCCGCAGCGCCCCCAGTATGGGAAACTGACCACAAATATGAATATGTAGGTAGTAGTGGAGTGCGTATGTGTGATCGGGTTCATTTTTTATCAACTTTGAAAATCTGTATCTTTTTCCACAGACAATGTACAATAAAGAAGAAGCTATCATTATACTTCTCTTTTAATACTGTATGTACCAAAGAATTCTCAGTGTCGAAAATTAAAAGTTGCAAGAGATACAGGTCATTGTACGAAAAATCTGCGGAAAGTCTTACATCGGCCTAAGTGCCCTTAATATGATCAATACATTTGAAGCTAATGGTAAAGTAGGGTCTTAAATGTGACAAATTCAAAAAAGTACTTAAAACTTTCATGATTTTACATAGCCAGAGTTTTTAAGAAAAGAAGCTGAAATCAGTAGTAAAGATAGTTGAGACTATATGCTGTATGAATATTAGTTGGACAGATTTTTAAAGGCGGTAATATTTGAACGGCGGCCGCTGATCACATTTTGCGCAGTACTACTACATACAATAACTAGAATAAGGCCAGTTGCCATGCAGCTGAGTTTGTGTTGTATGGGACGTCTCGGTGTGGAACTGCGCAGAGGTTTTTTAAAATTTGTTCCACAGACCGAGTCGGCCCATACAACACAAACTTAGTTGCATGGCAACTGGCCTTATTCTAGTTATATTATGTTCAAACCGTTTGTCGTATTATGTTTTTTGTCACAGATTCATTTCGTGCAAGTAGTGTGATTCCTGAATGAATTCCAAAATTCCAATAGCATTTTATTATAATATGTTCAAACTGTTTGTCGTATTATGTTTTTTGTCACAGATTCATTTCGTGCAAGTAGTGTGATTCCTGAATGAATTCCAAAATTCCAATAGCATTTTTACTTTCAGTAACCTCTTTTTAAAAAATTTCACTTCCCTGGTTGTAGGAAACATTAGCTAATAATTAAATACGAGTATTACCTAACTGCTATTTTTCAGTCATTCATACTACATTATCTAGAATAGAACGAATTTGTATTTTCCAAGTAACAAGTAAGTCCCATTTTATAAGTAAGTAAGAGTAGGAACTCACCAATTTTATAGGTACCTACTTTTGAATAGTGACTTTCTTGAAAAACGAACTGCCTCTTGAAATATGTATTAGGTGCAACGTTTCGATTTTCTTGATCTCGTCGCGACGTCCCGAAAGTCTTCCTGTACCTACAACCTACAACCTGTCATAACCCGATCTTCTCAACTCACACACGGATCAACTTAATAGCGAGAATTACTTACATCCATTTTAAAAGTGCCAAGAAGAAGATCAAGTAGTATATCGAAACGTTTCACACAATATTTCCAAAAGCAGTTCGTTTTTTCAAGAAAGTCACTATTCAAAAGTACCTATAATATTGGTGAGCTCCTACTCTTACTTACTTACTGAATTATTCCTCACCTGTGTCTTACCTACCTATCATATTTTCCATTAAACGTTTTATGTATATTGAGGTATTGATTTAGGCATGAATATTGCATCATAAGTACTTACTATAGTTTGGTCGAAAGCTTTGAATTCAAGGAGTGTAATCTAGAGATACGCTTAACCTTCGTACAGCCGACATTAAACTAACAAATAGAACCAAGCATGCCACGAATGTGGCATTAAGCTCTGTTCACATAGATCGTACAAAGTGACAAAAAATTGTCATTATGGCATGTGTTTTTACGAATTTTTGATCATTTACCACAATGCGTCTGGTAAGTGCGCACAATGTAAAAGACTGAACGGGTCTTAAAATGTGCAAATTTCTAAAACTTATAATATTTATTAACTTTAGAAATAGGACTTTTTGAATTCATTATAAATAAAAGTAAACTGTAAGGTAAATTTCAATATTTCTTTGCAAAAGTAAAGCCTGTATCTTGTACAGAATTTTTCCCTCTATAACATACTGAAATTTTAACTAAATGGGAAAGGAAGTTAAAGAATTACACATATTCGCGACAACACCTTGCACTAATAAAGCAACTCCAATTTACCTAATTATTGCACCCACCAACCTATTTGCGGCATGCAATGTCAAGGTACTCGTACTGTACGTGCCCCCAACGTGAGTAGCGTAATTTGTGTCCGCACCCTACGGGTACTTACTCAGTATGTACTCTATGAAAAAGGTCATGCATTGCTCTTTAGTAATACATGGAGTCGTCTGAAACAAAAAAACCGGGAAAATCCAAATCATATTTTGAGTGACATGGGAAGTCGTATGACCTATTTGTCAAAAACTCAAACTGTTGTGATAGTTATTTTTTTTAATTGGGATTGTTGCAGTTAGTTGAAATCATTGTTAGATTATAGTAATATCGACATAATATACAATATCAAATAATACAACAAGAATACACCAGTTTTTACATAACTTCTCGCTGGACATGGCAGGCCGTCCACGCCGCCATGTGAAGCCCCTGGACTACCGTCGCCTTCATCTTATTGGACTGGAGAATGACTCGTCTGAAGACGAAGGGAGTGAAGAGGACGATGAAATTCCAGTACTGGAAATATCAGATGAAGAAGATAATAATTCCAGCAACAGTGGCAGCTCAAGTTTAGAATCCGAATCAGAGGTATGTACAACAAAACAATCGAGAGCCTTAAAATTATAGTTCAATTTGTGAAAAAATGCATGCTAAGTAGGAAAATTGGGATTTGACATTTAAGGGCGAAAGTAGTGGAGAAGAGGAGACGGACACACGTTTTTATGGACAGGATGGGACTGAATGGCAAGAGAGACCAATAGGTTGTATTCCTGGGTGGAGAACTGCGCTAAGGAATTTTTGTGATGGGCCAACTGGAGTAGCAAAAGAAACTGAGTTTCGAACTCTGACAAAAATTGAAACATTATCACTTATGCTAACAGATGACGTTTTATCCGATATTTGTAAATGGACCAATCTGTTAGGCGAGCATACGTGCGCTGAGTGGAACAGCAAAAATCCTAATGCCGCCAAGAAAAGGCAATGGTCCACCCTAACTTTGGTTGAACTGAGGGGATTTATTGGCCTCATACTACTTGCAGGCATTGAGAAGCCGCGGAAGAAACCATGGAGAGAGCTGTGGAACAAATCGCCGGCAATAAGGTGTCTCCCTTTTCCTGCTGCAATGTCAAGAACTCGATTTTTCAATCTACTTTCCATGCTTCGCTTTGATGACGCCATCGAACGCAGAGAAAGACATGTGGCATCAGCTGATAACTCTGAAGTTGAATACGACAAACTTGAACCTATATCGCAAGTATTCAATGACATTGTCGAAACCTTCTCCTTGTTGTACGTTCCAGGTTCTAAATTGTGCGTCGATGAGCAGCTTATTAAGTTTCGAGGAAACTGCCCATTTCGTGTTTATATGCCAGCAAAACCAGGCAAATATGGGATCAAAATCTGGGCATTGGTGGACGATTCTTCAGGATACATTCTGAACCTTCAAATCTACCAAGGAAAAGTTGGAAGTACGACTGAAATCGGCCAAGGAAAAAGAGTTGTGCTCGATTTGACCGAAAAGTACTTTGGCACTCAACGAGGCATAGTTGCCGACAATTTTTTTACTTCAATGGATTTATTGAAGGAGTTGCTTGACCAAGGTTTGTCATACTGTGGAACCCTGAGAAAGAATCGCTTAGAAGTACCTCCTGTAATGAAAGACATATCAGGCTCAGGGGAGGGATCCCATTACTTTCTGTTTAACGAAGAAGCATCCTGTACTCTTGTCCGCTACGTGCCAAAGAAGAACAGGTATGTGCTTCTACTTTCGTCGGCTCACTTCTCCCCTGAAACAGTACTTACGAAAAAGGGAAAGGAAAAACCGAGTATTGTAGACTACTACAACGCCATAAAAGGAGGCGTTGATACTGCTGATTTGATGCTGTCTACGTATACCTGTCAGTTTCCTACAAAACGGTGGCCTGTAAAGGTTTTTCTGCACCTTGTAGACTCTGCAGCTCTCAATTCCTACATACTATGGTCGCATAACAATCCCCATTGGATGGAGACAACGAAATCCCGTCGTCGACATTTTATTCGGCAGCTAGCGTATGACCTCATCATGCCTCAAATTCGACAGCGGTTGCGACTTTTACCCAGTATTCATCAGCATGTGCGAGAAGCTATGGAAGCTATGGGTGTCGAAGTCCCCACATCTGCTGTTATCCCCATCTCATCGGGGGACGAGCGTAATGCTGATGGTAAAGACCGTCCACAGTATTCACGGTGCTCATTTGACAAGGGGGAAGGTAAACAGCCTAAGACGAGTCGGACAAAATGCGGCATGTGTCCTAAGTTTATGTGTCTTCAACACAAGACAGTAGTGTGCCCAGATTGCTGCGAAAAGATCCAGAGTAGACCTGAATAGAGAGTACTTTGTCAGTAGATAGGAGTTAGTACTCAGTGGGAATTTAGAAGTTTGACCACTATAAAACACAAACTATTTTTGGGGTAGCAAGTAGGAAGAGGTCCTCGTCCTCTACCCTGGGCAACGTTTTATTACTGTGAGAAATCATGTAATAAGGCGGCTGACGTTCCTACACTTTGGCACAAACTCTACTTGCAGCATATGTGAACAGGGCTTAAGTACTGAAAAAGTAGTACTAAATACAAATACCTATAATCAGTGCAATTTTAGCTTTTGAAAGTTCCCGGCCGGGAGTACTACTCAATGAATATTTTGCCACTGGCTATAAGATAAAAATCATGCCACATTTGTGGCAGACTTGGGACCACTAAGGTTAAGCAATAAAATACAGCCTTTGTGTAACTATTATTATATCGTGCTTGTGCGGGGTACTAAAAGGGTTTTCTAAAAGGGATCTCTTAATTCTTAGAGCAAATAAAACAACGACAGTTATACGACGCAGTGAGTTAGCAATTAGGATTCGTGTAGTGTCTACTAAAGGCAAATAGGCTTCGCAATTGTTTTTGTTATTTCCTAAAATCGAAGCACTGATTTTTTAAATGAACTTGTAAACACGGGTTGTTGTCAAATCAACATATCTGAATGCATTTATAATGGATCCAATACCTACACTGCATAAACTGGGAAGCCCAAAAATAACTAGACAAGGGAAAACCCCTTGGGGAAACTGGAGACTCCTTATTTACAACTTGTACCCATGAAGAAAATAACCTCCTTTATGTTCCCTTAAAGGCCCAAAATAACCTCCTTTATGTTCCCTTGAAGGCCCAAAATAACCTCCCTTATGTTCTCTTGAAGGCCCAAAATAACCTCCCTCATGTTCCCTTGAAGGCCCAAAATAACCTCCCTCATGTTCCCTTGAAGGCTCAAAATAACCTCCCTCGTGTTCCCTTGAAGGCCCAAAATAACCCACTCTTCTAACATCTCTTAACCCCACTAGTAATTAATAATAATCGTTACACTATCAAAAAATTTGGTTAAACCACAATGTATTACTGAGTCGAACCAGGAGTCTTGAATTTATAAATATGGTAAATAGATAATTACGTATAAATTTAAGACTCCTGGTTCGACTCAGTAATACATTGTGGTTTAACCAAATTTTTCGATAGTGTAACGATTATTATTAATTACTGGTGGGGTTAAGAGATGTTAGAAGAGTGGGTTATTTTGGGCCTTCAAGGGAACACGAGGGAGGTTATTTTGAGCCTTCAAGGGAACATGAGGGAGGTTATTTTGGGCCTTCAAGGGAACATGAGGGAGGTTATTTTGGGCCTTCAAGAGAACATAAGGGAGGTTATTTTGGGCCTTCAAGGGAACATAAAGGAGGTTATTTTGGGCCTTCAAGGGAACATAAAGGAGGTTATTTTCTTCATGGGTACAAGTTGTAAATAAGGAGTCTCCAGTTTCCCCAAGGGGTTTTCCCTTGTCTAGTTATTTGTATTATGTATTTAATGTGTATAATCCCTTGTATGTGTTGTTTATGTACTATATATATTGGTAGATATGTAATGTATTGTGTGTGACATATGGTATATATATAGGTAATAATATGTAATTTTATTTAACGAAAGTTTCCTGTTGTATAACTTACAACTGCATCGTATCCATGTCTACTCTGCATTACTGCACCTGCACTCAAGTCAAAACTAAGCTTCGTAATATTAATTCCCTAACAGTAATAATTTATTTTTTCTAATCTCTTAATGAAAAGTCCGTATAATGATTGGTCTTGGGATGGCCCCTGTTAAAAGCCACTACACGTTAAAAAACCCACGTTAATTTAATTAATTAATTAATTAATTAAATTTAGTCCTAATTCCAGGCTTACCTGAAATCTAAACTGAGCCCACACACTTCGGTGTCCATAACGTAATCAGGTTAAGTTTCTGGTGGTTAAGAACTATTTTAACGTTCAACATATTATGTATTACGAAAAGATGCTTACTGGGGGTGTAATGATTTAATTATAGTTACGCAGATTTCAATGGATCAATGTAGATGATTGACATAGTGAGGGAACTGCGTGGAGTGTACTTAATATGGCGTAAAATGAATTGTCGATCAGTTAAACAATTAGATTTCTTAATAACAAATGAAAACTATTATTTATTTACAACAATTAAAATACGAAGAGTAAATACGAAGTACTTTGACAGAGAATGGTTTAAGAAGAACCGGTGGGTTCGCTGTCCCTTTCCGATTATAAGTGATTGCTATAAGTCACTTATAAACAGAGAGCTTGAGAGAGGCAGGTAAGTTCGCTGTGTCACCAAGATTGCAAGTGATTTTTGTTACAGTTTTTTGCACCAAATAAGAACTTTAAAAACTAAGAAATTAAAAGCGGGATAAATATTATTACACAGAAATAATTTGCACTTAATTCTAAAATAGAGATAGACAAAGAATAAATCTAGTTCGAGAGTGGAGAAAGACAGCCAGAGCTGTCATGGAAAAATACAATATTAACCATTACTGATTTAAGAGATTAAAATAAATTATCAGCCCTGAGCTCAACAGGTAAGTAGAATTTGGTTGAGTGGTCTTGGCTTCTAGTCGGTACATTGGGTAGGGAATACATTCAAATTTTAATATTTCACCTTAATTCAGATATATTTATATCATAGGAAATGCGTACAGATAAAATGAACAAAGTTGGTATGTACGCTAATGCTTAAGGCATAGCAGAACATAGTTTACGGAAAATGAGTTTATATAAAAACTACTCCGAATTTCTAAGCGCGACTTAGCATAACTAACAAGATATATGTGCTCTTTCTTTGCATGCATTAAACTCGCTCCTCGCACGTTCACGAAAAGCATGAATCACATTTAAAGTTAGGAAACATTCATAATTATGCTATACGTATCATACGTGTACATACGTTGACTTGACGCTTATTTTAGATTTACAATATGAATATACAACCACACAAGGGAAATACATATTATTACCTGCCTTACTTTGAAACAAGATAATAAAGGTGAATAATTATATATAAATTGAGAGCCTTAAAGTAGTGCAATACATCAAATTAAATATAATTATAGACAAAACGGAAATTGATATACCATATTATTGGACCTGGTTTGCCCACCACCGCTATTCCTACTACCACTAACAAAACCTGGAAAATGCAATACACATCACCGCCACCCCCCACTGTAGAATTCTAACACCGCCAACACCCTAACCAAAACTTAAAAATTAACCCACACTACCACAATTATTAAAAACTGTAGAATTTAATCCCTAACACCTCTACCACCACCACCACCACTAAAAACTACATAGGACACAACATAAGTTTTACTTACTCCTTTTGTATAAAAGGCTTTTACATAACACATTTGCCCCTTATAAAAGTAAAGCATAAATTCCCAGCTTATCTGATATTAAAACTGTTCCCTGACATTTCTGAATCTAAACTTACTGAAAGCATGGTGAATGGTCCAATTTTTATTAATGGCTACAATTTGTATAGGCAGGATAGGAATACTGGCCTTGGTGGTGATATAGTTGTTTACATTAAATATTGTTGTAACTATGTACCTTTGTCAACCAATGAGGTCAGTGTCTCAGCTGTACCGCTTGGTTTGGAAATTGTAACGCTTAAGTTGTTTCCTCCCTATTCTAAGCCAATTATACTTTCAGTTGTTTACAGACAGCCAGTTATGGACAAAACTTTGTTCTTAAATCACTTTGCTACCTATCTTTCTGGGTTAAATAATTTGGGCTGTGAGTTAGTTTTTACTAGATATTTTATTTCTGACGTGAATGTGAAAGACTCTTAGTGTAAAGAGCTGTTGAATTTATGTAGAAGCTATAGTCTAAAACAGCTTATTAATACCCCAACTAGGTCAACAATAGACACGCACTTCATTTTTGATCATATGTATGTATCTAACCCGAGTTTTTATAGCAGTCACGGTACAATTAATGTTGGAATTTCTGACCATTATGCTGTTTTTACAGTGCGGAAATCTACAAAAATTAAGTATAAGCCTAGGGTTGTAAGTTTACGTAGGTTTAAAAATGTTAATTGGAAAACAATGTGTATTGACTTGAGTCAAGTTGCATGGTCTACAATGTGCATGTTTGACGACTGCGATGACAATCTTAATTTTTTCGAGTTATCTATAAATAGTTTTATTGACTTGCATGTACCTATTGTAAAAATGCGAGTGTGCGCTTAGCCTTCACGATGGTTGACAGCAGACTTAAGAAGGAAAATGCATACTCGGGACAGCCTTAAGATAAAGAGTATTAGAAATTCAGACAATACTTTATGGATTGAGTACAAGTTAATACGCAATGAGATAAATAATGAAATTAGGTATGCTAAATATAATTATTATAAAAATAAATTTGCTGAAAATCCAACATCGACAAATGCGTGGAGTGTGTACAATAGGCTTGTAGGGAAATCAAAGTCAGCAGTCGGTATAACTGAATTAAATTGTAATAGGTATGTAACTAATGACACTGATATTATTTCTAATGAGCTAGCTAAAGCTTTTACAGTCTAGCCGACATATTGTAATGACCTTGATAAATTTATTCAAAGTGTTGATTGTAATAGACCTCCTGTGCCTTTTACTAAGGATGAAGTTAGGTATGCTTTTTCTTGTGTAAAAAGGAAACATCAAAGTTGTCATGAAGTTCCATATACTGTTTTGAATAACTGCATTGATACTCTAGCTTTACCTCTTGCATTGATGTTTACTTAATTATTATCTTTATGTAAGTATCAATTTAATTTTAAGACTGCTGTTGTAACTCAACTTTATAAAGGTAAAGGTCACAGGAAGGATCCTCTTTCATATCGCCCTATATCGTGCCTACGAATTTTAGATAAATAAATTTAAGCAATTGCTACATGCTCGAATTATGTCTAGCATTCAACTATGTGACCAACAACATCGTTTTAGGAAGAGCTAGCATGCCAATCAGCGACTTTGAAATTTATTTAAGACTCTTTGAGGTACCTAGACGTAAAATGTGGTGAAGTACTTGCAGTTTTCATTGATGTGCAGTAAGCGTTTGATTCTGTAAATTATAGAAAGCTTTTAGTTAAAATGAGAGATGATTTCAGTATAAACTCACATTTACCTAAACATATGGCTGATGTTTTGAAAAATCGTCAATTTAAAATAAAAAATGGTGACTTTATTTCGGATGGTTATGATCTAAATATGGGAATTCCTCCAGGGTCGGTATTGGGACCATTACTATTTATTATGTATATTGATAAAATAGGTGATGCCATAACTGGTGGCGTTAAGTTTATTTTGTATGCTGACGACTTGGTTATGTACTTCTCAAATTCTAAGTTTAAAGTTATGTTAAACACAGTTCAGACTTGTTTGGATTCCGTTAATGAATGATTTGTACATTATTATAAATAAGACTAAATGTATGTTACTTCATGAGTCAGGTGACTCAAATATTCCTGAAACTGAAAGGGTCGTCTTGTCTTGTAATGGTCAGGATATAGAACGAGTGTATACGTTTAAGTACCTTGATGTAATTGTTGACTGCAATTTGAATTTTAATGAGCACTTTTCGTATGTAAAACGAAGAGTTAATGCTGCAATAGGGGTTATTTTAAATATTAAACGGTATTTAGATTTTGGTACTTTTGTTGTAATGCTCAATGCTTATGTTCTATTAGTTGTGGATTATTGTGTGATTATTTGGGGATCTAGATCTAATGCAGAGCTTCAATCGTTACAGAATAATCAAAGTCGAGCTATTATTTCTTTTTGTAGTATAAGACATGTAAATGTTAATCAGAGTGTATTATTACTTACTACTATTGCATAAGTATTATTTACTTTAAAAATAATTTTAGTCTAAAAACGTCAGTAAGGCAAACAAGATCAACTAATAAATGCTTGCTTGATTGTTTAAGGTTCAATACGGAAAGTTATAGAAACTCGCCACTTTATCGATGTACTGCTGAATGGAATAATATTCCTGAGGAAATTAAGGGGTGTGTGTCGCTTGAAAGTGGGGAATTTGAATTGTATAATATTTGTCCTTTCCGGAATAAGTTGATAAAGTATATAGTAGCAAGTAGGGAAGATTATGTTTATAGCCCCTGTTTTCCGCCGTAGTATTTGTGTTGTTTCCTCTTGCTTTTACGGCTACTAACTAATATTTTCTTGGCATTGATGTATCTGATGTATCTGTATTATTTTATATTGTGTGCATTAATTTGTATTTGTGTGCTAGTATTAATTTAGTGTCCGTGATTTAATAACAGTATATATATGTACTGAATTGCCTGACACTTTATTAAAAATAAACTCAAACTCAAATTTCAGTGATCGTAGCGAAATTAGGTTTAGCCTGTGTACAAAACATATTCCAAGTGCGCCTGCGGGAATAACCTAACCCGGGCAAGCCTTTGATCAAAGCTTAGCAGCGCAAGGTTGTGATTGAAGCTTATCCTGGGCGAGTCCATGACCATAGCGTATTAAAGAAAAATGTTTGATCAAAACTTACGCTTAGCAAGTGTTGCGGCGGCAACACTTCGATAGCTCAAATATGGATGATGACAGACAAAAAACCGGATCCCGGATGGTCAAATGTAAAATAAATACACTGCACGCAAGTCACAGTCACTTGAGTGTAAATAGCTTAATACTGTATTTATTCTACTGTTCAATTCATTTCACAAAAATATTAGCCCAAGGTAAAGCCCATACAATAGGGCAGAATGTAGAATCACTGTAAACTATGAGCACAATAATCCAAAATATAAATTACTCAAAGTACTGCCGTAGTCAGGCACTTAACTTCTAGTATATTGCACACTAAAGACAAAAGTGTATGGTTAATAAATGTATCGGTACAATCCATTAAGTGACACTATATAGTGAATGAAGACACAACTTCCGCCACTAGCGCCACTTTGTCCGTACTATTTAAATTTAACACTCAAATACAAAAATGTATGACAATCACTTCACAATACTATACACTATACGTACTATGAGAATAGTAATGACTGCTACTGACTTCTCACTACTAGTACTATGTATGAGAAAGATAAATTCTGGTTCTGAGTTGCACCGCTCTCTCAAGTGGCTTTCCAGTGACTGAGACTGCAGTCCTTGGCTCGGCCTTTTTATATGACAGCAAAGACCGGGAATTGACAAAAATCGAAGCTTCGAAACAGTCATCGAATCCCCGCGAAGGTATTTGACGTTTTCAGGACTATGGTCGAATTACCAAGACTGGAGTCGAAGCCTCTGGACCGTACTGGACAATTCGAACAAATTCCATATTTCATTTAACACAGTGTTATGACAGGCATATGGAATTTTCGACTATATCACATAGAAAATTCTACATCCAATCAAAACTCGAAATAACAGTTTGACAATTTAGGGGTAGTCCATAAAGACGTCAGACAAATTCATTAAATAGGTTAAGACACAAATGTACAACTAGACTCACAGACTAAACTAATTAAATCATTTGTGGAAACCCCTGTTAGTACATGAC
Organism: Dicyrtomina minuta; assembly: GCA_949802685.1. Classification (NCBI taxonomy): domain Eukaryota; kingdom Metazoa; phylum Arthropoda; class Collembola; order Symphypleona; family Dicyrtomidae; genus Dicyrtomina; species Dicyrtomina minuta. The sequence goes on along the minus strand of OX461808.1, from coordinate 103,637,524 downwards.
AATACAAAGTACCTATGTACCTACATACAATATTTCATATAGCTGGGCTAAAACTAATGTCTTATGCTATACTATTTGACACTATAGCACTTCACACACACTATTCCATATCCCACTGTCTGTCTACGGATTCAGGAACAAGGCGGGTCATTTAAAACTTACATAGTCGCACAATACGTATGTGCACTCGGCAACAGCAAGTCTGGGGGTAAAGCTCAACAAATTTAATAGTATGGGCAAGGCATTCATTTCAGGCAAGCCTGTGGTAAATGCTTAATACAGCCATCATCGCAGTAAAAACTTATCCTGGCCTCCGACCAAAGTCTTCTATTATAGCGTAACCCGGCAAGTCACTTATCAAAATTTACCCCAAGCAAGTCCCATTCCATAGTATAACCCGGGCAAGAATCTGGTCGAAACCAACACATAGCACGCCCATGGGAAAAACTTACCCCTGCCAAAGTTGAGACTAAAGCTTACCCTAGGCAAGTATCTGGTCAAAACTTACCCTCACCAACCCACTATAATAATCACTTAACCCAGTGAAAAAACTTATTCAAGATTATACTGGTCAAGCCTTAAGTTGATTACACCACAATCACTGGACAATTTTACTAAATGTGAAATGTGACACCTAAAATTGAAGAATAAATATTACCTAAAATTGATTGCAACCCATCGGGTTGCTAACCTGCTAGTGATGGTGTATTACTTGAAAATCCTATTAAAACTGCTACTGCAACCTATGAAAGATCTTGTATTTGCAGAGCTGTGAACTTGTGGAATGAACTCCCACCACACTTGCGTAATACTGATTTGACCCTCACTAATTTTAAAATAGAAGAATAGAACCAAGCAACTACTTCATTCAAAACAGAAAATGTAAATATTTTAGTCTGTACATACTATACCCCCACAGCTTTATATAAATACATGTATCTTCTTTACATTTATGTCTAATGTATTAATGTGGATTTGTTTACTGGAACTTATAATTTTGTAACCGATATTGTGCCGTATATTGGAAATCAGTACCATTATGCACTGTATATTATTGACACTTGAATAAAGCACAAACAACAACAAAAACAACTAGGCCCACAAGAATCAGTAAATCTCCATCCTGTACTACTGTTACTTATGCCAACTACAATCAACAAAATTGGTACCAGCGCAACTAACGCCGGCGCATCACTTACACAGCCCAATCGTACCGGAATTGCTTCTATTGCTACCGCTACCACACGATACGGAACCACTCTTACCTACCAACTTGTACCTGTGCTAATGTTACCAAGCCAAGTTGTACCAGCACCACTCGTACCCCCCCCCCCCCCATTCCTGTTCTCAACACTCGTACCTCGTCACTCGTACCTCATCACTCGTACCTCGTCACTCGTACCTCGTCACTCGTACCTCGTCACTCGTACCTCGTCACTCGTACCGGCGGTATTCTATCCAAGTTCACTCAAAACGGCAGCACTTGAACCTGTCCTACTGCTTCCAGCAAACTTAATGCCTAGCCTGTTTTTACTACCGCTAACTAATTTGAGTTTAGGTTAGCCCTATTTAACGTTCACAAGTGATATCATCACTTGGGTAGGTAGGTGGGTCTTGAAAGTGACGATTTGTTCTATACTTAAAATTGGTGACGAGGGGTATGTAGGTCACAAAATGGGCCAAATGTGATGATATCATGTGTGAGGTATTGATTGAGTTATGTAAAATTTGGATTAATTGGTATTGAGTCATTGATCTGATTTGATAATGTGTGCTTGTAATTTATAGTATATTTGTATCAGTTTTTAATTTAATTATGTATAATTATAATAGTGTCCTTCATTGAAAAGCAGTTCAATTGTATTGAATGAACCTGACACTGTAATAAAGTTCACTCAAACTCAAAGCTACCTTAGTACAAACCCATTGGTTTTTAGATGCTGAGCTTTAGCTGCATCTAATGAAATAGTTTTGTCCGTCCGTCTGTGTGTCTGTCTGTCTGTCCCCTTTCCATTGTTGTACGCTACAGGTCGTAATTTAAAATCAATTACAATAAAAAAAATTCCTAAATCACGTAAATGCGATGTAGATGTGCTGTATAGTTTTTGGGTGTCATCTATACAGTATGTTATTTGCAATTAGCAGTTAAATGGACCAACTCTCAAAATTTTTTACACTTCAATTTATTCACAGAGAAAAACCTAGTCTCAGCTCCCATAAGGTTACATTGACGTGCATACCTACCTACAAAAAAATTCTACATGGACTGTCGTGTGTTCAAACACACCGCGTAATATCTATGGCTACAGCAACTGCAGACCACAACAAACCACAGTATTATTACATGTGACATTCACGACGGAATGAAGGAGGGTGGCGGGGTTTACGAATTTTAGTCATTCAGTTGTCACTTAACGTCGTCGTGCAGTACTCTGTCGTATATTTCAATATTAGTTCGTAAGTTAGTTGTCGTTGTCATAATCGTCAGTCAGGTCATCATTTTATTGTAATTAATCGGTCATGGTCGTCAGGTAGTCCATCGTATAAACGTCATGCAGTTCAGTATATTATTGTGAAGTTCAGTATTCAATGGTAAAGTGCAGTTTATTATTATGTAGATTGTAAATTATTGGTCATTGTCGTCGTTCATGTCATCAATATATTATTATTATTATATTATTGTTTCACGCTGTCGGGTTTAACTGGACAGCACCAACAATTAGTGACTTACTGACTGACTATAGTGAGTGTCACTGTCAATGTCAAGTGAAACTGTCTTAATGTGTTCGTGTCTTTGCGTTGGCTCTCGCTGGCGTTGGTGTTAGGATTACAATTATTAGGATTAGTGATTTTTAGATGCTGAGCTTTAGCTGCATCTTATACTATGGTTTTTTAGATGCTGAGCTTTAGCTGCATCTTATAATATGGTTTTGGTGTCCGTCTGTCTGTCTGGGTACCTCTGTCCGTCTGTAGCAACTCCGCTACAGGTCGCAATTCTAAACAGATTAAATTTTAACCTTTGCTGATTGCCCATAAATGCGAGGGAGAAGTGCTGTATAGTTTTTGGGCAACATCGCATGAATAGTTTTTGCGCAGTTAGCAGTTAACTAGAGCAACTTTCAATATTTTGAGATGCTGAGCTTTATTATGTGTGCTTGTCTTGTCCACCTCTTTGTTGTACGCTACAGGTCGCATTTCAAGAATGATTTCGGTGAAATAAATTTTATTTGACTTTAAATGCGATGTACATCTGCTGTATGGTTTTTAATTACAATTGGTCAAGTTGATCTTCCGTAATTATTAGTGCAACAGAACAAGATTCGTTTTCTGTGTGACCAAAAACCAGGATTCCATGCTTCCTTAAGTACATACTAAAAAGTGTAGCTGCAGGGTGCGTCATTTCTTTTTCAATATTTACGAAATGTAACCAAAATTTTCAATTTTGTATCCCTTTCCATGAGTTAACCAGAACTTATGATGCACTCTGCACTGCTCTCTCATCATACCTGGGGAACAAAGACCAACTTCACCTTTCTATATATCTAGGCAGGCATTAACTCAGATATTAGGTTGACATATATCCTTAACATAGGATTTTACTTGTATGCATGTAGGGATCGTCCATAAATGACGTCATACAAGTTTTACTATTTTCTGGATCCCCACTGTTGACTGTCATTAACTCAGAAACTAGGTTGGCATAATATATTATCCTAAACATAAGATTATACAAGTATGTGTGCAGTGGTCGTCTATAAATGACGTTATACAAATTTTACTATTCTAGGGATCCCAACTGTCATTAGTTTAAAAAGTAGGTTAACATATATTCTCAACATGAGATTTCGCTAGTATGCGTGCAAGTATCTTCCATAAATGACGTCATACAAATTTTTGAGATCCCTACGGCCATTAATTTATAAATTAGGGTGACATAAATCCTTTAAATGGGATTCTGGTAGTATGCATGCAGGGTTTGCCCATAAATGACGTCATACAAATTTTACGATTTATAGGATCCCCACTGTGATTAGTTCAGAAATTAGGTTGACATATATCCTAAACATAGGATTTTACAAGTATTCGTGCAGGGATCGTCTATGAATGACACTATACAAATTTTACCATTTTAAAAATCCCAACTGTCATTAGTTTAGAAATTAGGTTGACATATATCTTAACTATAAAATTTTGCTAGTATGCATGCAAGGATCGTCCATAAATGACGTCATACAAATTTTACTATTTTAGTGATCCCTACTGTCAATAATTTAGAAATTAGGGTGATATAAATCCTATACATTTGATTTTGCTAGTATGCATGCAGGGATCGTCTGTAAATGACGTCAGACAAATTTAACTATTTCTGGGATTACTATTGTCATTAGCTTAGAAATTTGGTTAACATGTATCCATAACATAGGAGTTTGCTAGTATGCATGCAGGGCGCAGGGATTGTTCATAAATGACGTCATACAAATTTTACCATTTTAAAGATTCCAATGCCATGTTCCAAAATAAAGTACACGTGCACCCCCACATAGCTGCTATTGCATTCACATAAGGTAAGCAGGTTAGGGATGACGCGCAACTGACGTCAGGCAAAAATTTCTTTTAGACACCTCTACCCTGCTGCTATCGCATTCACATTAGGTAAGCAAGCTAGGGGTGACGCGCAAACGACGTCACGTAAAAATTTCTTCTACATGTCACGGACTGACTTATATGTGTTATAGATGTTCAGACATCGTCTATAATAACTTCCTTTAAATACCATAGTTTCTAGTATCCCAAGTCTTAACTTTAAATTTGTTTCAATCCTATTTTAACTACATGTCACGAACTTACCTATATGCGTAACATGTATTGTCCATAATGATGTTATTTGTGGACAGTGCAATTTATAAAAAAATTCAACTATATTAAACTACATGCTACGAACATTGGTATATGTCTTATTGATTGTAGGGCAGCTTCCATATATCTTGTATCATCCTTTAGCGTAACATAAATTGTCTTGCGCCTTTGTTGAAGCTCAGCATCTACTTCGGGCCAGCCCACGGTCGACAAATCCGGCGCAAAGCGCCGGATTTTTAGTGATAAAACTAACACGCTGTAAGCTTAGCATCTACTTCGGACCCACGGTCGCCAAATCCGACGCAAAACGCCGTATTTTTTTGAAATCAGCTATGACGAGCATGTTAAACGAAACCGAATACAATGGTGGTGTCTTACGACGGAAGTTTCCTTTTTAATTTTAAACTTTAGGTGGGAAATTCATAACTATTCAAGTATACACCCTATGGACGTGTGTATTTTCATGTACAGAATGCTATTAGAAGGCAGATACGTCAAAAAATACACATTGGTAAATTCAAGCAGAAATAAGTCAGATTAGCCAACCACCATTTAATTCTCCATTACGACAGGTACTACCATTTTATGTCTTGTTAGTTGGGTTTAATACTACTTAAAGCTTACAAGATACGTAGATACGTAAACGTAAGACAAATTATAACGAGTAGGCTTGCAATCATCAGTCAGAAGTTAAGCTGTACTTTAACTGCTCGGAGCAGTTAATCTACATCCCAGCCCTAAGCAGTATATATATGTCTCAGAGTAGTTTATTTACACCTCCGAGAGGTATATTAACTGCTTAGGACGCGCTGATTGGAAGATTGCAAATGTTACCTGCATCCACAAAGGTGGGTCAAAATGTGATCCAAAAAATCCGGCGCTTCGCGCCGGATTTGGCGACTGTGGCCCGAAGTAGATGCTGAGCTTAAAATGAAATGGTTGTGTTCCCTGATAAACAAAGTTTATGTATTCAGACTAATGATCGAAATGGTCTGGTCTGGTCTGGTCGAATTTGGACCAGATCATATTTTCCTGGTCCGACCATATGCAGAATTGTTATGGAAATTCGGCGTGATAATTTTGTTTTCTGCTCTCTTTTGTTGATTTAACTATGTATAAGTATATTTATATATTGCATTTAAAGTCAGTGCTTTTAAATGAGTGATATTTGTTTTTTGAAAATCTGGAGCAAAATTTTAGGCGAAACTTCTCTGAAACATTTTGTTTTGTGATTTTATGGTTCGAAGTGGTCTGGTGTGGTGTGGTCTGGCCCGGCCGTCGGACCAGACCATAAAACTAGGACCAGACCAGACCATTTCGATCACTAAGTAAGACTAACATATAACGAACCCAACTTGTGCCCGTAAAAGCAGGTTAGGTACGAGTTTTGCTGGTAGAAATGGACAGGATACGAGCATTGCTGGTACGATTGGATTTGATAAGAATACAAAAGGTATAAGGGGGCTAGGTACGAGTTATAGTGGTAAAAGTCATGCTGGTGTGAACAGGCTGGGCAACAGCAGAAAAAGTTCAAACTGGAAGGATACGAGCAGCACCGATGAAAATGGGCTTCGCACGAGTTATAGCTATTAGCAGTAGGTAAAGTACAAGTGGGCATGGCAGGAATAGCGCCAGTAAAATTGGAATAGGTACGGGTTTCCCTAGCACCATTGGTCAGGGTACAAGTGAGTTGTAGAGAGGCATTGTTTTAAACTATTTAAACAATTATTGTTTGCAAAATGTTTGAGTTATAGCATGAGGGAGCATGGGCCATTAGAAACTAGAAATAAGTTGACGTTGTTTATTTATGCTGCTATTATAACAGGTATTACGTTAGTGAGGTTATAAGGGACTGACCTAATTAAATAGTACAACTTTGGGTAACGCCATTAGCAAACCTTGATATTTAGAGAGTAATAATTTGGGCGGCGTCATTTATAGATCATCCCAATAAAAACGTGTAACATTAGGTGACGTTAATTATGAACCCTGCTAATAAAAAAGAAATATGGACTATCCCAATAAAATATTAAAAATCTAGGCTACTTCATGTATAGGTTCTGCGATTCTAAAAGTTATGATTTTGACGACGTCATTTATGACGTCATAAATTATGACCCATCACAATAGAACCATAATTCAATCATTTTACTTGTATTACTACGCTGGATTTTTGAAACAATACTCTTTCTTCTAATCCCCCTCCCCGCTATCGTGTATGTAGGTGTTTGGTATTTCGTTACACGTGTAGTGCAAATAGTTTTGCTACTTAGGTGTTTTTTACTTACCCCTCCCCCCCTCACCTCTCTTGCCCACATATCTATCATAATCACAACCTGTTGGTGCAGCGTGAGCAATAATTATGCCTCTTCTACCGTGTATAGGTTATTTATTAGAAGCTATATTTATAATGTTGTTTTGGCTGTTTTCCGGAATTTTAAGTTTCACTCACTTAAAGCTAACCAACCCAACTGCTCACTCCCCCTTGCACTCGAATGTTTAAAGTCATGCTGCTATTATTGTTACATAGTCATTGTCCAGCAGTGCCGCGCGAATTTAAAGTTTCGTTAGAAATGTATGTAAATGCGTACACCTATACAAAGCACGGAATTGGGGTCTTACGCAAATAGTGTCACCCACGTTCAGGGTGGGTCACTTTGAAATAGATGACACGACATTTTAACGATATTGCCATTTACGCAACGCTGAAAAGGTTGACAAGTTAGGTGGGTGGGACAAAAATGTGGTAAATTTTGGTAGCGCCATTTGTGAACGGGCCCTCACCCGTTTTTAGATGCCCATTCTTTCCATTCACTTCAGTGCTTTTTGACATTGGTCCATTTAACCATTAATTGTGAAGAAAGGGTCAGTTCAAGTAAAGTAAAAAACAATACAGACCTGCCTGCTTGCTTTCGTGGTTGTGAAAAAAAAGTTTTAAGAAAATCGAGTAAACCATTTGACCTGTAGCGTTGGACTAACAGACGGACAGACAGACAGACAGACGGACATGACCATTTCAATAGATGCTTAAGCTAAGCATCTAAAAACTACCAGCCGATTAGTTCGACATCCATCTGTTGCAAACTTTCGGAACAATTTGTTCGGGAAAGGATTTTTGTTAAGTGTACATTCACTAAGCAGCAACACGGATTTCTACCCAGAAAGTAATGCTTTACTAATCTGCTGGAGTTTTTTGAGGACGTTACTAGACTTGTAGATGATAAAAGCATAGTTGACTGTGTTTAAGTAGACTTTTTAAAAGCCTTCGATAAGATTCCTCACAAACAGTTGCTATACAAGTTGAGCCAACGTCATTACCTTGATTCGTACCTCGTAAAATGGCTAGGTAGTTTTTTAATAAGAAGTTCTAAAGAAGTTGTTGTAAATGGTAAAACCTCAAAGAAAATGAAAGTTATTAGCGGGGTCCCACAGGGAAGTGTGCTTAGAGTAGCATGGAAGTAGAGTTCTTGACACACACCTACGACTACGACCTTATTTCTAAAAAGTAGACTATTTAAATGATTTAAGGCTATTTTGATAGAAAAATCAGCAGTTTTACCACATTTTTCAACATTTTCAGGAATTGAAAAAAAATCACCACATATTGCCTCGGATCCAACCACGACTATAAGTACGACTTTGATTTTATACTAACATTAGTGTTGTATTCTAATCCATTTCCTCTATTTGTTTCTATAATTCCCATGTGCTAACGTAGTAATCCCATCATCTAAAATATACCTTTTATCATCAAAATTAGCTAATCTAACTTTTGATTGATTAATAGTAAACATATCTAATTTATCAGATCTTATTTAATTAAAATTTACTTTATCTTTAATTTCCCTATTTAATATTTTTCTATACGTTTCATTCTCATATTTATTAACGATACGCTTAGGTATACCTTTACCTCGTTTCTTACAAGGAAGGGCCAACACATGTGCGCCGACTTTTAACTTAAGTTTGTGCGCGTTAAACGTGTCTATGGCAACTAGTGAACGTGTGCTAAACTATTTTTTTCACAGGTCCAAAATTCGCCCACAGTAGCCCGCCAAAGTTTTAAAAAATTGAATTTTTGGTTTTTTGCAACCCAGTAGCTCCTACAATTTCTATCCGATTTTCAAAAAATTTGAAGTTTTGTGATCTCTGACACATTGCCTAGAAAGGAATTTCTCGGTTTTTAAAAATTCGAAAATTTTAATTTTTTTCAAAAAATTATTGTAAAAACCATTTTACAGAGGCCTTTATATCAGCCTTATTTTTTGAAAAAAATTTAAATTTTCGAATTTTAAAAAATCGAGAAATAACTTTCTAGGCAATGTGTCAGAGATCACAAAACTTCAAATTTTTTGAAAATCGGATGGAAATTGTAGGAGCTACTGGGTTGCAAAAAACCAAAAATTCAATTTTTTAAAACTTTGGCGGGCTACTGTGAGCAAATTTTGGATGTGTGAAAAAAATGGTTTGGCACACGTTTACTAGTTGCCATAGACACGTATAACGCTCACAAACTTAAGTTAAAAGTCGGCGCACATGTGTTGACCCTTCCTTGTTAGTTACTAATTTATCATTACATTTGATCGAATATGAAAACATTTTAGATCCTTATCCAACAAACTCAGTAACAATGTTTTCATTAGTTTCTATTTTGAAACAACCTAATTTCTTCTTGTTCATAATGGGTAAGCTGAAAATATTATTTACTTCTAAATCACTAGTTTCATACCATAATTCAATATCATTCCTTATATCTTCATAAAAATCATTAGTTTTTATATGAAGCATAAGTCCATCAGTATCGGTTTGAATTACTTCTACGCTATCACCCCACTTAGGTTTTAAATGCTCAAACACATATTTATACATCCTGTATTTTGACATTTGTAAAACACAGAATCCTATATTTATGATTTATGGTTTATTGAATAATATACTCATTTTATTCATATGTAGAGCTACTTAATCCTAACTAAATATTGTTTTACGATTAAAATTAATTTTACTTACATATTTTAAAGCTTTTTCCTTACTAGTTCAAAATTTGATATCTTGTCTTTTTAGAATATTTTCTGTTGTTTTACTAAATACTGAATTATTCATTAGTTTAAATAAATCTTTTTCAAAATCAGATAAAGCTTTTTGCCTTAATTTTGTATTTCCATCAAGATATAGTTTTAACCAGGCACTTTGATTATATTTAATTATGCTATAAATTTTTGTTAGTACTAATCCATGTTGTAAAGCTTGTTGTAAAGTTCTATAATCACATACCAATCCTTTTTTATACTCTAAACTAGCTATGAATTTTTTAGATCCTTTATACTTACTTAATCTATGTTGGATAATCATTAGGTGAATCATGCAATTGTTTAGGATATTCTAAATCCACTTTAAGTGTATATCCAATATCACTATCAATATTTAATGTTGTTATATTGTGATATAAATTAATTATTTCATCTTCGGTTTACCATTTAAACCTATGAAGAGGTAACTGAAATGACATAGCATCACCATATAAGTTATTAACTTCAACAGGGGCCAGATATCTTCAGTAGGATCATAATTTTTCATATATTTAATAATAGCTTTTACATCAGTATTTATTATACCTGATAACCCACCTCTTATTTCTTCTTGAAACATTAAAAGCATATCTAGATCTGTTAAAAGTTCAATTTGCACTTAAGTAATTTTCAACATAGCACTCCAAAAAAAATCCAAGAGTTGTAATATAATGTGCAGGATCTAATTTATAATGATGTAAAGATAAATCTCTGAATGATTTAAAGCAATCAGCTAATATTATAACATCACATGTTAAATACATCTCCATATAATCTTTGAATGTATTTTCATTGTTTTCTTTATTCCCTTTATTTTTGAAATAATTCCAAAGCTTTTTACCTCTTTTATATTCCTTTTCTGAAATATTTTTATCTTTTAAGTCATCATAAAACTCCTCATAACTATGATATCTACTGTTTCGAAGTTTGTTTGGTGGCGAACTCAGAGTTGTATGAAATATGGAATGTTGAGATTTCAGGTCATAAAGCTGTTTTCCTAACTTCTGTAGATGTAGGTAGGTGCAAAACTCTAAATAATAGTAGTTTTTAAAATCCGGATTTATGCAGCAAAGCAATGATGGAAATAATAATAATAATTCCCTAAATGGACTTAAACCCAAAAGCCATCACTTCTACAAAATATTGAATAAGATTTATTTTAACTATGAAGAAGATGAAGGTGAAGCAGTAGCATAGTATACAATAGACGTGGTAAAAGATACAGGTAGAGCAGTATAGTTTGTAAGTCTGGACTGCAACAGAGTTGGATTGAAAGTCAGAGACTTTAGGCTGAGTTGTGGCAATGAGAGCTTGAAAGCGTGGTCATGCGACATAGCTGATGAAATAGAAAAGTCAGCATGATTGGACCGCATGGTGAATTCGAAGTTTCTGGAAATGCTATGTTATAGCTACACAAATATAATAAAAGTAATTTCAGTCCACGTGGACTGCACAACTAAAGACTAGAAACTTACATGAGTACAAGAATGATCTGGCAGGAAATGTAAAGAATTCAGAAATTAACATAATTTATATACAGATAAGTGACCGAGCCAGATCGAAGAATAGAGTTATCTATAGAATGTAAGGCATGAGGATAGTCAGGACTGAATTGCTATTACTCAGGCATAACTTACAAATATGTGACATCTTGGCCGATGTCGAATGATCCCTAATATCACACTAATATTTACATCAGAAACACATTAAATACGAATAATTATTGCTGGCATTTTAGCTCACAATTTATGAAGTTGAACAAACTTATGGGGTTAAATAAAATATATCAAAACGTTGGTTCAATACCAAACAAAGTTTACTGAAAGAGTCTAAAAATAAATAGGGAAACACTCCGTTTTGTGTTAATAATTCTTGAATTTCAACTGGTTCATCTTTGAAATATTCTAGCAAATTCTTAAAATTCCTAATATCACCCTTTTTCAAATTAGATGCTAACCCATCCAATGACGCAGGTAACAATTTTAATGAATCTTTAAATGTAAATGTATTTTTTGTGTCAGGTATACCAACAGATATAGAATAATATTTTTTTCTGTTTGAAGTACAATTTCTAATTCACCACATACTGTTTCATTTTTATTTATCATCTTATAAAGTTGCCTAACAAACAATTAAAAATCATAATTTGTCCCATTATGAAAGAAAACTGGTATATTTAAAGACGTTTTAACATTCAAATTACAAGAATTATGAGCTGCACTTCTAAATATCCCAGTAATATGGCAATGATCTCTTACTTTATAATTTTATTCATCATCAACAAACGCCTTTTGGCAAAAATGACAAGCTGTACTATTACGCAATACGTTTTCTTCATCATAAGACAGTTTAGGTAATTCAAATTTTTCTAACCTTTCCTTAAATATTTTATCCTATTTATAACCTTCCTAAAAAAAAGCTTCTATAAATTCATTAATTGTATCTTTCCCACTACATCCTGTATACTTTTTAAATGTATTATACCTATTATTTTGACTAACAGTAGTAAAAGCATAAGCACAAGCTTCATGTTTAATGTTTTAATAAGATTTAGTACTGTTTACATTAACAAAATCAAATTTGTTCAATGCAGATTCCAAATCAGCATAATAAACTATTAAAACTTTCATCATTTTATAAGTGTTTGAATTTTAAAATATTAGCTTTTTCATCGTTTTTTGGCATTACAGGGATTGCTCTACAATTTTTTAAATAAATATCACATGCTAAATAATGCATTTTTAATGCTTTATCCTTATAGGTGTAATTAAAACATCTATCACAAAGAAAAATTGGTCCTTTATGTTTTGTTAGTTGACTTTTCACTAGTTTTGATAAAGCTTTAATATATATGTAATGATTGTCACTATCTTTATTAGTTAATAAAAGCAAGTTAACATGGTTATTTTTTGTGTTTTTATGTAAACAAGAATCATAAATTATAACCCTTTCACCTTCTAAAATATAAAGATTTATTGATAAATCGTTCTGTTTTCAGTACTTTTGCAAACCATCTAGAGAGACAGGAAATTCTATTTCAGTTATCCCAGTTAGAATTAATATATTTAGAAACTCTATCGGGATTAGTTTTTATTTCATTTTGATGTTTATGATATAACAAACAGTATTTAAAGCATTTATAGTCATAATTTTAGATATATATACATGCTTTTTTGTTAGATACCCATTGTGGTTATTCTATATAAGATGACCCTTTCAAAGTTTTATATTCTCTCAGTTAAAAATCAATTTCAATAATTTTATCAAGATGGTAATAAGCTTCAATATTATCTTTCTCCTCAATATTATTTCGAAGTTTGATAAAACATTCAGCAATACTTAAATTAATATCTTCTTTTTTCAATATTATTTGATTATTAGAAGAATAGGTCATATCTTGATATATATTTTTTCCTGTTAAAGGTATAAATTTTCTAAAAGCTCCATTCAAAAGTAATTACAATTTTAGTTGTTTTTTTATTAGATTTTCTTCAAGAATATTATAAATTGTATATAATACTCCTTTATTATTTATTCCAATTAGTTCAGTATCATTTTAAAAATCTAAACTCAATGTAAAAAATGAACCTTCCAAAGCTTTGTCCAATTTATGTAATTTAAATTCATCATTTTCAAAACGAAAATATCATACTTTAATCTTTTATTTAGTTTTTTTTTTTTTTCTTCACCCAAATGTTTTTGAGATTTTATCGTCCTATTCCATAATTTTATAGGATAAAACTTATTACAATCAGTACAATATTTTGTTTCTCTTTTTTAATAGGTGTTTTTGCCATTTTTTTATATCAAATATGAGTTTTGGTTAGTCAATGTTTATCCATATACACCACTTAAGCATTGCATATCTTATATTCAGGTTTAGCAGCTTCCTTTTCTATTTTATGTGCTTTAGATTAAAGCTGGTGAATTCAATTTTTCTTTGATATTTGCTTTTCACAAGATTCACATTTTATATATTCAGTTATTTCATAAAAATAAAAATATAAGGTGAATGTTGGACGCCCAATTTTAAAATAAAAAATTGTTTTAGTATGATTATTATAAAGATATTTAAAATATTAGTTTTTTTTAATTATTAGGAAAAATAAGATCATTAGTATCAGTAATATAAATATCATGAGATTGATACATTTTACATTGTTTTAGACCATTATACTTTAAACATCTACTAACATTATTTTCTAATGTCTTTTCAAGCATTTAAATACAACGAGCTGGTAAATAAATATTTTTGTAAGCGGACGTTTTAGAATCAATATTTATAAGTAGTTTAACTTGATTTATTTCATATTTTTCAGAATGTACTATTTTACATCTCAAAATAGGATATTTCTCTCCGATTTGCAACTGGCTCAATTTGACATAGCCCTTAGGCGAAGCGTTACAGTTTTTCATTTCTATTTCCATTTTATAAGAAATAAATTTGGAAGTAAAATTTTAAATTTAGGGTTTACGATGTGTAGATATTCATAGGAGGAATTAACTGATTAATTTTGTGTAAGAATATCTACGAGTATCTACTAGGTGTATAAAAATTGTCTTAATAATGTCTATATCGCTGTTTACTAGCATTTGCTGTAAAATCAATAGTTATAAAGGAATAATCCTTTTTCTAGCCTAATTGGCAAAATAACATAAATTCTTTTAAATCCATATCTACAGCAATTCTATCACTATGTAAGTTTTGTATATCCTTATAAGATAACCTAAATAAAATTAAAAAGTTAGAATTAATTCTAATAGACCTTTGATCTAGTTCGAAATATGACTGACTTAGATAAAATACACAGATATTATTATGTCTTCTTCTTGTGAAATAACGTTTCATTATATCCTGATTTTTACGATTCATTACATCATCAAAAATTATAAGAGTTTTCAATTTAGAATCAATTTCACTAGGGTCTGGTATAGCATCTTTAGTGTTATATATTGTTATATTTATATTATTTTCATGATTTGTTTTTAATCCTTTACCTACTTTTGCTATTATTTTTAATTCACAAATACCATCGTTTTGTATTTGGTTTTTATTCTCAAATAACGCAATTACATGGTTTTTCGATAGATTACTTTCGAATGCTTTAATTAATATTTGATATGTATCTTGTTGGAGACTATCTCCTACTAAAATTAGATTATTATAGTCAAATATTTCTTTTTGTAATAAAAATTTATTAACTAGACAGCTCTTACCACAATTACTTTTACCAATTACTAAAGACTTATATATATTAGAAAATAGATTGTTATAGTTAAATTTTGAATTTTTATTCCAAAAGAATATTGTTTCATTATTCATTTATTCTCATCTTTGTTTTTCAATTAAAACATATCAAGTCGTGATTCTAACCTTTTAAGTTATTTTACCAAGATTTTGAATTTTTCATCTTGTAAAGCATTTACATTTTCAATATTTGTTAATTTAGTACTAATATCTTTTAAAACAATAGTACATTGACTATTTAAGCACAAATGTGTAATACATGAACCCATTTAATATAAAATAAATTTGAAATAAAATATTATAATTAAACATTACAACGCTAATGAATGCTAACGCTAACGATGAACGCTAACGCTAATGAACGCTGACGCTAACAAACAATAAACGCTAACCAACGATGAACGCTAACGCTAACGACAAATTGTGTTTGATAAAATAAAATAATAGGTTAATATTATTGAAGAATATTGTTAAACCAATAAATTGTACCTGGTTTATAATCAGTTACTTTAATTTGTAAGCTTGTATTAGATATTTGAAATATTGCTGCTTTTGTAGTTTCATGATTAATACATGTATTAGCAAAATCCATAAAAGGTATATTACAAACGTTTTGACTAAAACTACTTCCTTCAAAAGAGGGTGTGTTAATACGGATAAAACCAGTTAAAAATGCTATTTCATTATTTAATTTGGTTAATTTTATACCTCCAATGACATATTTTTCCTATTGTTGTATGCGTATAGCCTCCGTTAGTACTATTGATTGGTTTTCTAGAAGCCTAATATTTTTATTATTTTTTATTACTTTTCTATTGATTCGACTGTCTAAATCTGTAAATAATGAATCTTTTGATGCAATTTCAGCTTGTCTATTACTTTCTATTAAATCTATAATTCTAATATTTTCATTTTTTAGCTTTCTTTCACTTTCAGCTATTTCAGTATTTATTTTAAGATCTATGTTACTATCTTCTTGAATAAGATTGTTAATTTGAGTACGATTATTTTTGACGGCTGTACTAATAATTTTACATTTGTTATCAAAAACTGTTGTTTGGTTAGTAATACCATCTTTTATTTTTTATATTACCCCTATAAGATTCTCTATTTCACTGTTTTTATTAGCTAAACTATCTTTTAATTCATTTGTCTCATTAGTTAATTTTTTTATTTCAACATCATTACTTTGTATTTTGTTCAATATATTTAAAGTATTTGATGTTATCTCATTAGTAGTTTTTCTAATATATCCAAATTTTGAAATAATTTCTTATACAAATTGTATTTCATTACATGCATGAGTGCTACGCACGCCTTTATAAAATCATTATGACTAACAATATTATTCATTAACTGTAAACATAAAGAACTACAAGCGCTGGTTCCAATTTCTTGTAATTTATAAGTTGAGTAAACTAAATCTACTTTTAAATAATTACATAGTTCCATGGGTGGTCCATGACAAAAGAATCAAAATAGTAGTGTTTTTTTTTGTTTTTAAACTATAAAGTCTAGTGAGTTCCAGGGTTATTATTGCTATCAAGATTCAATATTCCAATTTCAGTATTTTGAAGCTGCTGAGGCAGATTATTCCTCATATATACACCGGCAAAGCGTCTAAGGCCCTTCAGGCCGTGTTTAAATAAACCAGGCTTTGACACGCATATTTGTCTAAAATATTCATCTGTTTTTATATTTGTTAGTGCTTTCATGGATAAGGTTTTAAAAAAACCAGCGCCCGTTTTCTTTTTTATTTCAACATTATGTCTCTTTGTTACAGCTAAATTTTTATCTTGTGACTTTTTATTATTAACTGCATTAACGACGTGGCTAACACCTCCTGCGGCAGCGCCTACACCCCCAATAATAGCAGCCGCTTTAGTTATCAATAGAATTAGGGCTAAAAGATGCAAAAAACTGCCTGTTTAATATGTTTTGATAAATCTGTGATAATCGTTTTGCATTGATTAGCTAATAGTTTTAAATTAAAATTATACCCTGTTACACTATTTAATTGTTTGATTTGAGTTTGTGCTAAATTAATTGGATACCCATTATCTTTATTGAATTGAGCTTTATTTAGATGTAATGTTACACCTTTTTCGTTTGTAAAGGCATTTCCAATAGCTGTGTATTGACTTTCTGTGAAGAAAATATTAATCATTTATTTAAAAGAAAAAACTTTAATAATTTTTACAAAATACTAATAAGTACTCATATATTCAACTTGCATGTTTTCACTCTGAAGCCGCACTGATTTATTTAGGTCTTGATTTAGCGTTTATGACGGTGCCAAGCAACGTCCTATCTCCACTTGACAGATTTAACAACTACCCGTCAACAATTACCCAAACTACTATCAACTAGTATACAGTAGGACTCGAATAGAACGGATTTATATAGTGAAACCCTGATAACAAAAACTACAGTGATACCCTTATATCAAAACCACTATAGTGATACCTTAATAACACGGCCACCATAAGAAGACACAAAAAACTCGTACGCTACAGTAGGACACATGTATAACGAATAAATAATAAGGTACTGACTCGACAGGAAACAAGCAAAGGTTGATGCGAAGCACACCTAAGCACAATATTAATTCGGTGATTGCCGAGTCTCAAACAAGCAACTACTCATTGGCGATGCTAATGAGTGTTGACAATTTGACCTATGCCGAGCGTAATTAAAGACAGAAATCAAATAAACAGGACCCCTCCTCATTCTGAAAAACCTACAGCACCAAAAAGCACTAAAAGTGACGACATAAAAAAGCGCAAGCTGTCCTTTGACGAAACTAACCAGGAAATCAAGAAAGCGAAACCGCAAATCCTGACTGTTGAAGATCTGCTAGAGATAGACAAAGTTAAGGAGGACAGCCAAGAACCCAGCAATAAAATTAGTTTTGCAAACGTGCTTGCAGCCATTCAACAGGGTAACCTAGAGGTTACGACCACGTTGTCACAAAAAATAGCTTCAACGAAAAACAATATCCAAGAGCGACTTGACGCAATTAAACATGGACTAAACGACAAAGTGAAAAAAATATCATATAGAATATTTATTCTAGAAGAAGAAAATGAGCAACTTAAAGCAAGAATTGTCACGCTTGAGAGAAACTAAAGTAGCTTCACCACCAACAACGAGCTTGACAAGAGACTACTTTGAATTGAGCTGGAGGCAAGAAAGCTAAATCTAATTATTACTAGTGTATGATGCAAAGAAATTGAAAAGGAAACACTGTCAGCTGAAATAACAAGCTTTATTGGCGACGCCCTGAAGTTAAGTACCATAGAACAAGACACAGTAAGAAGGATAAAAGCCAAAGAAGAAGTCCCACGGGACAAAGTTTGTGTCACATTTCGATCTCTTAAAGACCGGAATACTGTAATGGGGGCAAAAAAGCTGCTAAGGGAGGCAACAGACTACCTATTATATCAACCCTGATCTAACAGCAGTGATAGCTTAAGCCAAATATGAGGAGCGCAAAGCTAAAAATGCAGCAAAACCTCAAGGCAAAAGCATGGAAGTGGATATAAACACCAAATAGGACAGTGGCGGGCCCGCACACATTAAAAATACACAAAATAAACCTACTGTAAGTAAAATTTTATACTGGAACGTTAATAGACTTATGAAAGACAAGAATAAAAAGATATCACTAGTTGTACAAAATGACGTGGATATGTTTTGCTTATCCGAAACTTAGATTTCAGAACTTAATGACGACTTAAAGAGAATTTTTAATAACTTCACAATCATCTGGACTCCTGCAGTAGGGGAACAGGCCAGAAAGAGTGGACAGTTAATTGTGGGTATGCAATAGCATATCGGCGCAATGCAAACTAGTGCACCAAGATCGGTACAAGACTTTAATAGATTACAAATGGAATGGAAAACCCACACGTATTTGCTTTGCCTACATACCGCCAGCACCACAATATGACGATAAAATTGACAAAGTCTTTAGTGATGCCGTCCACCTCAATAGGCAACGTTACATACTTATTGGAGATTTCAAATTAATTAACAATAAATACGACATCGATCCCTCTGCTTTTTTCGAAATTGACATGCTCGGCATGCTCCGTTTTTACAGAAGAAACCAGTGAATAAAAATAGCAGACACCATTTCTTTACCCAAAGGGTAGTTACAGAATAGAATAATCTCCCAAGTGATGTAAAAAATGAAAAATCAGATTTAAATACAGTGAATTCATTTAAAAATAGGTTGGACAAATTTAAAGGGTGGAGTTTTGGCAAAATTTCCGTCTGACTCAAGCTTCAAAGTGTTTAAATAATGACAACCGGGTTTTTACAAGAGGCTCTGTCTCAAATCCTCTGGGATATTTCCCAGGAAAATTTTATTATTATTATTATTATTATATACATCTCAGTTTCACATGACGCGCTGAAAAGTATCATGTGACTGGCGCAATCACAAACCGACCTTCATACAGTTACAATTTTCTAAAAGAGGAGATTCGGTTTACTAATGTAAAACAATAACTTAGGGTATGAAACTTGAATTCAGTCAGGAGTTATAGAAAATAAAAATATATTATTATATTTGTTAAGCAACAAACTATGTCTCCGTATATTGCACTGTTTTTAGATGCTGAGCTTTAGCTCATAAGCATCTATTGAAATGGTTTTGTCCGTCCGTCTGTCCGAATGTCTGTGGGTCGTGCGCTGCAGGTCACAGTTTTGACTTGATCTTCTTTGAATAACTTTTAATCGCTCAAAAAAGCGCCCGCGCAGTGCTGTATAGTTTTTGGGCAACATCGCATAAATAGTTTTTGCACAGTTAGCAGTTAACTGGAGCAACTTTCAATATTTTTTTAACTTTTTTTTCTCTCAAAGAAAAACCAGCCGTTTAAATTACATTAGCATTCAAACTAACCTCCATCTCTAGGTACGTACGTGGTAGGCAAGGTTAACGTCGTTTAAGAGCCACACACAAATGACGCTATTCATGATAAGGATGGGTTATTTAAAACAAGGCGCTCTACGAAAAAAATTACCATTTACAGATTGCTCTGAAGGGTAATTAAACCTGAAGTGTGGGTGACTCAAATTTTTTTAAACTTTATGAAGTTGTCATTTGTGTTCGACCCTCAATCTTTCTCTTTTAATTATTGTTTTCTATGACTTTACACCTGAAAATATTTAAACAGTTAACCTTTGCATTGGATACTTCTAATATGCATATGGGGATCGTCCGCAAATGACGTTATTAAAAAATTACAATTTTACAGGTCCCCTTTGTCATTAGCTCAAGAATTAAATAAACGGATATCATTAATATGCAAGCTTACTAGTATGCATATAGGGATCGTCCGCAAATGACGTTATTAAAAAATTACCATTTTACAGGTCCCCTTTGTCATTAGCTCAAGAACTAAGTAAACGGATATTATTAACATGCAAGCTTACAAGTATGCATATGGGGATCGTCCGCAAATGACGTTATTAAAAAATTACCATTTTAGTGGTCTCTTTTGTCATTAGCTCAAGAATTAGGTAAAAGGATATTATCAATATGCAAGCTTACTAGTATGCATATGGGGATCGTCCGCAAATGACGTTACTAAAAAATTACCATTTTACAGGTCCCCTTTATCATTAGCTCAAAAACTAAGTAAACGGATATCATTAACATGCAAGCTTACTAGTATGAATATAGGGGGTGTGTGGACCATCGAGCACGCAAACCGCGAACATCTAAATTTTTAAGTAGTCCCGAAGTATTTCATAAATTTTATTTTACTTTTCAATTTTGAACAGTTAATTAACAGTTTCTGTCTACTTTCAACTCGTAATTGAATACTAAAGTACCTCAGTAAGCATAATTCGATCAAAAATTTATAGATTTATTTTAACTAGTTAGTGTTTTACGAACTTTCAAAATCCTGCCACGCCGCTAGCTCATCTGACGGAGGAAACTCATGGAAGTACATACATAGGAAATTAGGAGGAGAAGAAATAAATCCGAAAAAGCAAGAATCAACTTTAAAACATAAAGCTAAGTTCCTTCTCATTTATACGTAGGCCGAAGGCCCACAAATTCCATATTTTCTGTAAAAACGTGTTAAGATACTAGCAACACGTATATTTTGGTAGGATTGAGAAAACAAATCAGGAATACAAGATTACTAAAAAGATACGAATTATGCCGAACAGAAAGAAAATCCCAGTACCGACCGGACACGAGCAGCTAGCCGCCTACCTTTCCCAGCAATTCTTTCAGCAATCTCAGCAACAATCTCAGCAATTCTCTCAGCAATCTCAGCAACAATCTCAGCAACTATCGCAATTCAGCCAACAAATTACACCACAAATCACCGCTAACATAATAATTCTGATTAAAGACTTTAAGAAAGAAATTAACTCAAGACTAGTATCTTTGGAAACCAACACGGAAACAAAATGAAAACACTAGATGCTAGGATGAAAAAAGCTACCTCAAGACTAGAAATTGAAGTCAATATTATGAAAGCAAAATTCAGTGAGTTAGAAAAACGACTTCAAAGTGTTGAGTCAAAAGTGAATGAACCTGAGAGACCGAACAGAAGTAAAGAAATTTTAATCACAGGCCTACCCGTTAGTTACTCACCAGTCGAGGATGCTAAATCAGTAATTATAGACACCCTTCAACTAAATTCTACACATATTGTCAAGGCAAAACGAATCTGTAACAAAACTAAAGGCAAACCTCCGCTTCTTTTTGTCCAGCTAGCTGACAAGAAGGAAGTTTTTTTGGTGCTACAAAAGAAGTTTCGATTGAAGGAGGCTCTACCGCAAGTCTACATCCAACAGTGCCATAGTAAGAAAGATCAAGAAGTCTACATGCACCTCACAGAACATTACAGAGATAGTAAAATTTTATTTACAACTGGCGCACTATTACGCTTGCCATTAAGACACAGTAAAAACAAAACACATTATTTACAAGTTAAATATGATTTTTGTATATCAAACAATAACATTAATTTAAATGATCAAATTAAAATCAACTATGGGATAAATTCATATTATATAAATGATTGTGGGCGATTCGGCATGAGCCTCGAATTGAAGCAACTACGATTTCTTCAATCATTTTTGATGGAAGACGCAATTCTTTGCGAAATGATTCAAAGAACTCAGTTATAGTGCCCCGAGCTCCAACGAGAAGTCCAACCACTTCCAACTTCTTCAGTTTGTACTTGTCCAAAAAGTAAGGAATGCATGGGTTATAATGCGCCTGCTTTTCTATATTAACTTCTTCAGCTTGACTACATGACTGCTCCATACGAATTGTGGGATCCAGAATGTACCCTGACAGTAGATCTTTTCGCCAGCAGATGATGTCCACCCTTTTTGAAGCACCATCAGTCACTTCTTCATGCACAATCCAATCAAGCGTTTTCAAATGATTAGCAATAATAGTTCTAACGTCATGATGTCTAGTATTTCTCAGTAAGCTTCCCACATGACATTTCCCTAGAACATGAGCGAGGGTTTCTTTCTCTTTGCAGTGCCTGCAAAGGGATGATTCTAAGGAACGACCTGGAATTGCTTTAACGGGATATACATTAGCAGACATTTTTAAAGTATTCAACCACTCTGAAGACGTTAAGCCACGTTTTTCAATAATAATTTTATTTCCGTATGGACACTCTTTGTACAATTCAACACCTTGTCCTCGGAGAGGAAATGAACACCATTGATCATACTCTTGGTTTCTCAAAGTTTCCCTTAATATTTTGCCAGGTTTTGTTTTGGGGCGTGAATTCAGCATAGACTGCACTTCATCCACATCAAGTTGCAAAGCTACAATGCAGCTTTCCATTTCCGACTTTAAATCTTTAACAAATGGGATATAAGGGTCATTGCAACTCAATAAGACTACACAAATGTTATAGTGTTGAATAAATGCTTCCCAAGTAGATCTCATTATTTGAAGACCCCTGCACTTTTTCGAGGTGTACAACAATGCATTAGGAGAATCATGAGGAATAGCAAGGATATCTTTGACAGCACTCCGAATTAGCTTATCTAAATCTTCAAGAAATGTTTTAGGCAATTTATTTAACGGGGCTGTTTGTAACGAGTAGGTAAGACAAGGCCATAAATATTGATTAATAATGGCAATCTTTTGATTAGGAAATAACATAGGAGTCCCAACTAAATTCTGCAGATCTTTAGTAAAATTCTTGATTGAAGAAGCAGGATCAAAAGAAATTTCATTATTAAAGTTAACACCCAGATATTTTACCGTTTCTTCTTTCTTGATAGATTCTATGATGTTATTATCATCGACAACCAGCGGATCTTCACATAACTTTCCTTTTACAATGTTAATGACTTTGCATTTATTGATGTTAATGTCATACCCAACCTTGTTAAAGTTTGAAATTGCAATCTTTGTTAATTCACGGGCGCCTTGGATAGAACTAGACACAAGAGCAATATCATCAGCGAATCCTCTTCCTGCTACATTAGGAACATCTTTGTGTAAGTGAAACCCATACGCATCACTGACTTCACGCTCATTGAGTTCTCGAAGTACATGATCAATAGAAATATTGAACAGTTGGGGGGAGAGGGGTGAACCTTGAAAAACTCCTTTTTGTACCAATATGGGTATAGACATTCCTTTACTTGTTTGGATTTGAGCTTCATTTTCAACCATCAAACAAAAAAGAGGGATCTAAGAGAAGAAGGCATCAATTTAGCGTTCAGCATGCTGGTGGTATGCAAATGGGAAGTTTCTTCAAAAGCTTTACTAACATCCAAAAAAACAACACAGCAATCAAGTTTTTCTTTCTTTGCTTTTTGTAGACAGCCATTAACAATGGAAGTGTTAATAAAAGTACCAGGACACTTAGAAAACCCAACTTGATTCGCATTAATTTGCACATGTGCCTGAAGTCGACGATCTAATATTCGCTCAATTATTCTTCTAAGTATAGAACATATAGAAATTGGACGCCAATTACCCACATCAGTTTTATCCCCCTTTTTAGATGCTGAGCATCTATTGAAATGGTTTTGTCTGTCTGTCTGTCCGTCCGTCCGTTCGTTGGCCGTGCTCTACAGGTCACAGTTTTTAAGTGATTGTCATTAAAATGCTTTTAAACTCTCACAAAAGCGCGCGAGAGGGGCCCTATTGTTTTTGAAGGTGATCGGACCAACCAGTTATCCACAGTTAACAGTTAATTGGACCTATGTCAAAATTCAGGGAAGTGATTCCCCTTAAAAACCAAAGAGTGTGGTAAACAAAGGTAAATGATCATGTACATACGTAATTTTGAAGTTCTGCGCGGCGTAAACCACTAAATCACATAGTACAGACCCAAAAAATCTCAGCTACAGTATTCAATGGTCTGTAGTCTGATTGTCTAATGCAGGGGCGACGCGCAAATCACGTCACGTGAAAATTTCTTTTAGACACCCACACCTAGCTGCTATCGCATTTACATTAGGTAGGCAGGCTAGGGGTGACGCGCAAATGACGTCACGTGAAAATTTCTTTTAGACACCCCCACCCAGCTGCTATCGCATTCACATTCAGTAAGCAGGCTAGGGTCGACGCGCAAATGACATCACGTTCAAAATTTTTTTAGACACCTACACCCAGCTGCTATCGCATTTACATTAGGTAGGCAGGCTAGGGGTGACGCGCAACTGACGTCACCTGAAAATTTCTTATAGACACCTACACCCAGCTTCTATCGCATTTACATAAAGCAGGCAGGCTAGGGGTGACGCGCGAATGACGTCACGTGAAAATTTATTTTAGACACCCCCACCCAGCTGCTATCGCATTCACATTAGGTAAGCAGGATAGGGGTGACGCGCAAATGACGTCACGTGAAAATTTCTTTTAGACACCCCTACCCAGCTGCTATCGCATTCACATTAGGTAAGCAGGCTAGGGGTGACGCGCAAATGACGTCACGTGAAAACATCTTTTAGACACTCCCACCATGCTGCTATCGCATTTACATTAGGTAGGCAGGCTAGGGGTGACGCGCAAATGACGTCACGTGAAAGTTTCTTTTACCTGTCACGGACTTACCTATGTGTTAAAGATATTCAGAGGTCGTCTATAGTAACGTCCTTCACATACCATAGTGTCTAGTATCCCCAGTCCAATTTGTTTTCATCCTATTTTAACCACATGTCACGTACTTACCTATATTTGTTAAAGATATTGAAGGATTGTCCATAATGACGTCATTTGTGAATAGTTCAATTTACAAACAATTTTTAGCTATATTTAGCTACATGCTACGCAAATTTGTATGTCTTATGGATTGTAGGGGAGCTTTCAATAGTCTTATATCATCTTTTAGCGTAACATAAATTGTCTTGCGCCATTGGTGAAGCTCAGCATCTACTTCGGGCCAGTCCACGGTCGACAAATTCGGCGCGAAGCGCCGGATTTTTATGGATAAGAATAGTCCGAGCTTTACGAAAACTGTCTGGAACAATTGTCCACATCTCCATAATAGAACCAATTAGAGCAATAGTGTTAAAGCAGCCAATATCTTTTATGCTGCGAATTGCGACTCCATCCAAACCACTAGAAGAATCTAAATTAATTCCTTGTACTGACTGCTTAACCTCACCTTCACTAATTCCAGAAACGTATGCCTTATCTAATTTGACTTGATTTTCCTTAGAGTATTCAGGTGTGTAGTCCTCCAGAATTGAATTATTGGGAACGCCCCATCTAGCGTTATATGATTCATAAATAGAGTCCAGAGGAATGGTACAACTACTTGAAGCAAAGGACGATTTTAGCAGCATTCTGACAGCCTTACGTCGCGAATAGCGATATAGATGTTGAAGTAATTCAAAGTTATATTTTTCTTTCCTTTTTTCCTTGTCCCTTTTGGAGGATCGTTGAGGATTAGATGTTTTGGAGTAGTCCTTCTGGGAATTCACAAAAGTTTCTCTTCTCTTACGAGCATCAAATTGCTTTCTTGCCGGATGTTTTGGGCCAGGAAGAACATCTTTCGATTCTTTAATTATAACCGCAAAGTTTGCTACGACTTCAGAAAATTCAGTACTACTAGGCTGTTTCTGCAACATTACCTTGAGGTTTTTGTCAATTACTAAAATTTTCCTTCGAATTTCTTTCATTTCATCAGATTCCACAGCACTGGCATCTTCATCACTATCTTCACAATTAGGTTGATAAGACTCTACTAACGAATCCTGATATTCCTTAGGGTGAGCTTTACTCATGTGAATATTGACGCTGATATACAATTTACTGCATACGGGGCATGGTTCAAGCGTTTTATTCAGGTTGGCCCCAGACATAGATGTTGTGAGGGTAACCAATGTTGACCTAATAGACTTTTTCTTTTTTTTTAGCTTCCTCATTTAAAACTTTAAACTAATATAAATATTGTAAGAAATTAAAAATTTACAATAAAAAATTAAAAACTTGAACCTCTCAAATAATAAATAATAATTAAACTCGAATGAGTTAGTTAAAAAACTAAAAATTCAAAAATCACTATGAGCAATCCAAATGAAACTACACTCAAAAAACCAAAATGTGGCGAAAGTTTCTGTCGCTGAGGAGCAAAAAATAATACGTCCTTCTCCTACCAAATCTACGAAAACACACAGAAAAGGGACCCTTTAATAAAATCTGTTAAATATGTGGGAAGTTACTCTTTTGAAGCTGATGGCATCAGATACACTAGTGACGGAATTACTCTGACCAAGGTGCATCTTTGAAACGATCTTATAACCTTAACCATATGGTAATACTAATATATAATCTAACTAGTTAAAACTAAAATTAAATTGGCAAATGCGTTTATTTTAAATGAACTAATATAAATTACTAAAATTAGCAACTGTACTAAAAACTGTGAGTGATAAATGAACTGCTTTTGGAGCTATTAGAGTTGACAATCGCAGGAACACAATATTATTGAAAAATACGTTAAATAGTTTCCTATAGCATGTTCAAATTAAGCTAGCGTTTCAACCAAGATCATGAGTGACAAATACGAGTGCAACAAAACTGTGAAAATTTAATCTTGGAGGGATTTGTTAATGATTAATTCTAATGTACAGCTTTCTGCAGTCTGTGTTCAATAAATGAGAATAAATTAGAAGAAACAACTGCTAACGATGAGAATTAAGCTATATATAAATTGTTAAATACGAAAGGTAATATTAGGTTAGTGAATCAAAATATAATAACTTTACTATTGTTACAAGATATTGTGATCAAAATTCTTAAAAAATATAATACCAGCAGGCTGAATTCCGACTTCAGTAACTGGCAGCCAGGACCGCTTATAAATTTACCGAAATAAGGTCTCGGAGAGGTCTCTGTCTGGCATTATATATATGAGGCTTTCAATTACTAATCACTAATCATTGTTAACTAATGTATTACATCGAACATGTTAAATTTTAAGAACAAATATTATATGAGCTACGATGGTCTAACAATTACTTTGCTTAAAGAAATCTAATTTGTGTGTGGGCTTAGGCCTGTATATGCAATAAATCAATACATACATACATACATACATAGTATGCTTATGGGGATAGTCCGCAAATGACGTTATTAAAAAATTATGTAACTACAGGCCACGTACTTCTATATATGGCTCATTGATGGTAGGAAAGCCTCCATAAATGATGTCATTTGTGAATAGTGCAATTTATGAACAATTCTCAGCTATATTTAACTGCATGCTACGCACATTCGTATATGTCTAATTGTTTGTAGTGGAGCTTCCATAAATCTTATAATATCTTTTAGCGTAACATAAATTGTCTTGCGCCTTTGTTATTGCTCAGCATCTACTTCGGGCCCGCCCCCGGTCGACAAATCCGGCGCGAAGCGCCGGATTTTTTTAGATTCTGAGTTTTAGCTGCATCTAATAAAATGGGTTTGTCCGCCCGTCTGTGTGTCTGTCTGTCCCCTTTTCATTGTTGTACACTACAGGTCGTAATTTTAAATTATTATAATAAAAAAAATTCCTAAATCATGTAAATGCGATGTAGATGTGCTGTATAGTTTTTGGGTATCATCTATACAGTATGTTATTTGCAATTAGCAGTTAAATGGACCAACTCTCAAAATTGTTTTACACTTCGTTTTATTCACAGGCAAAAACCAAGTCTCAGCTCTAATAAGGTTACATTGACGTGCATACCTACCTACAAAAAAATTCTACATGGACTGTTGTGTGTTCAAACACACCGCGTCAAATCTATGGGCATCACTGTTCCCCTTTCACGCCATTGTACAGATTCCTATTCATTACCATATGTTTTGGACATACGTACGTGAATGGGTTAGGGGACGTCTATAAATGATATCATTAGTAGGGTCAATGGGTCTACTTGGATAATATTGACATCCCATGTTAAAGATAGCCATTTACGCAATGGTTAAGCTAATGACAGGGGAGTCATAGGGTCCTAGAAATGGAGATATTTCGAGATCATATATGGACAACCCTTTACAGATGGTGACGGATCGTCCATAAACGACGTCCTTCAAATAGCATACTTTTTAGTACCCCGATTTCAAACTTTAAAATGTTTTCCAACCTATTTTAACCACATGTCATAAATATACCTACATAGTATAAATACACCTTTATATATACCTATATAGATATTCAGGGATAGTTCATAATGACGTCCTCCACATTTTATAGTTTTAAGTACCACTAACTATTTTAACCACATGTCATAAATATACCTACCCATATAGTAAATAGATATTCAGGGAGCTTCCATAAATGACAGCATTTGTGAATGGTGCAATTTATAAAAGTTTGGCAGCTATATTAAACTACAGACTACGCACATTCGTATATGGCTTATTGATGGTAATGGAGCTTCCACAAATCCTATATCATGTTTAAGCGTAACATAAATTATGTTGTGCCTCCGTTGAAGCTCAGCATCTACTTCGGACCCGCCCCCGGTCGACAAATCTGGCGGGATTTTTCATTCTTAAGCAGTAAATCTACAGCTCGGAGTTCGGAGCAGTAAATCAACTACTCTTGCTAGTAAATTAAAATCCTACATGGAGAGGTAGATTAACCTCTCGAAGCAGTTAAAGTACAGCTTAACTCCTGACTGATCATGTGCCACAAGTCGTGCACAGTGGCAACACTGCACAAACTAGAAAGTCTGGAATGAATTATTTGCTTATTATGATTTTGGTATTCTATCGCGTGGTACTAACTTCCTGACAGTTATAAGTGCGTGGTGTGTTGAAGGTTCTTGGATGTTGGTGTTGGGAAAGCCAAAAGCGGCTGGTTGTTTTGTTAACTGTGAAAGGTGCATTTTAGTGTTGGTTTGTTGCCGTTTGGGTTTGGGAGAGATTTGGATTTCTCGTAGAACTAATGCATCTTGCAGTCGACAACTTTTAACTTTTAAGCTCGCAGCGTGTGTTCCACGTTCCACGTGGTTTGTAATAAACGTGCTCTTGTGATTCTATGGCAATTTGGTTGGCTGGCGATTATTAAAAGTGAGAATAATTAAGATTGTAATTCCAGTGAGTCTGATCCGTTTTATTTTGTAACATGAATTTATTAATATTTTTTAAATTCGTTCATCAAGTATTATTTATATTGTAATAGCTAACGTAATATTTTCAATGTACTTTATGTACTTCTTTTTTCTTCAGTTGTCAGTCCTATTCCTATGGAGTTAGTCTAATTTTATTTCACATTTTAGGACAGAACCGAACATTAAACATAGATATTGCATTGAAAATATAGCAATATGGCAAAGTCAAAGCGATTGAGGAAGTCCAATAATGGTGCTTCAAATGACATTAAGTCATCCGTACAGAAAAAGCAGTACAGAAAGCCAAATTTTGTGAACAGGCTTCAGCAGGAATCTGTCATTCCTATGGATCATGTAAAAAATCCCTTCGAAGTGAGAAAGAACAAAATAAAGCATGATGTGGTGGGGCGAGCTGGAAGAAATGAAGTTGGAAGACCCGGTGTTTCGAGAGCAAAAGCAACCGAAATGGTAATTTTGAATTTCATGTTTGAGAGAGTCAATCATCAATAATCATGCTTTATTTCTATCTAACATTAATTATATAGCAGCGATTGGCAAGCTTAGTGGCGGGGTTTTATTTTTGTCTAAAATTTTTGACACATGATATTAGTCTTAATACGTAAAAGCTTACTTGTTAGTGTTAATATTGGTTGGGGAACTACAATTATTGTTGATTTTTAGTGTTGACTATGACAATCGGCTCCACAGGCTTCCAGCATACAGTCAGTAGCAAGGCTACTGGCACACCTATTACTTGTTTTATGTGATTGAAGAAGGACAGTTAGTAGTTGGTGACATGTTTAATTCAGTGTTTAGCAGTATATTTGATATTTTAGGTAATTAAAAGTAATAATAATATTCCGGGCAGAATCCAACGATTTAAGACAGTCTTTTGTCATCCCGGTTGTCACTACATTAAACACTTTTATCACTCTGAAAACCGTGAGTCAGACGGAAATGTCTTAAAATGTCACCCCTTAAAGTCGTCGAGTTTGTTCTTAAAAGTATTTACACCACACTGATTAACTTTGGCATTTTTCACTTCACTAGGCAACGTGTTCCATTCCTTCACTACGCGCTGGGTAAAAAAGTGATGCCTGAGTTTGAGTTTGAGCGAACTTTATTCAAATGTCAGATTCATTCAGTACAATTGTAAAACACACTATTGTGGCACTCGTTCGTGTTTTTGAAAAAGTGCCTAAAGTACCTACACTACAACGTTAAACATTTTCCGTTATAAGTGGTATTTATGTATTTTTTATTCGCTGCTCATGACTTAACAGCAGTGAGGTGGCATGGATCATGCGGTATGAGTCTTTAAGTGTCGTAAAGTTATAAAAATCCTTAATCCTTAAATTATTAAGTTACACTACTTTCAAAATTAATTTCAGCGAAAAGGCACACTTCTAGAAGAGTACAAGCGCAGAAACAAAAATAACTTGCTCATTGATCGCCGTATTGGAGAGAAAAATAAGAATATAGCCGAAGAGGACAAACTTATTCGCAGAGCTGCGGTTGAAAAGTCTCAGCAGTACAAAAAGGTAAGCAACAACAACAACGTATAAATGTATTTTCTAAAAGCTAATTTACATTTTATCAAAATTTACTCACACATGTAAATGTTACTACAAACACTAGCGTGGATAAGCTGTAAAAGGTTACTCCCCCGTAAAATATTTGTTGCCAAATGTTAAATCCTATAGACCCGGTCCACTTTCAGGCCGGCTGCTGTAAAAATATATCGAATTTGTTTCGAAAATTTGATAAATTGGCGGTTTGAGGTATCGGATCGCTGAAAGCTTGATAAGCTTGGTGCTAATTAATCATTTTTACAATTTTTAATATGTATATTTTTATATAAAGGTCTGAAGGTATTTTCATAAGAATTCATGTACATTTTATTAGGTACGAGTGAATCCCGTGTATGAGTTCTATTAATCTGTTAATTAATGCATTTATTAGTGCATATATGGCTGCAGTTTTGTGCAATTAGTAGAAGTATCATTATATCCATATCCATGCATTCTATATTTTAGCATATATTTGTAACATTACGTTGAACATGATTTATACTTTCCAGAAGTCTATATTTTCGCTGGGGGGTGATGAAATATTGACTCATAAAGGAAATGCTTTGATAAACTTTGATCGATACGAGGACCCGAGGGAGCAGTCAGATTCTGAAGATGAGTTACTGAATGGTATGTCCAAACTAACTTAATCAATGCATTTCAAGCTCACTGTAATTACATCTATGCGTTTAAACCTCATTGTAATTGCATCTATGCACTTAAACCTCTCTGTTCAGTTCGGTTTTGTACTTGGTATCTCAGTAATTTAAAGTCATTTTTTGCATTCTGTTTCTTCAGAATTCAACTGTTTAATATTTCAACGGTGTAATTTAAATTTTTCTTAAATAGTATATTTACCATGCATTTATTTTGTAATTCTTACTATTCGTGATCTGTCTATATGTTAATATACTACCTGTTAATGTTATTATTATTATTGTTTTTTTATTCAGTTTTTACCAGCTTCAATGCACATACACACAGTCAACACAAGGTTGTAACGCTAACTATGAAAACAACACATCCTAAACTTACGATAGGGTAGGGTCGTCTAATTGTGATCGCTTTTTGAAAAACTTTTGGTTGTGCTATCCGTAAAACTTAGTACAAACAATTTCGAAAGCAACGACCCTTGAAGTTAAACAAACATACAATTTCGAGTATTTCCTCCAAATTTCATAAAATTCTGATGGTTAATCTTTCATCTACAAGAGTTTAAAGAATTCGCTCTTGGCTGAGTTGGAAGTTTGTTAAGTCCAGTAATTGTGATACGTCTGCGTGTAATTGTGATCGACTAATTTAATGTCGAAAGTAATATTTTTTAAACTCTAAAAACTTAGTAAATAAGCTTTATTTGTTGTATTAATGTAATTGTGAATGACTGGTCATTCCAATCGTCGTTTTTATTTTGCTGTATGCCCACAAAAGTTTATTGCGTTGATAGTATCAAACTGAATGTGTTAATAACTCTAAACTCTAAAACTCATATAACACGCTAAATTACGTGTATGAAAAATTAGCGTTCAAAGTGTGACATTATAATACTTTTAACCTGCGTTTGCAGTTAAATATCCATTATTTACAGACAAATCAGCAAAGTTCAGGTCAAAGTCAGTGTATTTTCCAATACTGCAGTTGCACGCTTAATAGCATTAGTATCACATTTACACGTCACACCGAAGCGACTTACGTTTTCGAAAATAATTTACCAAAAGAAAGACCAAATTATAATTCAATCTGAATTGAGCTTATCTTGTGCCTATTAACCATGGTTATCTCTCGCATAGTTAGTATTATTGAGAATATTTTCGGAACAGTAATTAGAGAGGTTTGAATATAATGAAAACAAACTCTTCTCACTAATTAAATGGCAATCATAGATGTTTTGATTTTTTTCTTCAACAAGATATCCGAATTTCACGGCGAAGATCAACTATTACACACTCATTGAGTCGTTGATTAAAGTAACACAAAATTCGAGCATTGGCTGTCGTTCGTTAGGAGACGGTTTCATAGTATCACAATTACCTGATTATCACAATTAGACGACCTTACCCTAGAGAAATTCCAATTACAATTTTTGCTTAATAGTTACTTAATTTGTTACTACCTATCTATACAATTTACCGGAATTTTGAAAATTTTGCTAAACTGAACCAATTTTATCCAGCCATATATCATTCGAAAGGTAATCACTAGTAGAATTCAAACAACGGAATTCGCCTCCATTATAACAAAACGTTTTCAAGATAACGGTCTTTTAATTTTTCAATTTCGCCTAAAATGTGTTGTATGGGCCACAATCAAAAAACAAAAAAAAAGGTCACTATATTTTTTAAGAGCTTTCAAATGATATATCACTCGTTAAATTCCGTTAACATTTTAAAAATTTCAATTATGTTTTTTTAAACCCATTTAAAAAATATTAACTATTTTGCTAGTAGCACCGACTTATTCAGATTCCCCTTATTGTTGCCGTTCTAATGACATATCATGTTAGTGTAAGTTGATTGAGTTACCGGTCGAAATCTTCATTTAACACAATAATTAATGTTTTGGGGGGAAATTAAAAATTTTAAATTCTAAATTTTTGGTTTTATTGACATTATAAAAATGCCTGTACGTAAATCAGCACAGCTAACCATTTTAAAGCTTCCTCCCCTGAATTTAGAACCTATAAATTGACAGCTAAAATTTGGCGGCAAATTCAAAATGCCAATTTTGCTGTTAAGGCTGCCATTAAACAAGGGCTGAGCTTAAGCATCTATTGAAATAGTCATGTCCGTCTATCTGCCTGTCTGTCTGTCTGTCTGTTGGTCCGTCGCTACAGGTCAAACGGTCTACTCGATTTTCTTAAAACTTTTTTTTAACAACTACAAAAGCTAGCAGGCAGGTCTGTATTGTTTTTTTACTTTACTTGAACTGGCCTTTTCTTCACAATTAGTGGTTGAATAGACCGATGTCAAAAAACACTGAAGTGAATGGAAAGAATAGGCATCTAAAAACGGGTGAAGGGGCCGCTCACAAATGGCGCCAGCAAAATTTACCAAATTTTTTGTCCCACCCACCTAACTTGTCAACCTTTTCAGAGTTGCGTAAATGGCTATATCGTTAAAATGTCGTGTCATCTATTTCAAAAAGACCCACCCTGAGCGTGGGTGAAACTATTTGCGTACGACCCCAATTCCGTGCTTTGTATAGGTATGCGCATTAACATACAGTTCTAACAAAGCTTTAAATTCGCGCGGCACTGCAGAACAAGGACTATGTAACACTAATATGTAGTACCATGTCAGTCAAGTGTAACTGCGTTTATTAACAACTTTTAGCAAGTTACTTTAAACATTCGAATGCAAGGGGGAGCGAGCAGTTGGGTGGGTTAGCTTGAAATTGAAAATTCCGGAAAACAACCAAAACAACATTACAAATATAACTTCTAATGAAATACCTATACACGGTAGAAGAGGCTTAATTAATACTCAAGCTGCACCAACAGCTTGTGATTATGTGTGATTATGATAGATATGTAGGTAAGAGAGGTGAAGGGGGGGGGGGGGGGTTCGGAGGGTAAGTGAAAAACACCTAAATAGCAAAACTCTGCATTACACGTGTCACGAAATAAAAAAAAACCAGCGAAGTAATACAATTAAAATGACTGAATTATGGTTTTATTATGATGGGCTATAAGTGACGTCGTCAAAATCATCGCTCTTATAATCGCAGAACCCGTAAATGAAGAAGCCTAGATTTTCAATATTAGCCATTTACTAGGCATACCACTGCAGCTACTGTATGGTACGATTCATTAGAGCCACCCAAATAAGTGTTATGGCTCCCAAATTCCAAATATAAAAGTGCTTATTACGGATATAAGTAAGTCAGCAGGTGAGCAGGCCCTACACGTCTAGAAAAATAAGATTATAAGATTATTTTAATTTAATTACCTAAAATAAATGTGCGACATAATTAAAGAGTGGACACTTCAGCTTAAATTTATTGGCGAAAAATGGTACGACGAGATGCTAATTTTTGTCTTCCTCTTTTGCGCCCTTGAGTTCAAAGTTCCAGTCTGGTGAAAATCTGCGCAGATTTACGCCTTTAGTTGAGTTTTTAGTGAAAAATGATTCATATTTAGCTCATCGTCAGTGTAAACACATTTTCCATGATCTGAACCCGTTTCCTTCACTCACTTCCAGTCACACCTGACTGTGGAATGTAAGTGAACTTGCCATGTCTTGCCATGGCTAATGTATGTAACTCGGGAACCTCGGCTTTCTTCCAATTTCAAAAGACTTGGTTTTTACATTTCCAGAGTAATCCAATGCGTTTTGCACCCCAACTAACTGAAAACTGAATGTGAAAAAAATGTGAATTTTTGAAGTTCTGCCGTTTACTGTCTTCTTATATGCTTTCATGAGTTTTTGATAAAATTTGATTTTTTATGTCCAATACATTGACTTTATAAGAATTTCAGGAGACACCTCTTTTTTGGTATCCATTATGTGAGAACCACACGCTACCCTTTGCCCTTTGGGCCTAAATTATCAAACAATCGACTCCAGTCAGTTGTCAGCCAGAAATAATTAGATACAGATAATTTATTAAACTAGTTGATATTTGGCCGTAACCCTTACAACAACATGTTGTTGCATTATACATACAATTTATTACGATAATGGAATCTTTAGTCGAAGAAATTGAGGGACATTAATGTTTTTTTAGTGTAAAAATAAAAATTAGCATAAAATGAAATATACTGCTAAAAATAATTATCTCGTCACAATAACCACACGTTGGTGGAAGTATCATCCAAAATCTTCGTGACTGTATTCTGTTGATGCACATTCTAACACAGCAATTAATCATTCATGGAAATCTTGTGATTTCATTTTTAGAGGCTTTCGTTAGTGATGCCAACTTTTCTGGGTTCCTACGAATTAAGCCAAATGCTGAACCTGAGGACTATGAAAATCAAGAATCAAAAAAGTCTAGAGACGAAATCATTGAAGAATTAATACTAGCTTCGAAAAAGCGAAAATTTGACAAAGCCAAGGAAAGTGATGAAAATTACGAAAAAATACAAAACCTTGATAGCGAGTTTAAAAGTCTCGAATTTAAGTCGTTGCTGAATCAGCTTCAAGCGCCTAAAAGCTCTAAAAACACTCGTGGTGTAGAACCTGCTAATTCTACTTCAATTGAAAAGCTTTTAACTCAAATTCGGTCAGGATATAACAATGGGAATGAGTCGCCCAGTAATGATGATTCGCGTCACTCTGTGGCCAAAGCTGAAGCTCGTAATGCTTCACATGGTACTCCACAAAATACTGTGACTAAAGAAGAATCAGGGTATGACAAATTAGTACGAGAGCTTCAGTTTGAATCTCAAAAAGCTCGTCCGACTGATCTTGCAAAAACTACCGCTCAACAAGCCGATGATGATAAAGAAGCATTTTTAAAGTTACTAAGTACGTGTGAAGCCTTAAGCAGCACTTTCAAATCGCAAATAGAAAAATCAGTGGAGTGCGTGTTTCTGTTTAAGGGGGGTGACAAAACTAAGCTTCCTGATATTCTTTCAGGTTTAGTAGGTTTTATATTGGAAAATGTAGATGAGTGTCAAACTGTGTCTTCCAGCAAAAATTCACGAACAGATAAGAACACAAAATTGACCGTCCTATCTCCTCCTTTTAAGGCGTTTAGTGGTATTATGCTTCCCCACTTATATTCTCTACTTGTGTCAAATTCGGTTGGATGTACCAAGAGATTTCTTGAGCACTTAATTCAGGCAAAGGAAGAGTTTTTAAAAAAGAAGTGCAGGCAAATATCAGCACAAACCGTGAGTGACTTCATTTTTTTTCGTAGTATATACATTTTAGGAATGCACTTAATTGGATTCGAATTTCGTCCCAAGCGAACCATGTTAAACTCGTATAATTATTTCTATTTTTCAGATAGCTTTATTGCAGTTATGCCCTAAACTGTTTCCAACTGATGACTCCCGGCACTGGGTTTTAAACCCAGTCTCCAACTTCTTACTTTTTGCAATAAATCAACGAAAATTTAATACTATTCAAGGAGCATTTCAGATTCTTCAGCTGGCTTGCATACTTCTAGATGTAAGTTACTTAATACACAATAAAGCCAATCTGTATGACGATTTAAAATAAAGCTATATAATGTCAGTTTTTAAGTACTGTAATCTTTCGAAAATAATTTTTTATGTGCTACTGCAAAATGATATCTAAAATCATTGACTGAGTAATGAGTTTAGCACTTTCACTGATGAAAAGCACCGACCTTACTAGAAAGTGTTTAAAAAATTGCTTCGGAAAAATTTAATTGTTTATTAAAGTAAAAAAATAAAAGTTAAAAAACATTATTTAAAATAACATTATTTTTTAAAAAATATTTTTTGGTAACAAATCTATGTGACGTAAGTATACCGACTAGTGAGTCTATTAGGCCACCCTTTGTGGAGGGCAATATTAAGTTTGTTCCTTTGGAATAAAGTTATCTACTTATATATTTTGTACTTGTAGATTGTCAAGAGATCAAAACGATTTTGCCCGGAAGTAATAAGTTTTTTGTGGTCAATTCTGCTGTGTTTTTGCCCCCATACGCCGTCCAACGTGAATCTAATGGCACCTAACGTTCGCAAAGCACGGAATTGTTTTGTATCATCCAGAGAGGATTATCTTCTGAATGTATCTAAAAACGAAAGGTATAATTACATTTTAATTTCGTATTTAAAGTTCATATTTCAAGAAATTGATATTTCCTCGGGTCTACACATGCATCTTTCAAGCGGCATGAAAGGGTAGGATCTAAACAATAATTAGAAACAGCTCAAAAACAAGAGGTATCACCGGTTGAATAGGTAATAGATTGCCTGGCGATTGCATTTTCCTGATAAGCCAGTAAGCTGTATACTGTATAGTAATCGAAAGTTACCAAAAAATATCAGTACGAAGTAGGGCATAATCATTTTATTTCACACTTCAATTTGATCATGAATTTATTTTGTAAATATATCATTGATTTAAAATAAATGCAATATATTGTATTTGTTTTGTATTGTATTGTGGTATTGGCAGTATTGGCACCTATAAGGTAATACACACTACAAAGTTGTAGGGAAGCCAGAACTCCTGATTTGAGCAAAACTGTCCTGATTTCAGATTCAATCTCCTGACTCCTGATCAAAGGTCAATCAGGAGGTTAAATTTCCTGATTTGAGCCAGTGAGAGGAAATTATTAATTTTGGGGCACTGAGGGGTCATATTCGGAAATATGTTACGGTGTATATATATTCATTACGGAGTTAGGCTGCAAAAGAATTCTTGCTGCCTCTGTTACTTGTAATGTAATGTAATGTAATGGCTTTATTGTCAAACATAACAGCGACAAGCGCTGATTTCCATAAGCAGACATTCATAATACTTACTAACTAAATTACAATAATAATAATATTTATAATTAATACAACAATTATCTTAAACCAATCAACCATTTGTTTAAATTAAATTGAAAATCCTTTATGTTTTTACTAGCATGCACTGATAAAGGGATAGAATTCCATAGTTTAGCAGAACGATATTGATACAAGTTATGGTAAAACGAAGAACATTTCTTTATTTTTAAAAAATGCGAGTGACGTGATGAACGACCATTGTCTTCTCTTTTGACTTCTTGTAAACATGCTAGTTGAAAAGTTTGAGATAGAAAAACACGTGTCATAGAAGCAGTCATATAAGCTAGTCTTTCAAATACTGTTAGTATTGAAAAAGATTCATAAAGCTTAAACAAATCTATTTGTTTCTTTCTAGAATTACTTTTTTGTGGAATTGACATAATATGTTTTGAGTTCATATTAAAATGATACCCTTTGAAATAAATACACTTAAGAAAGTGGTCAATAGTTTTTTGACATTTTTGTAGCAGATTATTAGCTACCGCACCCCACACAGGGAGTCCAAAGTCAATTTGTGAGAATATTAAAGATTTAAATACAATCTGTAGTAAATTATCCTTGATAAACCGCTTAAACTTAACTAGTTGTGAACATTTAAACGTAATTTTACAATTTACATGATTACAATGAATATCAAATTTAAGGTAGTTGTCAAAATAAATCCCTTAATATTTAAAACTATTCACTTTCTTCACTTTGTTATTATCACACATAATAGAATTAAAATTACATTGCTGTCTGGACTTGAATTTTGAAAACTCCATAAACTCTGTTGTGACAAAGCTTATTTCCATATCATTGGAGTTGCACGAATTGTGTACATTTCTTAAGACATTTTCAAGTTCAGCCTTTAATTGTATGGATGTGTCAGCCCTACATACCGATTCAATATCGTCCGCATAAAGTGCAGAGTCCTTTAGTACATGTGATATGTCGTCAAAAAATAATATAAACAGAACGGGTCCAAGAACACTTCCTTGGGGAACCCCACCATTCAATGGGTATGGTTTAGAGATAAAATCACCCAGTTTTATATGGAACTTGCGGCCAGAAAGATAATTACATAATATTCTAATTAAATAGCTGGGAAAATTATATCTGTCATGCAGCTTTCGAATCAGTTTTACATATTTAACTGTGTCGAAGGCTTTACGAAGGTCAATAAAAAGTACTGCACATAACTTTTTATCTTCCAGAGCTTATCTTCATGTGTCATTTCAATAAGTGCGTGTAGACATGATTTGCCTCTGCGAAAACCAAACTGTATATCAGAAAGTAACTTATTATTTTCTACAAAATGCATAATCCGAGAAGCAATGACTGCTTCAAGAAGCTTTGAAAGGAATGGGAGTATTGAAATAGGTCTAAATGAGGTAGGCAAAAGCTTATTACATTTTGGTTTGAGCAGAGGCGTTACAAAAGCTTTCTTCCAGTTATTAGGAAACTGACCTGTTTTTAGTGCATGGTTAAAAATATCTGTAAGTACAGGAGCAAATACATCAGGAAAAAGTTTAATAACTTTAGATGGAATATTTTTCATTCCTGAAGAGGAACTACCTTTAGTGTCTTTAATTAGGTCAGTTACTTCCTTAACTGTGACTAAAGGAAAACTTAAATTATCAGTTCCAACTGTTTTAGCTATATTCATAAGTTCAGAATCTTCATTATTGTGGTTAACAACAAAGGAGTCAGCAAGGCTATCAGTTATAATTTGCTTGTCAGTAATAATTGAGTTATTTATATTGAGTTCTGAAATATTAGTGGAACTAACTGTATTCCCAAGCAAAAGTTTAAATGCATCCCAGGACTCCTTAGGTGTTTTACATTGTTCAAATTTAGAGCGATAAAAACTAATTTTAGCATATCTTACAGCAGAGGTAACCATATTACGACAGGCTTTATATTCAGCCTAAGTTACAGGTGTTTTGTTTTTAATCGCCTTTTTCTTCAAATAATTTTTCCTATGAATAAGTTTCTTAATTTTACTAGTGAGCCATGCATTAGGTTTTGCCTTAATCCTTCTAGAAATAGTAGGAGCACATTTCTCTAAAACACAATGAGTCAGTATTTTTAATACATCAACCTTTTCCTTAATTAAGTTAAAGCTATTTAAAATAGACCATTTTGTATTCAGTAGTTGATTATTTAGTTCATTCGTATTGGTATTATAATTACGGCTCACACTTATGTATTTTAGGTTTTTTACAGACAAAAAATGTAATGTCATGGTCTGATAAACCACAATCTATAACACCAGAATCGGAAACATACCCTACATTATTAGTATATATATGGTCTATTAATGTTTTAGTGGTAAGAGTAGTTCTCGTTGCATGATTAATAATTTGGTTAAGATTTAGTCTCTTTGTACATTGTGATAAGTATCGAGAATTATTACATTTAGAAAGCAAGTCAACATTAAAATCCCCTACAATATACATATCAATACATCGAGTTTGGAGAAGGGAAATTAGATCTGATAACTCATACAAAAAGTTGTCATCATAAACCAAGTGACCAGGGGGCCTGTAAATATTAGTAACAGCAAACGGTTTAGTGCTAGGCAGCTTAATTAGAATAGCTAAAGATTCCATTGTGTAAGTATTAGTGGGTACAAGCTCAGACACAATGCTTTCCTTTAAATATATTACTAACCCACCCCCTGCTGAGCCTCTATCTTTTCTAAGAAAATAGTAGCCAGGCACAGCTAGTTCATTATCAGTCACGTTAGTGTTCAGCCATGACTCTGTGATACATAGTATATCTGCATTATATTGAAACATGATGACTGAAAGTTGATCTATTTTAAGACGCAGGCTACATATGTTTAGGTGCATTACAGAAAATCCTTTGCATAATGGTTGGATAAATACTGAGTTGACGTCAGGACAAGAGTCACCAGAAACGAAAAAAGAATCATTATTACTACCTAAGTGTTGAAGAAATATTGATTCTGAATCCCAACTATTGCATATACTGTCATTACACAGATTGCATTTCCAGGTCTTTGATAATATTAGAGTTTTAAATTCTGCATTGGAAATAGGAAGCTTCAAGCAATTTGTGTTGTGATAAAGATTGTTACACACTATGCACCTGATTGCTAACTTTCTACCATCCGCACGGTTGCAAACGTAACAAATTTCATTTTTCCCTGCCTTATAGTATGTCATTATTAATTATATAATTAAGCAAATAATAATAATATACGTACATACTAAAGTTACTGAGTTATTATTAGCTATGCAGTACTACAAATGAGAAATGCATGGGGCTGGGCGGGAAATATAATTAATCCCCCCCCCCCAAATAAATTCATTAAAATTCGAAAATATTAGAAAACAAAATTTTGAAATAACAAAATCGAAGCAAAATTGGTGGTCGAGGTGAGCCAACTGTTGAATGAAAACAGTTTAAAAGGGAAGCAAAGAGACGCGAAGAAGTAGTAGTAGTTGGCTCACCCCACTAGCCTCAGCCTGGATTCAAACCAATGAACCCCGACTCTTCACCCATCGATTGCCACACCGAACCACGAAGGACGCTCTGGAAGAATGACATTCGCGACAGCTGTTATATGATAGTTGCCGTAAAATGATATGTTGGTATACAAACACTACGCTGAGTAGTTAGTACAATATAGCGGTATATACCCTAAGTTACAGACTTATACAATATAGTACTAAGTAGATATAAATTAAAAACTTACTTCCTTCTTTCGCATTATCACGAAAACTACAACTAGAAGTTATCACAAGTCAACACAATATGACAGCACTTGTTAAATAAAATCAAAAACAGAGTACAAATATTTTCAGTAATAATTGTAGTTAAGATCGACTTGAAACTTGATTTTGAAAAACTTGGAAACTTGAAACTGCTCTGAAATTCAGACTGGAGAATAAACAGCACAGCAGCAATAGCAACCCACCAACACAGGATACAGATGGGCTTCCAGCCGTGGCATTTGTGGCGCCAGGTACCTAACAGCACTTACAGATGGGTTACTTCTTAGGTTAGAATCTAACCTTACTGAGAATCAACAATTTCGTAAATTGATAAAACAGTATCGGAAAAAGCACTTAAACGTTATGAAAGAATATGTTTAATATTTTAGTAAAGCTCAGCTTAAATGTCTAAATTTTAAAAAACTAATTTCTTCTGTGTTTTTAAGAATTCTGCGCACTAATTTGCACTCTGAAAAATTTGTTTTCTTGATGCAGCAAGCTTTGTACTGACCAACGAAACAGACTGCTAATTATTAATTTCAATTCTTAACTACAAATAATTACAAATTCTCAGAATAAATCATATTTAGAATCGTACGATCTGTTTTTAAATAATAATCTTGAGTATGACAAATACTCAATAAGGTATAAATACGAAGCATTATACCTATAAGAGAACAGTAGGCACGTAAAAAAGTATGTTTTCAGTAAGTTTTCTAAGCTAAAATACGGCATTACGATCATGTATGACGCAATATTAGGGGGTAAGGGGGGGGGGGTATAGGGGCAGATGGCTTATGGACTAAGTAATGTCCTGATTTGAGATTTTAGAAATCTGGCATTCCTACAAAGTTGCATTCTGGTTATTTCAAACCTCGCGGGCATCTCATGAGTTGAGAATGTCCTTGAGATCTTAACCATTAGAAATTATATTTTACAGCCTTACGGCTAGACTGAGCTATTGATAGTGATCTAAGAGTCGATCGTCCAGTTTGAAGTGCGTTATTTAAACTCGATACCATTGAGATGATTGGTCTGCTTTATACCCCGCTGACCGTACTAATATAACGAGTTAAGAAAAGCAGCCATACTCTTCATAACCTGTACTAACATACTATGATGAGCCA
The DNA here is from genome assembly GCA_949802685.1 of Dicyrtomina minuta. Classification (NCBI taxonomy): domain Eukaryota; kingdom Metazoa; phylum Arthropoda; class Collembola; order Symphypleona; family Dicyrtomidae; genus Dicyrtomina; species Dicyrtomina minuta. Next base: position 103,593,894 of record OX461808.1, on the reverse strand, counting down.
TTCCAATATATCGACGTGCTTCGAGACCGTACTGCTGCTAGGACGAGAATTGGAAAGGAAGAGAATGGAGAATCGTATGGCCATTCATTAGTAAGCATAGGATAGCGAGAAGCAGTAACTATGGAAAAGCGTCATTTCCGAATGGCGTTCGCTCACAGTGCTTACTCCACTCCTCCACATGCTCACCACAGTCCACACACCCCTCAACTACGTCATCCCCCCTCCCCCTTTTGGGGATGAAAACTGCCAACTCAGATGCGGTAAATGTGAGATTCAATTAAAATGATGATGACCGTGATGGATGAAAAGCGAGGGATGACAAAAAGGTGGAATTAAGACGATGGAGGATTTGAATTACAATAAATACTTCGATCTTAATTCACAACAATATAATTAGTTTTTCGTTTACAAAACAATGAAATGAATAAATGGTACAAATTTCAAAAACGTAAATATAAAAGGTTTACGACACAGGGAAGAGATAGACTTAACAGTTCAAGAGTCACAAAGTCACTAAAGATTCTTGATTGAAAAGTTGTCCTTTTGTCGATGTCGAGAAGAACTGGCGATGCTGACAATAATAGTTTATACGCGGCACTAATAACAAAGAAGAACCTCAAAGAGATTGAACTGTGTTACGATTAGTTTGACTGCTGCGGCAGTAAATGAAAATGTACAAACCTTAGAATAAAACATTAGATCTGCCATACCGACCAAACAGAAAATGAAACTAATGTAAATTAGTTTTAGAAAAAAGAGGTGCAGGTGCGAACGCTCCTTGTACCACAATGCTGTTACGCGTGGGTTGAATGCCAGTGGTATAGATACGAGTCGCACGGGTACAAGCAGTACAGTTACGAATAGTAAGAATTCGTATGGTAAGATTACGAGTCGTACGTATATGCATATACGTATATACGTATGTGCATGACATGTAGTTAAAAAATTTAAAGTTGGGAATGGGGTTTGAGTTTGAGTGAAATTTATTTCCGTGTCAGGTTCATTCAATACAATTGTATTGCTTTTCAATGAAGGACACTATTATAATTACACTTAGCTTAACTAAAAATTATTACAAATACTCTATACATTATTAAGATACATCAATCAATACCAATTAATCCAATATTAAATCAATGCCATTCAACCAATTAAATACTCCACTTTACATCATGGTGGTTGATAAACCGAATACTTAATAGGTGTTATCGAACTAATTAAGTGCTGCGTAAGAACAATCCTAAAATTACAGTCATCGAAGCATTTTACACTATCAGGCAGAGCATTCCATTCAGTATTACTTCTTTACAGAAACGAGCGTCTATACACTTCCGTTCTGCAATTAGTAGGATATTCTAATAAGCTGGAAGTAATTGACCTAGTTGTCCGCTCCGGCTGCTTCAGCACATACCAAGAGCCAAAATTAGCTATATTAGATCCATACTTTATCATACCATACACAAATGACATCATCAAATACAGGCTGAAGCGGTTATTAACTACTTATTTAATTATTAATTAAAATAAAATAATATTAAGCACTGTGAGTTGGAATGATCAGGTAGGTTAGGTTTTATTATTTTTAAAATGGGATAGTCGGGGGCGAATATAAAATTTAGAGTAAAATAATGTAGATGCGACGTCTTTGAAAGCCAGATTCCGATTAAAAATGAAAATCAAATTATTGTGGTTCCAATGCCACTTACATTACAGAGCTACAACAAAGACAACAATAAATATTTATGACATGCAACCAAATAATAGTAAGCCAGTGTTCATTGTGACACTGCACCGTCACATATCCGTCGTTCCCCCCAAACTTCATGTCCTCATGAAGAAAAGATGTAATTGAGGGGGGGGGGTAGTCAGATAAGTTTATTTTGAATGCCTTCTCTTCTGGGTAGGACTTGAATTGCCTCCTCGTGTGGGTAGGACTTGGATTGCCTCCTCGTGTGGGTAGGACTTGAATTGCCTCCTCGTGTAGGTAGGACTTGAATTGCCTCCTCGTGTAGGTAGGACTTGAATTGCCTCCTCGTGTGGGTAGGACTTGAATGGGCTAATGCAGGCCTCCGCTCTTCTGGGTAGGTAACGTCTGCTCAGCCGTAGTATTTTATGCAGGCCTCCTCCGCTTCTGGGTAGGTAGGAATGCTCGATTTTTAATTTATGCAGGCCTCCGCAATAGGGTGGGTAACTTCTGCTACAGGGGGGATGCAGGCCTCCGCGATAGGGTAGGTAACGTCTGCTTTACGGGGACGTGGGTAGTAATATAGGCAGGCCTCCTCCTTAATAGGATAGGTAGGAATGCTTGAATTTTAATGTAGGTAGTAGTGACTTGTAGTAAAAATTCTCAATAAATAGTAGTTAGTAGTCTGTTTGGTTGTACCATTGTTCAATGTGGAAGTTAAGTTGCCATAGTAGAGATTGCTTGCTCTGCATTGACGGGCGAAGTTAAGTGTCGTATGGGGTGATGTAGTGAGAACTGTTGGTAGAGCACTGTGAGAGGTTGGGTGGATTTTCCGTAACTCACACCAATTTTTTTATACCGGGATCTTAACCGCACCTACTGAAGCGGTTATTAACTACTTAATTAATTATTAATTAAAATAAAATAATATTAAGCACTGAGTTGGAAGGATCAGGTACGTTAGGTTTTATTATTTTTAAAATGGGATAGTCGGGGGCGAATATAAAATTTAGAGTAAAATAATGTAGATGCGACGTCTTTGAAAGCCAGATTCCGATTAAAAATGAAAATCAAATTATTGTGGTTCAAATGCCACTTACATTACAGAGCTACAACAAAGACAACAATAAATATTTATGACATGCAACCAAATAATAGTAAGCCAGTGTCCATAGTGACACTGCACCGTCACAAGGCCTATTATTTCCATAAATGACAATGTATTTGTACGCTCAAGTAATACATTCTGCATAACGACTTCCTGATTACATTTATTCTTCCGCTTCTTAAAAACACTCTTATCCAACGTTAAGATCGACATCGTTACCATTACAGCTTAGCTTAATATCATGTGGTATTTTGGTATCCCTCGATTAATGTAAAATCATAAATTTAGTCTTGGATACATTAACTGCCAGACCTTGCGATATAAACCAATCATTTACATTATCTAGGCATGCTTGCATCTAGGCAATAGTATCTGAAAATACAGGGGAATAATAATAAAGAACTAAATCATAAGTAACACACTCAACACCACTTGAAATAGCCTCAGATACTTTGTCAATGTAAATAACAAACAGCAGCGGCCCTTGCGGAACATCAATACACAAGTCAAATGAGTCAGATATTTCAGCTCCTATTTTTATTTCAAATTTCCTGTTCCGCAAATAGTCCGTCAGCAGCTTCATAAGGTTCCCATCAATTTTTTATACATCTCTTAGCTTTACTGATAATTGTAGATAGAAAACTGAATTGAAAGTTTTTGTATGTCTATAAAGACTGCAATGACTCTTCCACACTTTAGATCAATAAAGTTATACACATCCTGTATAAACTTAAGTGTACCACTCTGACACGATCGCCCCTGTCTAAAACCATGCTGCTGGTCACTCAATTCTATTTTGCCTAAAAGCCGTAAATACAACATTTTCTCTAGAATTTTGTCTAAAACTAAAAAAGTAGATATAGGACAATATGACAGCGGATCAAGCATAGAGCCCTTGGTTATATACAACAGAGTGACGACTGCACTTTTCGGTTTTGTGGGGGTTGACGCTAAATAAAAAAAATGTGTAAATAATAGTGCCAACGGCAGGGCTAACGACTCTTTACAATTGTTTAGAACCGTACACGATAACTCATTTGGGTCACATTCAGATTTAAATTTCAAACGAGATAGGCTTGTCAATACCTCATCAGGGGTTAACGGCTCAGTCACTGCCAGTGGGAATTTTGTTGTAAAATTCGCCTAAATCATTTACGTCATTATTAGGCAAGGCAACAACAAAAGCAGATGCAAATGCATGTGATAATTTTTCTACCCCAGTAACTAATTCAGATCCTACGCTCAACTGCACAACTTTAGAGGCACTGTTACTCCTACCTACAAGCCTATTATGTACGGCCCATACAGACGACGATGGCGCCTCCTCAAACTGTTTACGATAGTAATTATACTTTGCTTTACAAATATCCCTATTTATATTATTTCTTTCCTCTTTATATCTACTGAAAATCAAAGAATCCTTTGTCAGTAAACTCTAAACTTTCAAACTATTACGTCGATGCATTTTCCTTTTTAATTCTAAGGTCAACTAAGGAGATACTTTGCCCTTAACGCTTCGTATATATTTAGCTATGTATGTATGTATGTGTCGTTAGGGCTTTTAATACCGTTATAATAACAGCACCAAGTTAGCGCAGGCCATTACTGACCCATTGCTATCGCTATTAAGACCTAATAATTAATATATCCCTTGTCGAATCGACCTGTAGCAATTATGTATGCTAACACGTCTTTCCTATGGGCTTCTGTGATTATTTCATGCGAGTCCTTGCTGAGACTGGAGAACCAGTTTAAGGTTTTTATGATATGATACATGTGAATGCAACACCTTGCCATATAATGTAGTACCGTTTTGTCTTCCTTACCACACTTTTGGCATAGCGATGATTTGACATCGCCCATACGGTGGTGATGTCTTTGTACCGGGCAGTGTCCGCAGAGTAAATGTACGTCAGTCCCCATTTGATCCTTTTAACCTCCTTCCGTCAACATGTGCGCACCACGGGCTAGTTGATCGGTACACTCGTTGCCCTCAAAGCCCATGTGAGTAGGTATCCAGATAAGTTTCACCTCGTTTGTTGTCGCTAGCTCTGTCAAGTCATTACAAAATTCCTTGAGAAGCTTAATGTCTATTTAGTTTTGTCAGAGATCTCAAAGCGCTCTGACCGTCACTGTAGTTACGTTCAATTAACGCTTTTGCTGCTAGTGAAATTGCTACCACCTCGACTCGGAAGACAGTGGCGTATTTGCCTACTGATTAGTAGATTTCACAGATCACACTTACGTTCTCTGTGTCCGCCTGATCTTTAACACGGCAGCCACAACCTGAACTGTCACCATCTTTAGAGCCATCAGTGAAGCATACATTGCCCTTGTACTTTGCTGAAAGAGCTTGCTTCCATAGTGCCTTATTTTGAATTTGTAATACTAGGGTACAATTCGGCACATGCGTGGTATCGTTATCCGAGGACATTTGGAGCACTAGGACTCTTTGTGCCCAACTATTGCTTAGCACCACGTGATTTTTGATGTCCTGGCCTATGTTTCTTCAATGGCCTTGATCAATGAGCCTTTGTCTGGTCCTTAATGCTAAACCCATTAGATGGATATTTAACGGCAGCAGCCCAATAAGGCATTTCATTGAAGCGGATGGCGTCGATTTCATGGCGCTCGTTGTACAGAGACAAGCTAACCTTCGTACTTTATCCAGTAGTTTTGTGCAACACTGCTTGCAGAATGCAGTACACCAGCTAATGACAGCATATTCCACCTTGGGTCTAACTATCGCTGTATAGACCCATTTAGCAATCTTAGGAGTGAACCCCCAGGTCTTACTAATAGCCCTGTTGCAGCGCCATATTGCCGTAAAGGCTTGTAGTCCAATGCTTAAGCAGTGTTTGGTCCATAAAAGTTTCCTGTCAATAAGTACACCTAAGTACCTTACGACGTCTTTTAGTTGAAGTACTGCCCCGTTTAGTACAATAGGTTTTAGTTTAACTGACCTCTTGTGCTCAAACAGTACCACGTCAGTCTTGCTAGGGTTGGCATTTAAACCTTTTGATGGGCACCAGTTTTCAATAAGCCTGACGCCTCTCTGAATTTTGTCCGCCACAAAGTTAGAGTCAATACTGCTTTGAAGTACGCAGCCATCATCAGCGAAGGCTTGCGATAGTTTCGATGATAGTTTGACTAGCAACTCATGAATTACTAGGCTCCAAAGCATTGGCGACAACACGCCTCCCTGCGGACAGCCCCTAGTGATTTTATTGGAAATGGAGATACCATTTACCGATGCAGTTGCGGTTCTCTGTGCAAAGATGAAGCTTATCCACTTTATTAAAGTTGGATTGATAAGGAATTTTGTGAGTGCCTGGGTGATAGAGGTTATTAAAAGCTCCTTTTATGTCAATAAAAACACCTAGCACTATTTCCTTGTTTGAGTTCACCGGTGAAGCTGAAGCCGACCAGTCGCATTTTTCAGAGCTCCTGCTCCGACTGTGTCCTTTAGTACTACAACCCATACACAAGTAGTGTGCTGTTCTCTGGTTTGGTAGTCCAGGCTTGGAGGGGAGGATGTGATAAGGTACTCTCGCCATTGGATTTTCGAGTCCAGAGGCCGTTGGTCCCTTATTTGCATCTTCACTCAAGTCTCAGTGCACGAGGAAACAGAGATAGTGAGAGAAGCTAGGGCAGTGAGGGCTTTATTGAACTCATTAGAATACTTCTTTCTATTGTACTATCCTTGAACTCCAAGGTAATGGCAGTTGCAGAGGAGAGGCAGATAGGGAAAAGCAGTCTCTGGGCTCTGAAGTCCGGAGGCTCGAAGTACCTTTTTCACTGAATTCCTTTTAATCTGGATTAACCAAATGCGTTCGGTTTCTCGACCGCTTTGCATTATCTGTCGGTTGTGTAAGGAGCTCCTCGAAGCAAACTTACATCAACTTCAGCCGATTGTGCTAGATAGACTATTCATCGCAACCGAGATTCCTGGCATAGTGGACTCAGTTGTTATATTTTAATACCTCCCTGGATTAGCCTAGGAGGTATCTTGCAGTATAGGTTTTAGCAACTAGTTCAATAGGAATGTCCAAGGTCTACTCACGGAAGGCTTTACGCAATCCACTTATTGGGTATGTCCAAGGTACAAATTCCTTATAACAAATTATTCTTAGAATAAATGGGAAAGCAATGGTTCAGTATTGGACTAGGCTATGAAATGACTGATACGAATCTGTGAGCGTGTCAGTTATGGAACCCATAAGATACATACATTTCCTTGTTTGCTATAGCTTTCTCAATGTACGAAACTAGCCTATGAATAGCTGTTTCAGTTGAGGAGCCTACCTAATAGGCAAACTGGTTGTTGGCCTTTAGATGCTGTAAGCTGCGGACTTCTGAGATATCTGTCAACCAGTCTTTCCATGATCTTTAGCATAAATGAGTTCAGTTAAATCGGTCTCCATGCTGAGTGCATTTCATAGTCCGACTTGCCTGGTTTTGGGAGGACAAATATTTTGGCTTGCCTCCAAATGCTTGAAATATGGCCATTCGCAAGGCTTGCTTTGAATAATTCAAGCATACGATTGGAGGCTGCGCCTAAACTTTTCTGCAGTAGCACTTGGGTTATGCTATCAGGCCCTGATGCTTTAAAAGGACTAAAACTGTAGACCGCAGCCCACAGATTTGCTGGGGTGACCACTTCATCTATAAGATTTACGTTGCATACTGTGTGATCTGCTATTATTGTTTCCCTGTCTGGGTTGTTCGGAAAATAGCAGTCTACTAGAGCCTGCAGTGCAGTCCTCAAGTTGATTAATCGGATGCCGGATACTGGGTCTTTAAATATGCCCAGTTCTTACCTTATTTTCTCAGAGAGTATCCTATGTAATCGGCTCGTCGCAGGTAATGTGAAAACCTCACTGCAGTAAGTCTGCCATGAGTTTTTCCTTTCTCTTCAAGTGGTTTTTTTAATGCTGTTAAAGCAACTGTCTAGTTTAATCTACGTACATCGCTTATGCTAGGCTTGGTGCTTTGGTAGGCTTGCCTCGCTCTTTTGCGCAACGTGTCTAGATCTTTGTTCCACCATGGCACAACTTTGATCCCAGGGTATGTTCGTTTCATAGGGCATGCCTTTTCATATGATTTTGTGATTGCATTGTTTATGTTAATAGCGTTTTGTTCAATTGCCTTACATTCGTAGTCAAGCCCTGCTACCAGTGAGTTATTTAGTTCCTCTTTGTAGAAGTCCCAGTTTGTTTTGCAAATGTTTTTACTAAATTTAGGTTAGCGCGCTGCACTAACAATATAAGTAATATATTTGTAGTGAAGGGACGATCCGTCACTTTCTACAACCCATTTCTACAACTGATGGTATCATTTAAATGGGTTAGTAAGCAAGTAATAGTAGAAAACTCACCAACCTACATACCTATCACCTCTAAACTCTAACCAAACTCACCAACTCACCCACCTATCATTTAAATGGGTACGTGCATATAAAAATTCTCCGTTTGCATTATGTTTAACATCAGTGGAAATGAGTGGGTGGGTCAGAAAATTCATCAATTGAGATGGCATCATTTGTGAGCGCTCCTTTACATTCTATTTTGTAAAGGAATGCTTAGAGTGAGAAGCGTAGGGCGAACGTCATAGGTACGTAGGATCAATGGCAGGTATGTATAGTAGCGACAACCGAAAGAAAAGGCTAGCAAGGATAAATTTTGCACGCAAACAATGGCAGCTTTATCTTTGCCAGCCTTCTACTTCGGTTGCCTCAGCTATTTGGTTCAGCCGTTTTTAAGCTCTTAACTTTAAAAATTTCTGACATAGGTCCAGTAATCAATTTATTGTGGATAACTGGTTAGCCTAATTACAACTAAGAAACAATACAGACCTGCCCAGTCGCATTTGTAGTCGTATTATATTTTTTTAAAGAAAATCGGTTCTAACCTGTGACCTGTAGTGTACGGCCAACGGACGGACGGACATGACCATTACAATAGATGCTTAAGTTCAGCATCTAAAAATGTAAAAATTTTCAAAATTGAAGGCTGGACGAGAAAGATCTTTGAACTTGTTCGAATCAAGCGCCTCGCAAAGATTTTATAGACACTCCTCCCCTATTTTTTATAAATTTTGTTTAGTCAAAACTTCAAAAAAAAAATTCGAAATTTTTAATTTTAAATGTTTTTAAATTCAGAATATTCTAAAATGGTTTTTGATACAAAATTTTTAAAAAGTGTGCATAAGGTGGCTTAAAAAAAATAAAAAATAGAAATAAAAACTATTTTGAGGCCTTTTTAGATTTTTCGAAAAAAAAGTTCATTGACCAAAACTTATTTGACGCATCATGTTGTTTAGCCGTTCTTTGGCTAAGTTTTTAGATGCTGAGCTTAAGCATCTATAGGAATGGCTATGTCCGTCTGTCTGTCTGTCTGGTTGTTCTTTATGCGCTACACGTCACAGTTTTCAAGCAATATTCGTCAAATATATTTCAAATGGCCACAAATGTGAGGGAGAAGTGCCCTATTGTTTTTGAGAGAGATCGAACTAACCAGTTTTTCACAATTAACAGTTGACTGGACCAACTTTTTTAGCCATCTAAAAGCATTTGAGAAAAACAGGTGATTTGCCTTTGCACCAGTCAAATGCACCAGCTAAATGGACCAGACACGCACCAGTCGAAATATCAATTTGCCGCTTTGCACCAGCCAAATGCACCAGCTAAATGGTTTCGTTACAGGCGCCAGTTAATGCACCAGCAACATGCACCAGTCATCGGCACAAGCTACCCGCAGAAGTTTTCAGCAGAAGTTACCCGCACCCACAAAGTATCCCTAAGGGGGGGGGAGGTGTACTTGGGGTCACCCACAAACACGTCCCAACAATCTCAACTTTTTTTGTTTAAACCATATAAAAACTCTAAATACTTGCACCCCCCACCCACTAAGTATCCCGTTAGGGGAGGGGGTGTACTTGGGGTCACCCACAAATGACGTCCCTAAAATCTTGTTTTTTTTCTAAAACTATTAAAAAACTTTAAATACTTGCACCCCCACCCTCGGAGTATCCCCTTAGGGGAGGGGGTGAACTTGGAGTCACCCACAAATGACGTCCCAAAAATCTTAATTTTTTTGCTAAAACCATTACAAAACTTCAAATACTTGCACCTCCCACCCACTTATTATCCCCTCAGGGGAAAGGTGTACTTGGGGTCACTCACAAGTGACGTCCCAAAAATCTTAATTTTCTTGCTCAAACTATTTAAAAACTTTAAATACTTGTACTCCCTACCCACAAAGTATTCCCTAAGGGGAAGACGTGTACTTGGGGTCACCCACAAATGACGTCCCTAAAATCTTAATATTTTTGCTAAAACCATTACAAAACTTTAAATACTTGCACCTCCCACCCACTTAGTATCCCCTCAGGGGAAGGGTGCACTTGGAGTCACTCACAAGTGACGTCCCAAAAATCCAAATTTTCTTGCTCAAACCATTGAAAAACCTAAATACTTGCACCCCCCACCTACTAAGTATCCCCCTAAGGAGGAGAAGTGTAATTAAAGTCACCTACAAATGACGTCCCAAAAATCTTAATTTCTTTGCTAAAACGATTAAAAAACTTTAAATACTTGCACCCTCAACCCCACGAATTATCTCTTAAAGGGGAGGAGGTGTTAAGAATTAAAACAAGTCAGAATCTTAAAAAGGTAAATATTTTTTATGCCTAATGCTTTACTAACCGCAAACTAATGCTCCCCCACTCAAAACATCATCCCTTTTAGGTTCCAAGGGGGGGGGGGAGAGGAGTTTAGGGTCAATTGTAAAATACGTCCTATAAATTCGAAGCCTCAAAGCCAAGGTTGGAATACAGCACGCGACACCTAGAGTCCCGTAAACAGCAATGGGTCAGTAATAGCCTGAGCTAAGAAATATCTGATATATTATTTTGATTATAGGAATCTCTTCTTTTTTTAGTTCAAAAATCAAATTAATGGATATCCCTAACGCCGTATTTTTCTAGCATACATACAGGGATCCATCATAAATGACGTCATCACAAAATCACCATTTTAAGGATCCTTGTTAGTGCTAAATGCAAAATTTGGTAGATTTATATCTTCAAAATCCACTTTTACCAGTATACACACAGGGATTGTCCATAAATGACGTCGTATAAATGTCATCATTTAAAAAAAACACCCGTAATCAGTTCAAACATTATGTAAAATAGTATTTTTAGCATGGAATATTATTATTGTACATATTAGGATCGTCCAACAATGTCGTCACTAAAATATTGCACTTTAGAGGTTATAGAGTGTATTTTATGTAAATAATGTGAAAAGATGCATCGATTGACTGAAGTCAATATTCGCTGTAAGCTCAGCATCTACTTCGGGCCCACGGTAGGCAAATCCGGCGCGAAGCGCCGGATTTTTTTGGGACGCTCTTTTCGAAAAAAGTTCTCGTGAAAAAACTGGATTACACGTTGACAAGTGATGCTCGTAAGATTGTTGTTTTACACTCATAAAATGACCCCTTAGGAGGTAGGATTCCTCCAGCTGAGTCGAAAGTTCGATAGTATATATGCTAATCGAGAACTTCTAACTTATGTATGTATTCGTGTTACGCATAGTTATATGCCAGGGGTAGCAATCCGGGTAATATTTCATTTATGTAAGCTTGAGTTTGAGTGAAAGTTATTTAAGTGTCGAATTAAGTCAACACGATTGTACTATTTTATGATAACGGACACTATCGCACATAGAATTATATAAATAAACAACTGTAGAGTTAATAGTTTTTAGGTTACAAATTAAAATAAAGTTGTAAAATTAAATTTTTACTTTTTTTTTAATTTTCAGCAGTCGCAGTGATTCTGGAGAGTGTCTGACAGATGATTCGGATGAATCAGCTGAAGTTTTAGTCAATGGCGAATCTGTACGAACAGTTCAGCAAGAATATTTATCGTTGACATTGAATATTATTAAAAAGTTTGTTTTGCTCTACGAGTATTTGCCATCTTCGGCAGACATTTTTAAGCCTATTCAGTTAACTTTGGTGGAAATGCTAACTGCATGTGAGTTCAATACCGCCTTACATTTAAAGGTGAAAGCTCTTGTGCAATTGATTTTAAACCTCAAAGGGCAAAAACAGTTTTTGAGAATTGCTGCTGCAAAACCAAGACCATTAAAGCTGTATGAACCTCAGATTGACGAAGAGTGAGTAATAAATACAAATACTATCTAAGCTTTAGAATGAAATCGTGTTCATTTTTACTTTGCTATTTTTAGAAAATCAGACGGCCAATCATTGTTAGGATTAATAGATGATTTGATTTTCAGAACAAATTTATTCTTGTATCTCTTCGTTAGAAATTGAGCTGTACAATTAAAAGGTTATGTCTTCAACCGTGCTGACACACATAGTGTTTGAGGGAGATCGGCTTATCAAACATGGCTTTCAAATTTTTTCCTTTGTCGTATTTTAGAGCTGTGTTGTCTAAGGGTGCGAGGTGATACAGAGCGTCTGAGTCTGTCCACCGTGTTTGTTGTAGGGTTCGATTCCCACAGACCTCGGATCTCTGTTAATTGAGGTTGTAGGTTCCCTAAATCAGTGAATTAAATGTGTTTATTATCAAATTCAAAAGTAACTATATTTATCATGTTAAATATCACCACAGTAAATGATCATTTTCTGTCTGAAAGAATGTGGTATTGTTTTTTTAAACTCCTCAAATCTAATAATTTGGCAGATTGCAAGCACATCAAGAACCTATACGGATACAGGACCGGTTAATAGAGGGACCTTTTAACCAAAACTCAGACATGCTTTATTGATGGCTTGCTGTACTGAAGTGTACTATATCAAGACGTAATCAATCTGATCTTTGTGTTTCAGTTTTGACGGAACTCGGAGAAAGAAACTTCCGCGACGTCTACAGGAGGAAGCTCGGCTTTCTTACAAAGTCAAAAAAGAACTTAAAAGTGCTGTACGAGAAATTAAGAAGGATAACTCATTTTTGGCAAGAGAGCAGCTTCGAGAACATCTTCAAATGTAATTTTCAAAAACTTAGTATTAATTATTACAGTTTTTGTATTCATTGCTTTTTTTATTAGGCTGGCTTCATTGTGATTGGTGCCACTTATTCTTCATGGATTAATTAATGACGTAGAAATTTTAAGATATTTCTCTATTTTAAAAGTGCAATAATTAGTACTTACGTTAGAGCTTGAATTTTAGGTATACGGACATTATCCTCGTGGACATTATCCCCCTAGGACATTATCCCCCCAGGGCATTGTCCCCCTGGGACATTTTCCTCCCAAATCGTACCGAGGACATTTTCCGTAAAGGAACACTCAGTCATTTTGGTCATGTGTTTTTGATGCTGGGAGGAAAATGTCCTCGGTACGATATGGGAAGAAAATGTCCGGGGGGATTATGTCCTGGGGGTATAATGTCCAGGAGGATAATGTCCTACAACCGAATTTTAATCTCAGTAACTGACCTCGACTTAGTCGATGGAATAACTGAAAAAAAAACGGACATTTTCCTCCCAACTCGTAACCCAAGACATTTTCCTCCCAGTATCAAAATCATTTCTGTTCAGTGGCGAAACCAAGGTGCAAAAAAGAGGGAGAGGAGAGGTCGAGGTTGTAAGTCTTTACTCTCAAATCCCTGGATTATTAGATTATGCAAAATGAAGGATATTGACGGGCAAAAATATCCGTACTCTTGCGACTCAAATTGCGTGGATTATAATTCCACTGGTGGACTCAACTTCAATAATCAAACGGCAAAACTCTACAAAATATCTCATTATTTTATTAAATGTAAAATACGAAGTAGTTTTATGTATACTTTACAAATTTTTTTTTCAAAAGTAAAAGATACGGAGACTGAAAAGTACAGAGTTCCTGTTCAAAGGAGAATTAAAGTTAAAGTCAGGGAGTAATGGTTTAGGTTGGTAATTTATAGGAAGGAAATGAGATGGGCATGGCCCATGGTACACAGTCGGAACTAACAGAAATAAACATGTAATTTTAGTATATTATGGCTCTGGAGTCAACGTGGACTGAATTATTACAATATTATATTTAACAGAACCAATTGGGTTGTTGAGATCAAGGCTGACTTCGGTCAGCCTGATAAAATCTAACGGTAAACAATTCTAGAATTCGGCAACTAACATAAGTTGAAGGCTGAGCTATTCAAGGAACTCAGAAGTTAAACTTGAATAGAATGAACCCTTGCAAGACTACCGCCACTTACGGAACAGCAGTGAAATAATTTTTGAAAATCCAATGCAAAATCATACGTAATTTTTAATGGCTTTATTTCCAATATAAGATATATAGGCGCAAATTAAAGATAAATGCACAATTAACACTTTAGGATCATCAAATTGGCAGTGACATGCCTGTGGTGACCGTAAAATTGATTCTCAGGTCGACGTATGTATTTCAATGAAAACCCCGTACGATGTAGAAGCCGATTAAGTACGAAGCCGCACGGGGTTTTCATTGAAATACATACGTGGACCTGAGAATCAATTTTACGGTCACCACAGGCATGGCACTGCCAATTTGATGATCTTAAAGTGTTAATTGTGCATTTATCTTTAATTTGCGCCTATAAATCTCATATTGGAAATAAAGCCATTAAAAAATACGTATGATTTTGAAATTGGATTTTCGAAAATTAGTTCACTGCTGTTCCGTAAGTGGCGGTAGTCTTGCAAGGGGTTCATTGGAGTCGGCCGATGCGGCCGACTTTACATAGAATGTAGAGATTAAGGAAAGGACAAATTAATTGTACTTTTATGGTAAATTAAAGTACAGATATGGGACATCTGGTCGATGCCAACTACGCACTAGTATTAGGCAGTAATATTACACTTAATATTATTATTATAACGGTAAATCATGGCATTTAGAACTACAAGTTATAGAATATTGCAAGATCGAAATGACCTCGAATATTTCAGGAAAAATACTATGAATATTGGATAAACTTCGGTTCAATACCGAACAATTTCACTGAAACAAACGAGTGTATTCAACCACAAAATTTAAATGTATTCGTAGCCGCTCTCAATATGCAAAATTCGTAAGCTGAAGTGCGTTTAGTCGTATTACCTAAAAAATACTAGTTCAAAATGTAGTTCTAGTCTTCGTAAATCTGATCACGCCCAAGAGTGGATAAGCCGCTGGCACTTTGAGACGAGTTGTGTCAGAAATCCTTCACTAGTTACGAGTTGGTATTGATACCTTGTAGTCTTAACTACTCACGGTATAATTTAAAGCGCGTAACTTTAAAAACTCTGGCAGAGTAAAATCACTAAACGCGCAACTGATAATCACTAATTACACGTTTTCAAACTAGTTTACCTAGTTTTTAAATTTGAAAATTTCGAGTATAATACGTTATACGGTACGCAGGGGGGTCCCGGGTGGACGCAGTCCCTAATGTCCTGAGAAGATAGAGAATAGTTAACTCCATTAAGGCCCCTCTGCCTGTTATTTTTCAAAAGCCAATAAGTGCCGAGGAGTACCGACGAAGTCCCAATCACCATTCAGTAGTGAGGAGGCCCCTCCCCCAAAGCCCATTTGCCTAATGCAAAAGTAGTTGGCAAAATATTTAACCCAAGTTGAGAATGTCTGGGGGCGAAGCTCCCCCAGTATATCCTGGGAAAACTGCCAGCAAGTAGCTAGGTTAAATTTTCCCAGCCTCGCGTGGGAAAAATGTAGCCTAACTGCTTGCGTGGCAGGGGAGGAGTCTTGTGCACGACCCCTAGCCGATGTCTGTGCTCGCAGGCTCACTTTCTACGTCTCGTCCTATACCATGTATTACTTTACGGCAGTTTACTGGTTGGGAGAGATCTTATTCTTTCTGCCCTAATCCTTGCCCTATACCCAAAGAACTTATCTTTCCCTCGGTCCCACAAGATTGTATAGAACTACTAGATCTTCTTCGAACAATACATTTGTATATGGAATTGGGACGGATAGTGTAGTACAGTTATAACTTGTGCGGGACGGTTTGTTTAGAATATCCTATATTTGTATTAGTTAAGTACTTCAAAAAGTTATGAATATTGCCTTGATGGAATGGTTAGAATCGGTACAGTTAGGAATTGTTCATAAACAATGTCATAGGTGACTTTGTGGTTTCCTGAAACCCACCCATACTAAAAATAGAACAAAAGGCTTGAATGATTAGGTTTTATAGAACCAACCCACCCAAATAATGACACCATTTATGGACGATCCCGTCGGGATCAATTTTAAGTGATATCATCGGTAGGGTCAGCGGGTCCAGCCATGTATGGATGTCATGTCTCGCTGAAGATAGCCGTTTACGCAATGTTAAAGTGATTAAACAAGAGTAGAACCCAAAAGATTAAAAATTAGGGTGACATTACTTATGAACCATCCCTTATTTTGTGATTGTTTCAATTTTAGGCATCAATTATTTTTAAACTTCCCATAATTTAATTATTAAGAGTAGAACCCAAAAGATTAAAAATTAGGGTGACATTACTTATGAACCATCCCTTATTTTGTGATTGTTTCAATTTTAGGCATCAATTATTTTTAAACTTCCCATAATTTAACGTCATATTGGTCATATGTCATATATTGTATCAACTTTCATTTTCAGCCTATCTGAAAGTTTTCTAGGGTGATCACATTTAAGGCACTAACGTTTCCTATAATATTACTGCGTTTTTAACTGGCGCGTATTTTGATGCATAGATCATTAATTTAGAGTGAGTACGAAAGAAGTTAAACACTTTTGAAGTTGAAAAAAATGAACCCGATCATCTTTACGCGCATTAGTACTAAACTATGCAAATTTAACACTCCACCAATACGAGTAATTTGCTGTGCTTACATTAATTTACCATATTTCTGCCAAAGGTTTGAAGGTGAGTAATGATAAAAAATTTCGTCAAACTATTGTTTTATAAGTCCTCATCCAGCAGTTCGCAAAATAAATAGGTAGATACATTTTCTGGAAAGAAACCATTACTGAAACATCCGTTCTTTTAGTGGTGTGATTTTGATAATGGGAGGAAAATGTCTAAATGTCCTCGGTACGCTTTTGGAGGAAATTTTGCGGGAGAAAAATTTCCTACAACCGGAAAAAATATTACATTTTTAATGTTGGTTATAGAAGACCACGAATAATCGTACTTACATGCTGAATATGAAGTTTCTAAGCCCACCTCCCCCCCCCCAACGGTTGTGAAAAGGGAGAGAAAGGTGCTAAAACGTGCAAGTTTGGAGGTAAGTTCCGCCTGCAGTATTTTCCACGGTAAACGGACATTATCCTTCCGGACTCTTTCCTCCTGGATATTCCCCCCCCCCCCGGACATTATCCTTCCGGACATTTTCCTCCCAACTCGTAACCGTGGACATTTTCCTCCCAATATCAAATATCAAAACAGCTCTACTAAAAGAAACTAGTGTATCGATCCACAAAATTTAAATACGTACTCGTAAAAGTTCTCATGAATGTGCAAAATTTCTAATCTGAAGTACGACGCAAGTTTAGTACCATTTCCTTAATAAATACTTATTCAATAAAATGCTAAACAATTAACCATTATTTCATAAAACAGGAAAAGATGCATTTTATTAGTTGTTCAGTTAGTTATGAATACGTATGTTTTGGAATGTCTTCGAACTCATAAATTTTCGAAAAACGATTTTCGTTTCCTTGACATAAGTGATTTTGATAGTGGGAGGAAAATGTCCTCGGTATGCTTTGGGAGGAAAATGTCCGGGAGGATAATGTCCTAGGGGGAAAATGCTCGGGGAGAAAATGTCCGGGAGAAAATTGTCCGGGAGGAAAATGTCCTACAACCATTTTCCACAATAATGAACCGATTCGAACAAAACTTTTTTTAAGGGGTGATCAAGCAAAAATACTAGGGTGTTATTCAAATCTTCTAAAATTTTGCAAAATGAAAATTCACAGCAATTTCGCTCCCAAAGTTTTGCAACATGCTCCAACAGGTGTAAAATAACATTTAAAAAGTTTTTAGACTGAATAAGTTTTTAGATTTGGCCACCACTTTAGCCAATATTGGCAAAATTTCAAGAAGCGAAACTGTCATCTTTACATTTGACCTTTATCAGCACCGATATAATACAAAATGGCGACGGTTCTGTTTATAAAAGTTTCTTCTCTTTAACGTAGGCTATGTAACAAAGTGTTTAAAAAAGAATTTAATAATTCTTTTCGTTTAGAGACATGGGCGTTAATAAAAAAAGAGCCATAAGACCGCGCCAATATTCATTCGTTTCCAATTCGGCCTAACCAAATTGGTGAGTCAATCCTTCACTCCCAATTACTACGTAACAAAGCCAAATTCTCAAATTTTCGGAATTTAAAAATTTTATTTTGCCTGGTACTTTTGCTTGGTCTCGTCTCTCTTCAAAACTTTTGCTGTTCGGTCCCTAGAAATTATAGCTGGCGGAACTGGCTTGTTTCGAAATGAACTTTTAGTACGTTTCCCTCTCCTTTTACCTCTGTTAGGGGGGTGGGGGGGGAATTGGAAACATAACGTTTAGAAATTGAGTATAAGTATTCGTGGTCTTCAACCGACGCTAAAAATTTAACATTCTTCCATCGCCAAAATCGAGGCCTAAGATTCAAGGTCGTGCTTCATTCAAGCTTTGGTGCATTGAGAACCTTTTTATTTAAAATATAACTAGTATATGGCTACAGACACACGCAAAGGTCCTAATCCATTAGTTCCTAGATACCCCTCTTATAATGTTCCCATCCGGTGATTTGAGTTAAGTCTTTAGGTGACCTAGTGTTTGATCAGTTGATTCTGGAATTAATTTAGCCATGCATGTGTTAATTTTCAATTAGTTTTAATCGATTGTTTTTTTAAAGGGATGCTGACCGAAAGAGGAAGGTTAAGGAACTGTTAGGTTCGTTGGCTAATCAAGAAGGGGATTACCAGAAAATGAAGAAAAAGAAGTAGTCTTACTTACCGAAAAATACCTGTCTACATGTCCTCAAATCCTAACAAACTGGTTCCTTATATGTAATAATGATTTCAATTTCTTCCTCAATGTATTTTAGAGAAACCATCAATTTATTGAGGCGCCCTTTTTTCGTCAAATTGAATTCCGTTTGCGTGTGCGGTTTTTCATTTAAGTAAAATTGTCTAGGCTTTTCACATGCATTTTTTTTCGACGCTTTAATAAAAAAAGAACCATATTGCTTTTGCAAACAAATTCCGAAAGCGCTTAACTCTCCTTCTTGAATTTCTTATTTTATTTTAAACTATAGTCGCACGCACAATTTTTTTATTTTCGCGGGAGACAGTAGGAGTGTTGCTGTTATAGTGGTCTGCATATGATTAGTGAGGGTATGATAAGGCTCCAAAATCGTGAGTTGGGAAAGCGTTTTGCTGGTACGAATGCTTCTAGTATTATTAGCATATTTTCAGTGTTGTCTGCTTCATTAGACATGTATGAATGTATACCTATGTAAAAAACAGAAAAATTTAATAATCCACAGTAAAACACTCTAAATTAGATGCGAAATGAAATGTCCACTATTTTTTATTTTACTATGATGGCTCTCGTATGTACGCACGTGCGTATGGACGTAAGTACGTATGTATTGTCTGGACATAAATTAATGATATCTGGGAAGGTGGGCTCATGCATTTATTGTACCCGCCCTCCACGCTTGTGTATTGGTGCAGGGGTTTCAGCGGTCAGCCAATACAAACTGATTCGAATGGGATTCAAATTTTGGACCGCGAATACACCATCTACATTGCTAAATGCAATATTGAAGTTACTAATAATTACAGATGAAATTAAATAGTTTTTGAATTTATTTTATGAAAACAATAATTAATTCCGTGTACAAGTTACTATAATATGACATTACTGTTTTCACTCCGAGTGTGAACTGTCACTTTAATCATAAATATTTATTATAGTATATTATAATTCGCTCGTCATGCACATTCTACGTCGACCAACTGATTTTCTATTCAATCACAAGTCCGTATTACGTACCTAGAAACTTTATAATTGTCTTAAATTCGAAAATTAAGTAGTACTTACTATATCTTTGTAGTGATTCAAAGATCACTAAAGGCTGCGGCACGGACCGCCAAACAGTCACGTGATTTACAGTGGAGCGTTGGCAGTTCTCCTTCTTTCCTTACTTCGTAGCCACTGCCACGACCACTCGTCAGTTAGTGTGGAAAGGCCCGACGAGACACATTCAGCTCTCATTCGAAATCTCAATTTCTATTTTCCATTTCCAAGTTTCAATTTAGAAATTTCCTTATTGTTGTAATAAATATTATAGTAATCATCACTACAGTGTAGTAAAGCAATAACCCGAGTCGTAGTTCAAATCATTTAACACCGTCAGGCATGCGTTCAGTTTCATTCCGGGAGATCCAGCCGGTAGCTAATCTGCATCTTCAGACCAACGGGCATTAGTCAGCAGGGACCAGGGCCACACCGCCACACCTTGCAGACGTACATTTTGGCTACACGACAGGCGACCAATAGACAGCGTAGTATACATATCGTTACACATGACGACCGTGAACTGAAGCTATTACTGGAATACTCGGATTAACTCAAGTTTGTCAACTGGAATTGTCATCAGTACGGAAGTGTTAAAATTACGTAAGAACGCGAATAATAATAATTATCATCCATGCCAAATATTTATATAATAAGTACAGGGTTTCGAAGCAAAAAGTATATTATTTATTTAAAAGACAATGTATTGAGAATACGGAGTTTTGGAACAAATTAGGTATATATATTGTGATTGTTTTTGAAATACTGTTCAACCATGTCATAGCTAGTAGTATATTTAACTATCCGTAAGCGTTGCTTTGGTAGTTAGGTATAATTTAGTTTCTGATGCGTATGCAAAGAACTAAATCGACCCTACAAGTATTAAATTAACAAGCTAGCCACATATATTATACGATAAAATGTGTTCCAAGGAAAATTGAACACAAAAGTTAGAAAAGCATAGCATTTTCAATATTTTTCTAACAAATTCAAGTATTTTATTTCAAAATTTTTATGGATTAGTTATTTTGGACAAAAGTAGATGCAGAGCCAGAATTGTTTGAGTTTAATAGTACAAGCTCAGTTATTACAGTATCGTGAGTCATTCTATGTAACTTCATTGTACCAATAGATGCGATTGCTAAATTGGGACAGCGTGGAGGGGTTAGTAGCTAAGCCTTTGAAGCGTTGCTAGAAGGCTGATGCGGATGCTAATCGAACTAGCATGACTCACTAACTTATGCAAATGGATGCCAAGTTCCTGCTGCGTTTGCTAAGGAACTAATGCGATTCTACTGTTTTAAAGTACTAATGTTAATTTATTCAAATAAAATTAGTCTCAATGCTCAACTCTACTGCACTTAATCAAGGGTATTAAACCCATTCAAACAAATAACCTTTTGTCTTAATTCTTGAAAGTTACTGGGTTGCCCAGAACTAAAGTATTTGAATATGTGCATGCTAACGAGATTTCAAGCAATTATTGTCCTACCGTTGCTAAATAATAGCTGAGTACTGAATTTTGAATGATAAATTAAATGCAAATACAGTGCTAGTAATAATAAATTAGGGCCAACCGTTCAACGAAATTCCACTTAACTCACACAAAAATCTTAAGTAAATTGAATAACTTAAGTACTAAGTAACTCTTATCTTACTTAGAATAAATAGATAACTGCAATTTAAATTTATGAGTGAAACTCGAGACGCAAGAGCAAAGAGAAGAGAAGAAATTAGAGACAATCCTAAACTAGTTAATCGACCTAAGTTTAGGAAAGACAAAGGAAAGCCAAGAAAGAAATCTGATAACGATATTACTGATTCAAGCATCGACATGGGAGACCAACTAGATTTTTTGAAAACTTTTCTGGAAACGTTGACCCCACAGCAAAAATTAGCTTATCAAACATATGCAGAGGCTCAGTCCAAGAAAGATTATGACGCTGGTTATCTAGTGGGTGAGGCTGAAGGACTTGAGAAAGGGGAAGAAGAAGGAATTATAAAAGGACGAGCAGAGAACGCAAGAGAACGTACTGGTGATAATGATAATACAGGCCCAGAACCAACTGACGCTCAAGCTAGAAATAGGAATTCAAATTCAAGGAATCACCAGAACCTTCGAGTCTCAGTCAATACACTCAACTCCAAAATTCCTGTGCCAGCTCACAGCCCTAACAAGACAGCCGACAACTATTTAAATGAAATGGAGACCTACTTCCAAGCCTTATCTTTAGATAGAGATCTTTGGCTACCATCATTAGGCGCTATGCTAAAGGATGAGAAAAAGAAATGGTTTACATTTACTAAGCCTGCAAATTGGACACAATTTAGAGCGGATTACAACTCTAAATTTGATACTCACGCAGAAAAAGCTAAAAGAGTCAAGATTTTGCATAGTCGACAGCAGAAAGAAACTGAATCAGTAGAATGTTATGTATGGTTCATGATGGACTTAGCTCATCAAGTCAATCCAAATGAGACCACTGAGGAAATGACAAGACGAGCACTAAATGGTCTGTTGCCATATATTAAAAAGCAGATTCGACAACTTAACCCATGGACTCCTGAGAAATTGATAGAAGAAGCCGTAGCGGTTGAAGTCATTGAAAAAGAACTTGCAGAATACCAAAGAAAATCTAAAAGTATTAATTCAAGCGATTCAACTCAAGCAGTGCGTGGTCAAGGTGCACTCAGAGGAAGTTTCCGAGGCGGACGCCAAGGAAAAGGAAATTACCGAGGCAAACATTTCAATCCGAATTATGTTCCAAATTTTAATAAGGAAACAAGGAATGAAAAAGGAGGTCAGACAAACACAGACACAGAATCAAAAGTCAAACCAGATGCTGAAAGAGGTTCATGGAGAGGAAGTAATCGAGGTAGACCAAACAACCGAGAAAACAGAGGACAAACTCATAATCATACAAACAAGGGATTTCAAGGTCAATGTTATGTTTGTAGCGGTGTTGGCCACATCGCTTCAAAATGTCCTAATAATCACGGTGTGGTTATGATGATGACTGAAGCTGGTCAAGAGGAAGTAAGTTGTGACACTTGTCAAGGAGCAGGTCACTATGCTCACCTCTGCACGTCTTTTCAAAATGAGGGTTTCCACCCACAGTCTACTGAAAATAATAATGAACAGTCTTTAAACCAATAAAGAAGGAGATGGGAATCGCGAACTATCTCCTCTCAATATTGTCACAACAACCATCTGGTCCACCAATTGTTAGTTTCATATCTAACAACAAGTCTTACAGCGCTGTCTTAGATACAGCATCTGATCGTTCTTTAATCACAAGAGCATTAGCTCTGAAAATTCGAAATTTTTATCAACCTGAAAAAGGAATACCTCTTAAGTGTGCAAACTTTGCTACCATTGAACCTATCGGTAAAGTAAATCTATCTCTTATAATTGGAAATCGTCAAATCGATCAAGAATTCGGAGTCATGGAAAAATTGCCATTCTCCTGCATCATTGGAAATGAAGCCATGAGACGTCATGGAATTATTCCGAATATGAAGGAAGAAACGTTTGCATATAGCAACGAACCAAACAAGACTTTTCCATTATTGTCAAAGCTAAATCTAAATTGGACTCAACCCAAACTTCTCACGACTCAACTGGATGAGATCAACTCTAAGCTCCACATCTTATTTTCAAAATTCCCAACTGTTGCAAGAAAAGATAATTAATTTAATCAAACAACTTTGGCAGTTCACAAAATCAAACTAATTGAAAATAAGACTCCAAATGCTAAACTACGATTTTACCCAGAGGAAAAACGGAATATTTTGAAGAAAACTACAGATGAATTGTTACAAATGGGAATTATTAGAAGATCCACATCACATTTTAATTCTTGCGCTCTATTGGTTCCTAAGAAAGACGGAACTGAAAGAATGTGTAATAATTTTCGAGAACTTAATAAAATTACCAAGAAGTGCGACGCGCCATTACCAAAGATTTGGGTAATGTTAGGACTGATTCCAAGAAAAAAGTGGTTCACCAGGCTAGATTTGAGATCTGGATACTATCAAATCCGTATGCATCCAAGCTGTATCCCAATGACAGCATTCTCAACGCCAGATGGCCATTTCGAATTTCTCGTTATGTGTTTTGGACTTTGTACAGCTCCTCAAACATTCCAAATGACTATGAATACAGGATTTGCAAACTATCAATATTCAATCTGTTTTATATATTTTGATGATTTCATAATATTTTCTGATACATTAGAAGACCATGAAAGGCATCTTAATCTCATCTTCCAGCGACTCAAAGAAATGAACTTAGCTATCAATATGGAGAAATCAGAATTCTTCAAACAAGAGCTAGAATTTTTGGGCCACGTCGTGACTCAAGATGGACTCAAAAAGTCACCTGCAAAAGTGCAAGCTATTCAAAATTTCCCAACTCCAACTAATAAAGATCAAGTTAGGAGTTTCTTGGGATTAACAGGATGGTACGCATCATTTGTTCAAGACTTTTTCACACGTTGCGCCATATTGTATAAGCTACTGAAGAAAGATGTTCAATTTCATTGGACTCAAAAGCACCAAACAGCTGTTGATGATATTAAAAAGGCAATGATAGAAGAAATATTATTAACCGGAATCGATTACAAGTCACTAATAATTCTGCGTACTGATGCAAGTTTTATTGGACTTGGAGCTTGTCTAATTCAAAACGTTAACGGAAAGGACAGAGTAATAGCTTGTGCAAGCAAGTTGTTAAATGACAGCCAACAGAAGCTGGAAATCAGTGAAAAGGAGGCGTTAGCGATTATATGGGGACTGAACAAATTCAGAGAACTTCTCTATAAGAAAATCATTATTCAAACAGACAACAGAGCAGTAACTTTCATGCAAAACAATGCACCAAAATCTAGAAAAATAAGCCGTTGGTTCAGCGACCTTCAGGAATGGGAGTACACCATACAACACATACCTGGAAAGCAGAATCAAATTGCAGATAGTCTAAGTCGGAATCCAGATCCTTCTACTCTTGATGAAGAAACTGAAGATTACTGTGAATTCCGAACGGTAGAATTACCAACAATTGCATTCATGGAAGAAATTTTCACTCTTGAGGAACTTAAGGGCGAACAATTGAAATGCAATAAATTGAATCGAATAATTGAACTTTGTGCAAGGCGCCATGACACTGAGGAAAGTATTGATTCAAAAGAAAATATAGAAGCCAAAGCCTTTCTCTTGAAGGATGGAATTCTATATAGAACTGTAAAAGGTTTTGACAAAGTCAGAACCAAAACATTACAGAATCCGGAAAGAAAATTGGAAGATTCTAAGGAATTAACCAAAAGAGCCCCTGATCAAGGTTCAACTGTCCAAGAAAATCAAGAGAACTCAAATATTCAAGTACCAGTTTTACCAGAATCATTGAAACATAGAATGCCTATGTATTTTCATGACTCAAATACTGCTGGGCACATGGGTATAAAAGCAACTCCGGACAGAATAAAATGTCGTGTCTTTTGGGAAGGCATGAACAAAGAAATTAAAGAGTACGTACGAACATGTGAAATTTGTCAAAAGGCAAATTATGACAATCAGAAAGCAGCCGGTCTATTACAAGAATGTAATTACATCAACTCTGTTTTTGAAAACATCTACGTACGTGGATCTAGTAGGCCCACTTCCATTAAGTGGTGGAGGGAGAAAATACCGATTTATATTAGTCGTCATCGATCAACTATCCAAATGGGTTAAATTATTTCCATTAAGCAATTCTAAAGCACCAATTATTATGGAAAAACTTGAAGATGAAATATTTTGTCGGTTTGGTTCTCCAAAAATTATCATTACTGACAACGGAAATCAATTTATTTCCAAGAAAATGAAGAAACTTACAGCAGTGTGGAAGATCAAGCATTGCTACACATCCCTATACAGACCACAGGCTAACCAAGCAGAACGTGCAAACCGAGATTAAAAATCAGGACTAAGAAAACTGACACATGAAAAACATTCTTATTGGTCTACAGGATTACAAAAGCTAGCATTATCAATGCGAACAAATATCAAAGCTACAACTGGTTTTTCTGCTGCATTTATAATGTTTGGAAGAGAAATCAGATTGCCATTTGATAGAGCCCTTCAAACTCCTTCAGAATATCTTGACGAACAGCAACTTATTCCTCCAAACGTCAAAGACATTATTGACACAGTAAAGTCTAATCAAATTAAAGCACAACGTAAAACTTTTTATGACCGTCACCATCGATATGTTGTTTATATGGTAGGCCAAAAAGTTCTAAGGCTAAATCATGTAATTTCAAGTGCTGATGATGGAATCACCAGAAAGCTTGCTCTAAAATTTGTTGGACCTTTTTTGATTGCAGAAAAAGTTACTCCAGTTACTTACAGACTTGTCAATGAAAAGAATAAAGATAAAGGAAAATGGCATGTGAATGATCTTAAGCCATTCTTTGAAAGAAAGAGATCTGCAGTTGAACAGCTAAAAATTGATCATGCTATTCAAACTAAAGCTGAATTAAAAAAGCTCAGACCCAGAAAGAAAAGTGATTATCGCGTTCTGGCGGGATTAAAGCCGTTAAAGCCTCAATAAAATAATAAGAAAGACTCATATAGTTAGAACTGTAATGTACTTATGTACATTTTTCTAACTACTTCATTAAAGACAATAAGACTACTTTATAGTTAATGCTGATTATTAAAGAGTACAATAATAAAGAACACACAACATTTGAGCTAAAGTGAAACGATAAAATAAGTTGACGTAAATAGAAATCTAACATATCAGCACCAAAAATTTTAATTTCAAACTCTACTTATATTGCAGAGACCAGAAAATGACGTCTAAATCAAGTTCCATTAAAAAGACTGAAGATTAAGCAAAGACTGACTCGAAAGAATTCTGGAGACTGACCGATGAAGCTCACAAGGAATTTGGTATTGCTTGGCCTAGGCCTCAAGAAAATCCAACTTACAGAGGATTCCAAGAAAGTCGACGCAATATCAATTCAACAAATCCAAATTTTGGAACGCCACTTGTTCAAGAAATTAAAGACTGAAAATTCTTAGAAGCTATGCATTGTGCTCATCCTGTTCCAAAAGAAAAATCCAAACCAGCACTCAGAGTAGACAGTAAATATGGATTAACAATTCTAGCTCAACATCTTGCTCACCACTCAGAAGTTGGTATTGACCTAGAAATTTCTAATATGTTCGTTTTTGAGAAACCGTTTACCTGTGTCATGACTATCTCCACGTCTAAACAAGATTTCTTTGTTGATGTATTTTCAATATGGGAGTTAATTAAACACACTCTAAACAAGTTTTTTCAGGATCCAAAAACTCTCAAAATATTCTGCGATTGTTCCAACGACCTCATAAGACTACGAGAAGATTTTGGTATTGCTCCTATTGGTGTTGCAGATCTTAGCCGAGGATTTCGTCAGTGGAAAAACCTAAAATATCTGCCAGGGCTAGACGAAATCGCATCGTATTTCAAGTTACCATCTACAAATGCAGATAGGAACAAATATTTGAATAAAGCCGATTTCCGTTTTCGTCCATTAGCTACAGAGCTAGAAAATTACTCCATCAACGACTCCAAACTCACTCTTTTGTCATGGATCATAATGAAACAAGAAATTTTGAACGAGGAACTTAAAGACATTAATGCCGTCCCAAGAAATGAAAACCTCTTCACTGTCAAAAGTCTGCTACTAATGTTTCAATCCCGAGACTTTAAGGAACGTTTTTTGCTCCGCAAGTACAAAGATATTCCTTAGAAAATCCATACCGTCATGTACGCCGATACAATTATTAAGACATTACCTCGAGACGTCCCAGTTGTTTGCCGAACTCAGCTGGTTAAGACCTTGGACTGGTTGGAAGAGCGTGCTAGAGAAGTTGATGTCAAAATTGATAAAATCTGTGACCTTAAAAAAATGGAATCTTGGCTTTGTTATAATGGTATCTCGCCAAAGTCAATCACTGCATTTGTGAATGAAAAAGCTAGATTTCTAACTAGAGACCACAAGTCTAGCCTTCATTTTATGTTGGAAAATTTGGAAAAGGAAGTGCCAGTTACTAGTACTACTAGTTTGACGCCAACAAAGCGGAAACATGATTTGGTAGATCTTCCACAATGTGAAATAGTAAAAATTTCCAAGGTAGTATCTGTTGAAGCTGAGGAAGATGATGATACTCTATTAATTCATGCGCCCGAAGATAATTTTGACTCCCGTTCTGTTTCATCAGCTAGTACTCTTGGCCAAATTGTAACTGTAGTGACTGAAGAATCCGACTCGGAGCCGTGCTTGATTGATAGTCACAGAAATACGGAGGGAGTAGTAGCAACGGAGACAACAGAGACTGCTACTGGCAGTCATGCATATGATTATGTTCAAATTGACCAAGAGCCACCTGACATTCAAGTGCAAGTAAATGTACAAGACGAGACAAGAGTAGCTCAAATGATTCCCGTAATCGTGAGTATAGGAGAGACTCAGGACCCAGACCCAGATGAAGAATTCCCGTTAGTACCGGTTCAAGACCCAGTTCCGGCCGAACTTGTAAAAGACCCCGTTCTTGCTGAAGGAAATGCCTTAGGATTCTTTGCACAATTACGAGCAAATATGACCCCCGAAGAGAAAACCGCATTCAACAGGGAGCATCGAGGAGGGAATTTGAGGAACAAGATTTTCGCTCGAAGAGCTCGACAGAACGAGCAGCAGCAATAACATTAAAATTATTATTATTTCGTATAAATTATTAAGTAATATCCACTTTATACATCAAATATGAATTGGAATGTATATTATGACTGATATTCGTGTAGGACAGTGATGTATGTAATCAACATTGATAATATTATATTAGAAGGATTTATTATGTAACTTTTGTGAGAAAAGTTCTTTTTCAAGGGGTGGAGAGTTGTAGTGATTCAAAGATCACTAAAGGCTGCGGCACGGACCGCCAAACAGTCACGTGATTTACAGTGGAGCGTTGGCAGTTCTCCTTCTTTCCTTACTTCGTAGCCACTGCAACGACCACTCGTCAGTTAGTGTGGAAAGGCCCGACGAGACACATTCAGCTCTAATTCGAAATCTCAATTTCTATTTTCCATTTCCAAGTTTCAATTTAGAAATTTCCTTATTGTTGTAATAAATATTATAGTAATCATTACTACAGTGTAGTAAAGCAATAACCCGAGTCGTAGTTCAAATCATTTAACACCGTCAGGCATGCGTTCAGTTTCATTCCGGGAGATCCAGCCGGTAGCTAATCTGCATCTTCAGACCAACGGGCATTAGTCAGCAGGGACCAGGGCCACACCGTCACACCTTGCAGACGTACATTTTGGCTACAAGACCAGGCGACCATAGACAGCGTAGTATACATATCGTTACACAAAAAGCCTATTCTGCACAATTATTCCTTACTATAGTCAGTACAAATTCAAGAACTGTGTTGAAATTATTATGCGGTTTTATATATTGTTATAATAGCCCAGGTTCTAGGGTTCCAAGGTTTGGATTTTTAAATTCCAGGACATTTTTTGGAAAACTCTTAAAAACATACATTGCTAAGTTACGTTGCCCCACCAGTTTAAATCACGACCCATAACCCATTAGAATGCAAATTTAAAATGTGAAACTACCTAAACAGCATTAAATTATTTCACTAGGTAAACAAAAATTGCGTTTATTTACAGTTGCGCTAAAACAAAAATATCATCGATATTGCAATATTGCTTTAGTAATTTGCTGTCATAAGCTAACAGTGGTTTAGAATAGGAATTTAATAATTTTGTACGTCACTTCGATCCGCTTCCGCTAGTGGTATATTTTTCCTGTCCTTTCGCTCTTTGAAGTAGAGATTCATTTTCTGAAAGAGAAATAAAATCAAAAAACTCCTTGCAACTAAAGTTATAATATAATAATAAAAACAAGGGCTAAAGCCCTTGTTTAATGGCAGCCTTAACAGCGAGTCAGCGAGATTAAAAGTTTTGAATTTGCCGCCAAATTTAAGTTGTCAATTAACAGGTTGTAAATTAGAGGGAAGAAGCCGTAAACGGGTTAGCTGCGACGATTTACTCACAGCCATTTTTATATTCTCAATAAATCCAAAAATTTAATATTGAAATTTTTGAATTTCCCGCCAAAACATTAAATATTGTGTTGAATGACGATTTTGACCGGTCACTCAGTAAACTTACGCAAACATGATATACCATTCGAACGGTAACAATTTGGCAAATCTAAATGACTTAGTGTGCACGCACGGTAGTTATTAGTTTTTAAATGGTTTTTAAATAACATATTGCAAATTAAAGTTAACAGATTGTGTCGAGTGATATATCATTTAAAAGCTCTTCAAAAATAAGCAAACACCTTTTTTTTGTTTTTTGATTGTGACCAATAAAACACAATTTTGGCGGCATTTTCAAATTAAAAGACCGTTATTTTGAAAACGTTTTGTTATAATAAAGGCGCATTCTGTTATTTGAATTCTACTAGTGATTACCTTTCAAATGATATATGGCTCGATGAAATTGGTCCAGTATTGCAAAAGTTTCAAAATTCCCGTAAATTATGTAGATAGGTAGGAATAATAATATTTCGTATCTGGGTAGAATCCCTAAGGATTTGAGATTTCATCTTTTGTAAACCCAGTTTTCACTATTATTTCACTGAGACTCGAGGTTCCTCCAAAATTTGAGGACTCGAGCCCTTTTTCTAGGGAACAAATTTCTATTTATCCCAAAAGTTCGAGTGGCTAGTTCTAGGAATAAATCTCATTCACTTAAAGTACCACTAAAGAAACACTGGAAATTTAAATCCAACTTTGCCACCCAGTGAACCATAGAAACTCAGAAATATAGAACTCTAGAAAGCCCAGAGAAATAACATTTATACACAATCTCTCTAGGACCTGCAACGTACATATCACCGAGCCTTGCAGGATTACCAAGCACAGGTCACCCATCCATTTCAGAATGCGCTTGGGCTGTTGCCTAACCAGCAGGAATCAATCCACTGACTAACCGCCAAACCAACCTGTGCTGGTTTAAGTTTAATTAAACTTGAAGCTCTGCTTTCACAAGTCAGGTTCACTTGGGGAATTAACATAAGATAAATTAATGTAGTAGAATTTAAGTAATAATATTAACTCTTCAGAAAAATAATAATTCAGTAATAATTCCGAAGGGGTTAGATAAAAATAGGAAACCACCAAAAAACGAAACTACTACGTGCTCGAAACTTCTTCAACAACGTACGTTCTACACTTGTGCTTTATGGGCTAACTACTACTCGCTGGAACTGCCTCAACGACGTAGGATGCTTAAAGTCTTTTAAAAATTCAAAATTCAGGAATAAAAAGAGCTGAAACTGCCTCAACTTCTACTTTCGCCTAATTCTCACTTCACCCAATTAATTCAAGTCTAATCAATTGGTAAGAATGCTCTACACTCTGGAATTGCCTCAGTAGTGGAGTCTGATGAATCGTAATCGTCTAGTCGTCTTCCTCAATTTGCTTTATCTGGTGTCGTAGGGGGGAAAATTACCACTCTGTGGTAATTTGGAAATTCGATATGTAACAAAATATCCATTTCAAAATGTATCAGTCGCGCGCGTATAGATACTGTTGAAATAATTTACTTTTAACGAAAAAATAAACTTGATTTTAAACTGATACAGTAAATACTTTTATAAACCACGTTTCTATCAAATTCAAAAATTTAAAAAAATTTTAATTTACTTTTAAAACCTCGTTAGAGCAAGTGCTGGAAACGTGTTAAGGTTTTGAACTTTAACTTTGTATAAAATACTCGGGAAAAGTAAGGTAACCAGTAGACCTGTCGGATTGTGCTGATAACGCCCACGTAAGGTGTGGGGGCCCAATTAACTCAGTGGTATAAACGAGATTTAAAGAAACTCGTGAATACGCTTAAGTGGACAGACTGTACTTGTCGGACACCGCAGATAACTAGGGATGCAAAGAGGGTAAATGAAAAGGATTCTGGACTCTCAACAGAAGACTTTTGGTTGACTTGATCTCAGATTCACGATTAATTTTATTCACTCTAATTCTTAATTAAATCTTCTGAATTAAACTCGGTTGACAAAGATAATTTACAATTTATGATTTGGGTGTTTTGTCTCAGACAAAGACTACCGCATTCTCACAATTGTCAATTTATAATTTTACGTAAAACATCACATTATGTTTTTACAATATCCTTAAACTAATGGTTCTACCCAGACACATTAATTTAATATTTTTGGTACTTTACGAATTGTCCTAATGATTAATCTAATTAGAGAATTTCGTGATTTCCACATTTGTTTAATTCCTATAAAGAATCAAAGGAATAAAGAGTTTGGTCGCAGTAATTAAATAAGAATAATACCGCTACTGTTTACGTATATTGACATCGAAAATGTAAATAGAACTTGAACTTGAATTCTCGTCTCATATCGCAGACACAGCGATAAGACGTAAACATCCGCCGTCGTACATACAACGCCCATGTAGTATGTTTGTGCATAGCTCAGCTAAGCACGCTTCAGCGCATTCCTTATTTATCTAATGCGACACGAGCTAGACACATCAATTATATTATTACTCATGCATCTCTCATTCTCAGACGAATGAAATGTAAAATATAATTCTTTCTTAATCCTACGAAGTTACTCATACAATACTTCAACTTATATACGAATACCTGTTACTACCTGTAACTACCTGTATGACTAATATATGTGAATATTGTATGTTGTAATAGAATAAACACAATCGTCCGCTGGACCCGTAACCTTCAATATTCGGCTATTTCTAAACGATTAGGTAGTTGATTCCGCAATCGTCTATTAGATTTTACTTTGAGTAGAACTGACAACTGAACAATAATTATCTGACCGATATTTCTTCCTCAGATCCTTGGCTCCTATCAGTTAATAATGGACTAACAATAATTCTACCTCGATTTCTATCAAGGCAGGCATTACCTCAGATATTAGGTTGACATAATAATATATCCTTAACATAGAATTTTACTAGTAGGCATGTAGGGATCGTCAATAAATGACGTCATACAAACCTTAAAATTTTAGGGATCCCCACTGTCATTAGTTCAAAAATTGGGTTGACATTTATCCTCAACATAAGATTTTACTAGTATGCTTGCAGGGATCGTCCATAAATGAAGTCATACAAATTTTGCCATTTAAGGGACCCCACTGTCATAAGTTTAAAAACTACGTTGACATATATCTTTGACATAGGATTTTACTAGTATGCATGCAGGGATCGCTCATTAATTAATTAATTCAAATTTGACCATTTTAGAGATTCTTATGCCATTAGTTCTAAAATTAGGTAAACATATATCCTTAACATTGGATTTTTCAAGCGTACATACAGGGATCGTTTATGAATTATGTCATGCAAATTTTACTTTTTTAGGGACCCCAACGTCATTAGTTCAGAAATTAAGTTGGCATATATCCTAAACATAAGATTTTACAAGTATGCGTGCAGAGATTGTCTAAAAATAACGTTACACAAATTTTACCATTTTAGGGATCCCCACTGTCATTAGTTCAAAAATTGGGTTGACACTTATCCTCAACATAGGATTTTACTAGTATGCTTGCAGGAATCATCTATAAATGAAGTCATACAAATTTTGCCATTTTAGGGACCCCACTGTCATAAGTTAAAAAAAACTACGTTGACATATATCTTTAACATTAGATTTTACTAGTATGCATGCAGGGATCGCTCATTAATTAATTAATTCAAATTTGACCATTTTAGAGATTCCCATGCCATTAGTTCCAAAAGTAGGTAAACATATTTCCTTAACATTAGATTTTTCAAGCGTACACACGGAACGTCTATGAATTATGTCATGCAAATTTTACTTTTTTAGGGATCCCCACTGTCATTAGTTCAAAAATTGGGTTGACATTTATCCTCAACATAAGATTTTACTAGTATGCTTGCAGGGATCGTCCATAAATGAAGTCATACAAATTTTGCCATTTAAGGGACCCCACTGTCATAAGTTTAAAAACTACGTTGACATATATCTTTGACATAGGATTTTACTAGTATGCATGCAGGGATCGCTCATTAATTAATTAATTCAAATTTGACCATTTTAGAGATTCTTATGCCATTAGTTCTAAAATTAGGTAAACATATATCCTTAACATTGGATTTTTCAAGCGTACATACAGGGATCGTTTATGAATTATGTCATGCAAATTTTACTTTTTTAGGGACCCCAACGTCATTAGTTCAGAAATTAAGTTGGCATATATCCTAAACATAAGATTTTACAAGTATGCGTGCAGAGATTGTCTAAAAATAACGTTACACAAATTTTACCATTTTAGGGATCCCCACTGTCATTAGTTCAAAAATTGGGTTGACACTTATCCTCAACATAGGATTTTACTAGTATGCTTGCAGGAATCATCTATAAATGAAGTCATACAAATTTTGCCATTTTAGGGACCCCACTGTCATAAGTTAAAAAAAACTACGTTGACATATATCTTTAACATTAGATTTTACTAGTATGCATGCAGGGATCGCTCATTAATTAATTAATTCAAATTTGACCATTTTAGAGATTCCCATGCCATTAGTTCCAAAAGTAGGTAAACATATTTCCTTAACATTAGATTTTTCAAGCGTACACACGGAACGTCTATGAATTATGTCATGCAAATTTTACTTTTTTAGGGACCTCCACCGTCATTAGTTCAGAAATTAGGTCGACATATAGCCTAAACATAAGATTTTACAAGTATGCGTGCAGGGATCGTCTATAAATGACGTTATACAAATTTTACCATTTTAGGCATCCAAACTGTCATTAGTTTGGAAACTAGGTTGACATATATCCTTACCATATGATTTTGCTAGTATGCGTGCAAGGATCGTCCATAAATAACGTCATACAAATTTCACTGTTTTAGGGATCCCTACTGTCTATAATTCATAAATAAGGGTAACCTAAATCGTTTACATAGGATTTTTATAGTATGCATGCAGGGATTGTCCATGAATGACGTCATACAAATTTTACGATTTTAAAGATTCCCATGCTATTAGTTCTAAAATAAAGTTAACATGTATCCTTAACATCGAATTTTCCAAGCGTACGTACGGGGATCGTCCATGAATGACGTTATTTAAATTTTAATATTTTAGAAATCCCGCCTGTCATTAGTTTTAAAGTTGGCTAAACGGGTACCCATAATATGAAATGCTACCAGTATCCATACTTCATTCATAAATGACGTCATTTACACATCACTATTTTAAGAAGAAAAAAAGAATTTCTGCACTTGTTTCAACATTAGGTAAACAGATAGTTTGAACGCAGAATGTCACAAGAATAACTGCACGCATCGTTCATAAATGACGTTATCCAAGTATTATGATTTTAATAATCCCCTAGTTATTTGTTGCGATTTAAAAATTAAAAATTAAAGTAGGAGAAGTTAAAGTGGAGTTAGGTGCTGTCGTAGTTTAAGCGTTGCCACAATATGGTTCTACTCGTTTATTAAAGCAATTATTTTGGTCGAATTATTTTTGTTAAATTCCGTATGCAAATTTATGAGAGTGCCGCCGGCTGCTGTGATAAATATTTCCTTTGTTCTTGGATCCTGGCTTTGTGTTAGCCGCTATTTGGAGGATTGTTAGAGGATGTAACCCGGCAACAACCTAAACTGTGTGCCGTGAGACGGAGAGTGCATGATTCCTGTGTTCGAGGTCCTGCCCACTGTCCCGCCACAACTTAAATATCCTTTTTCCCACAACGTCAAGAATCAAGACATCGAATGCTGTTGCAGATCAATATAAATTAGTGGTAGATGGTGCGTAATACTGCTTGTAGTAAGTTTGTTTTAGTCATCTATTTAGTATACAATCATAGTCTAGTTGTGACTTCGGTCTTTTGTAATTCCTAGTAGTCATTCCTATATTCGTATAGCTTTAAGCCATTTTAATATTGACGTATTTTTACATTAGTTTGTTTTATTTAAGTGACATAGTTATTCCAAATAGTCATGAGTGGAAAATGCTTAAGTTGTAAAAAGCGGATAGGGCGAAATCAATCTAAGGTAGTATGTAGTAGTTGCGTTAAGGCGTACCATGTTATTTGTACTTCGTTGGGGTTTAATAACAGTCAGGATGAAATTATATTGGACTGGGAGTGCATGGATTGTAGGCAAGGTACAGAGGATGTAGGTATATGTGTAGATTGTGGGGCCGGAATTGATGGAAGTACTGATAGTAGTAGCAATTACTGCTTGCAATGTCTGTTTCCTATTAGTGAATGTACTGTGGAGCCTGAGAGTAATTATTTGGATAATACGAATTGTACTAGTGCTATAAGTAATTCTTTACTTGAGTCTAAAGGCTTTATATATTTACATATTAATGTCAATGGTCTGAATGTAGCAAAAATTGAAAGCCTAAAGTTGCTAGTTAATACATATAATTTAGATGTATTATGTGTGTCTGAGTCAAAGCTGATTAATGTAGTTTTGTCTGGCCTATTAGCTATTAAAGGCTTTAGTATGCATAGATTTGACAGAGTTGGCAGCGCTAGCCGTGGTGGTGGTATAGTTATTTACATGCGAAATGGAATTGAATTTGTTAATATAAACATTCTAGAGACAGTGCTAGTGCCTAAGAAGCTAGAGATGACAACTGTTAAATTGCTTGTTCCTTTCTGTAAGCCACGGTTACTGACAGTAGTGTACAAGTCGCCTGATGTTAGCAAGACTGAGTTTTTAGATTACTTTTCTCTGTATGTTGCTGATCTCAAGTTACTGAACTTGGAGTCAGTAATTATGGGGGATTTAAATATTGATATATCTGTTAAAAATAAGTATTCAAAACTTTTGGGCAGTATTGCCAGGCAGAGTGGTTTGAAACAGTTAGTTGATCAACCAACTCGTAGAACAATAACTACTAGTAGCATAATTGATCACATATATGTAAGCAATGTTTCCATGCATACTAATAATGAAGTATTGAGTGTAGGCATTTCTGACCATTGTGCAGTCTATACTGTGAGGAAGGCGGTCAAAATGCATTATCCTGTTAAGCACATTAAAACTAGGAACTATTTAAATGTTAATTGGGATAATGTAAATAAGGATATGAGTCTTATTCCGTGGTCCACAATGGAGATTTTTGATGATGTTAATGATGTACTTAATTATTTTGAATTGTCGATTTTTGAAGTGTTGAATGGGCATGCTCTTGTCATATCCAGGCGAGTTAAAGATGAAATATCTTCTTGGCTTACCAAAGAACTAAAACGCAGAATGCACTACTGTGATAGCTTGAAATTGAAAAGCTTGCAAACAAAGGATTCTGAACTTTTTAGGCAGTATAAAGAGGAAAGAAATAATAATAATAGAGACATTTCTAAAGTGAAATATGTATATTACCGTAAGACGTTTGAAATAATATCTACTATCTTTGTAGTAAATACGCTGATATTTTCCTGATAAAATAGGATGAGTATGAGTTGAGTCTATCTGTAAATGGTGATTAGAACTTTTATGTTGTATGAAATAAAAGTTTGAGATCGCTGTAATTTTAAGAGGGAATTTAGTAGTGTGTGTTTAATGCTCGAATTGTAGTGAACAAGTGTTAATGTTTTAGCTTGATTTCAACATAATATAATATTTGCCAATATTCTGTGTGTAATAGAATTTAGGAAGGAAAAATAGAATTATATTATAAGGAGTGGCGCTGAAGGAAAAGTTGGAATTAAATGTAGATAAATTAAATCCAATATAAAATGTAGGCCATTAGTCATACTGTGGGCTTACTAGAATCCGTAGAAATATAATAGGATGAAAATTAGTATCGTTATTGCGTCAGAACATAATTGTCATAAGAAAAGAATGACATAAATTAGAAATGTAGAATTTGTGTTACATTATACAGTGTGAGTAGTGAAATAATAAAATATTATTCTGCTGTAGAATGCGGTATAGGTATATCGCCGTTCATTCTCCCACACGTTGGTCGACTGCAAAGAGACCAACAAAACATCATCAAATAGTATACATATATAAAATCGGAATGTGAGATGCAGAGATGCTGAGGGAACATCAGTTAGACCATTTTTCTAATCATGGTTTTGATGCTGCTAAACAAAATGAGAAGGGTGAATGCAATAATGCATATGAATATGAGTCCACGAGAAATCCAATTGAAAAATCCAAATCCAGTAATAGAAAGAAGATGGGATCCAGAATCTGTATCCACTGGTTGATAAGACATCGATACTTGATGGCTCTGTACGTCAAGATTACTCAAGTAGTGGAGATGGCCTGTTATTTGGAGAGGGACAGAACTTCTGGCACATTTAAAGTTGCAGTTCATGGAAACTTCAGGTGTGTTCAGTTTGAGGACGAGTGTGTAAGTAGTGAGTGTAGGTGTAATATGAATGGGTATTTGTATGCCTGCTTCATCACATGCTAAAATCGCTACCGTGTTTCCATCATTAGTCTGAGCTTGAATGAATAAATCAGAGCCTCCTATACAACTGTAACAACCCCGTAATCGTATGAATTGAGCAGTACAGGTAGTGTCTTCAACTGTTTATACAAGACGTAAATTGTCACTACTCATCTAAACTTCAAGTAGTGTGGTCAGAGATGATTCAAAAACAATGGAGTCGTCTCGTGGGATGAGAATGCCGCTTTCCAATTTTGGAAATGTGGTCAATGATTGGTCTGATAAGAGCGTCGCTACCAAAACAATTTGGTGACATTGCCTTGGCGTCTTCAATGGAGTTACACATAATCTCGCCTATCCGTCGTACGACATTTTCTCCTCGGAGATTACATGGTACTAATGAGGTCGAAGCACCTTTTATTATTATTATTATTTTTATTGGGCACCATGTAAATCATAATACTGATCCACACAGACACCGCCAAGGCCAATAAGGCCCATTGCGGACGTCCCATTATAACAATGTTTAATTTTGGCCAACGGGATAACCAGTGACATATGAAACGTCACCGGATTTTCCCGTACGGGCCTTAATCTTAAACAGGATTTAATACTAAATGGAAGGAAGTGAGTACCTAGCGAAAATAAAAACAACCTACGACACCTAGCTAAGGAAAATAGGATCAGAGTTTACTGCTCATCACCCAACTAATTGGTACTAGACCTGACAAATTAAGGTTTCAAATAGAAACATACTACACATGAGTGTAAACTACAGTCTTCGCCTTGAATACAGTCTACCTCAGACTAAACCACGCTACTGATGCTGTCAAACCTTCCCACACAAAACTCACACCACAGCGATGCTACACCGTGCCACACAGTATACGATCCACACGACAAGGATGTAACCTGCCGAACCACCCCGTGCACATTGTAGAAACAATACACTATGTAGCTACGCGGCAGCACCGCGAGGAGTGAAAATCACGTAGGAAAATTCAACAGTAGCACAACGAGGATTAAAAACAAAATCCAAATTCAACTTTTTGAATTACTCGAAAAAGTGATTGGGGGTAATATTTTGATAGGAATTTCCACCTCACTATCGTTACGGACTAATTGCCCATCCCAAGGGTAAGGTTTGGAGACTCACGACAATTATTTACCACAAAAAAGAAAGGAAAATAGAATCAAAATTCCTCCCGAGTAAAAGTGCACTGCCGCCTAGCAGGCAGCCAGAGTGCGAGTAGAGAGTAGAGTGCGAAGCACCTTTAGTTATTAGACACTCATTGAGAAGTGGTATTGGTGGGACTGAGACTGACACAACATCAAATAGAATCTCGTGATGATTTGCAGGAACACCAGCTTCGATGGTGATATTCTTGACAGTCGTTTCCTTTCCAAAGTGTGTAGTCAATTTTTGTTCAACTGAGAATTTCCATGCTGAGCATCGAAATACTGAATAGTATTCAGACGTAGGATTGTCTAAATTTAATCGTATAAAGAAACAGTCACGAGTCCAAGGATAAATACATTGAGGATGGCGTAAGTCTTGACAACGACTCCATCCCTTCTTCTTCATTGAGTCTTTGAATTCGAGAATCGTATCATTAGCGCTGAACTGTGTACACTTATCTCCGTGGCATGATGCTGAGGAGTAAAGATTATAACACTTGATAGCCGATTGAACTTTCGCTACTGCCTTGGGTACGTAGTATAAGAGTTCCTTTTGACACTTCATTGCTACTGATTTCGTTTCAATAATAATAGTTCCAAGTAGTTCATTGTGGGTGTCATGGATATTAAAGCAACTCTGTTGAGAAATCGGACTGAGAGCTAGTCGAGTGTTGATACGAATAAAACAGTTGGTTTGTTTTCAAGCTGTGTGACATTCAAGATTCTGCGCTGTCATTGCTGCAAAATTGGAGCAGGCTTCGACTGGAGTCAGAATAAATATCAGCATGATAATTAGTAAGTTCGCTCCAGGTAGGTAGCCTTTTCGTGGTCTTGAAGTTGTCCGTGACTTTGACGTGGTAGTAGATCGGTACGGTAAAGTTTAAATGTCCAGCAATGGGAATCCAATTTCTTCATCGAGATTTCCTGGATAGGTTTTCCGGGTTATCTTCTGTTTTGCTCTCCGTCGACGTATAATACGAATACATTGGCGGCAGGGCCACATGATCCACCACGAAGCAGTCATCATGAATTTTGTCAAATACATGATAGTCACTATGAGGGCTGTAATAGATAATCCGATTACTATTAAAGCGAGCCAATGCAATACTGAGTAACACGCCACATTAACCCATTTGTCCAGACACATTTGACAAGTAATCAAATCGCAGATCGGTATTCTGGGACACGTTAATGTGGTATTGATAAAAGTGTCGACATCTGGGATCCATATTTCCAAAGTGATGTTTCCAGTGGCTGCTAACATGTGATTTGTTAGTCTTAGTTCTGTAGTTGTAGAGTCCGGCAAGATGGAAACAAATCCAGGGTTTTTTGTAGCCTTGATATATTTCGGTGTAATGCCTGGTGACTTTATTTTGACTCCTTTAGGCATGCAGGTAAATTTACAGTGAGGACATGTAGCTACCTTTAATTGGCGACTTAAATCCATTTTCTTTACCAACATATTCATCATACCCCAACATTCTGGATATATGAAGCCTTCGGATGTCTGGATTTTATGCAGCATAGTTGTGGCGTTGTTATATACACAATAACACGGGGCTTGAACTTCATTGGTACAACCCATGTTGCTGCAGAATATTTCATCTCCTTTACATTGTCGCTGTGAACAATCTCTAGGGTTGCATGTTTCGTTGCATCTATATGATGCTCGAACCTTGAGTGGAGCTTCTTGTTGAATGCGCATAGTTGCCAATGGGTACAGTTTACTATCAATAATTACAATTGGAACATCAACAATTTCTTCTTCAAAGTTGTTACAACCTTTAATAGTGTAATCGCCGACTGCACATAGTGTGGTTTTCAAATCTGGTTTGAAGAGTAGATGAGTTTTTGTTTCTAAGTCTACCTCTTGACATGCAATTTGATCCACATCATAAGCTGTTAGTTCACCGCAAGGAGATAGCGGTTCTTCACAATCATTTCCATTAGGAGTTACTTGTTTTCCATTACTACATGTCGTCTGTCTGTAGCATAAGTGACCTGTTTTAAGTACATGTAACCAACTCACAGTATCGTGACATGGTGGAATTTCCTGGTGAGTTATCCAAGGGATTGCACACATTGTAAACTCATCTTCAATTCCAGGTTAAGTTGTAGCTTCTGCTGTTACCGAAGATCCGGACAGCAGTGCTAGTGTTGCTAACGTTTTCCACTTCAATGTTGTAGACTTGCTTGCAGCTGAACGTTCCTTCTGTTTCCTTGGTTTGATACAGAGTGTGTGCGCATAAGCTTGTCTTACTTGTTGATTGAAGATGGCGTAAATGATTAAATTGGTGAAAGGTGATATCCAAGTCAGAAGTGAGACTGTGTACTGGACTCCTGCTGGTACGCGTTCGCGTACTTCAAGGGTTGTGGTGATCGCAAATGGTAAATAGCATATTAGGTAGCTTACAAAAATTGCTGAGATAATTTTCGTATAGTTTCCAGGTGCGCCGTTCCTTGTAGTCTTGATTCCTAGTGCTCTGTGTGCACGTCGGGCGTATCGGTAGATTTGCGCATAACAGTATATCATTGTTATTACTGGAATGGCTACGAATAAAGTCAGTAATGTTACTTTTGGAGATCTTTCATTGGAATCCCTGATAATTGTACATATCATTGGGTTCTTTCCTTCCTAGCTTTCCCCATGTTTCTGTGTAGGGCAATAGCATGATAGAAAATCCGAGTGTCCATGCTCTAAGAATCATTAGTATTGTATTTCGAGCTGAGTAGATTGCTGCATAAATTTGAGTATGTAGAACTCTTATGTAGCGATTTACCGTGATACTCATGATGGTGGGTAGCGTAATAGCAGTCTCCATAATGAATTATCGGATATAGTTGACATAATGCTGT
Organism: Dicyrtomina minuta; assembly: GCA_949802685.1. Taxonomy (NCBI): domain Eukaryota; kingdom Metazoa; phylum Arthropoda; class Collembola; order Symphypleona; family Dicyrtomidae; genus Dicyrtomina; species Dicyrtomina minuta. The sequence continues at coordinate 103,551,519 of OX461808.1, read as the reverse complement.
GCCATGTTGTACGTCAGTTGTACATGACTTCGATGCTTTGATTGGTAAGTAGAAAATGCTTGTCAACAGATCTGAGGAATGCAGACTCATTATGAACTAAGTTGTCCGATTTTTCCGTAATATACGATCTTGGCCAATAGCGAATAAAGAGAATAAGTTTCCAGTTGTTCCCAGGATAGCGCAGATAACAGCAATCCAGCCGATTAGAAGTGGTTGAAGTGCACTTTGATATGTTTTCTGGACTTCTGTTGTATTATCTGACTTGTCGTATTCTGGTGATTCCGTTGGAATGTAATGGCTACTGCTAGTCGGAATGGTTAGAGCAAAGAATGCCAATACTGATTGAATCCATTGTCCGGAAGTTAGTTTTCTCCCTTCTGTGCATGATTAATTGGCAATTGTAAGTCTGGTGGTTTATCTTATTCGTCCGGCCTCTGGTTTTCTTCCTTTTCTGTTGGTAGCTTTGCTACTTTAGCAATTGGACGTGTAAATTCCTTCACTGTTTTCTGTAGTTTTCCCTTGACTTGCTTGTACTCGCCTGCAGTCTCAAGAGTGACTACTCGTACAAGTCCATCCTTTCCTGTTTTGACATCTTTGATTCTTCCAATCTTCCAATCTAATGGAGTTTGATTGTCTTCAAGAATGATAACCATGTCTCCGGTTTTCAGGTTGTCAGTTGGCTTGTTCCACTTTGACCTGCGTTAAAGGGAAGTGACGAATTTTTCCTTCCAGCGTTTCCAGAGTTCTTGGTTTCTGCGCTGAATTAATTAAAAGCGATCTAACCTGTTTAGTTTGATGTGACTAAGGTCAGGTTCAGGAATGGCAGTCAATGGAGTTCCTATCAGGAAATGCGCTGGTGTGAGGATTTTTAAGTCTGTAGGATCATTGGATGCTGGAGAGAGAGGTCTTGAGTTGACCATAGCTTCAATGAAGACTAGTATTGATGTAAATTCTTCCCATGTGTAAGTATCATGAGTTAATATTTTGTTAAGATATGTTTTGATCAACTTAACTATTGATTTCCAGACTCCGCCCATATGTGGGGCTCTTGGTGGATTGAATTTCCACTCAATTGTTTCCATGGATATATCTGGTAATATCTTCTTAGTGACTTCTTGGAGAGCCTTCAGTGTGCTGGAGTTATAATGAGTGCGTTACGTGCTCCAACAAAGTTAGTGCCATTGTCGCTGCACATTACTGCAGGCCGTCCGCGTCTTGATATAAAGTTGCGAAAGGCTAATAGAAACCTTTCATAAGACATGTCGGACACCAGTTCCAAATGTACTGCTCGCGATGTATAACAAGTGAAAAGTGCGCCTCAGACCTTGTATCTGGCTGCGCCTCTTCCAATTTGTGCCTTCAGTAGATATGGGCCTGCCATGTCCACTCCAGTGTGTAAAAATGGTCGGGCTTCAGTAATTCTGACTGATGGTAGTTGACCCATTAGTTGAGTTGATGCTTTAGCTCTGTGTCGAAAGCATAGAAGGCATTTGCCCAATACTGACTTAATGTACTTCGTCCCGTCGGGTATCCAATATTTTTGACGAATGTGAGTATGGACTGTTTGTTTACCGGCATGGGCGAGACGGTAATGATGATGTAGAATCATTGCTCGAATCAATGGATGTCCTCCTGGAAAGATAGCCGGATGTTTTGTAGCAAACGGTAGATTGGAGTTTTCTAGCCTTCCTCCCACACGTAGAATCCCTTAGGGGTCTAAGAATAAACATAATGTCCTAAAACTCCGATCTGTAAGTGAAACCTTGTTGCTAACGTCCTCTATTACAGACGAGTACGTGTGATTCTGGATCCATGATACGAGTGTATTTTCGGAATTGTTGAGATCCTGGGGTGACAGAAGTGTTACTGCTGTGCCTTTGAAACTGTGATTGGCTTTGATTCTCAACAATAGTGCTGTGACTCGAACTGCCTTTTTTCATGATGAAATATCAGTTAGTCGATCCAGTATGGATGTTGCATTTTCATGGGCAATGAGTAGAACAGGTGTCTGTTTCTTTTCTTCATCGTCCATTTTCGGATTAGGATTGAAGATCGGAATTTCATAGTTATCAGTGGTTAGCCATGATGGACCGTGCCACCAGAGTGTGTGTGCGCCCAATTCTTCGGGATTGACTCCTCTTGATGCACAATCAGCTGGGTTGTCAGCTGAAACAACATGATGCCAGTCAGAAATTTGGGATAATTCTTGAATTTTTTGTACACGATTGCCCACAAACTGCTTCCATCGGCTTGCAGGAGAATTAATCCAGTTGAGACAAACGGTGCTGTCTGTCCAGAGATGCATAGGCATTTCCATAAGTTCCCAGCTTCGTTTGACGTGATGAAGTAATTTGATTATTAATACTGCACCAAGCAATTCAAGCCTGGGTATGGTGACTGTTTTCATTGGAGCCACACGTGACTTGGAAACGATCAAGTTGCAAAATATTTTCGAATTAATTTTGCCTCTTAAGTAGATTGCGGCTGCATATGCCTTTTTTGAGGCATCTGAAAATCCGTGTATCTGAAAATCACTGGCGTCACGATGTTGAAGAGAGCGAGGGATTTTTAGTTTTTGCAATGCTGGTAAATTAGAAGCATAATTTGTCCAGAGTGTAACGATGTCTTCAGGTAATGTTTCATCCCAGTCCAATTTCAGAGCCCAAATTTTCTGCATTATGATCTTTGCTTGAACTATAGTAGGATTCAGCATACCCAGTGGATCGTAGATTTTTGAGATATCTGAGAGAATAATTCGCTTGGTTGGAACTTTAGACATATCCAGGTGTACCTTAAAAGTGAAGTGGTCACTACCGGGATGCCAAATTAATCCAAGCGTCTGGATTGTGTCTGTCTTGTGAAATGACAGAGGTGGCACGAAAATTAGTAGGTAATTGCTCCAATAATTTCGTTGAATTGGAGCTCTATTTCCTAAGAGTAAATCCACCATATTTGAAAAGCGCGATTATTTCTTGTTGTAATTGTAGTCCTTTTTCAAGATTCTCCAGACGGTGTAGTAAGTCATCCATGAAGAGTTCTTTCTTTAGAATAGGTGCAGCGATAGGGTATTTTTTCACACTGTCGTCTGCTAATCTGTTGACTGTACTACAAGCAAGATAAGGACTTGACCGCACTCCAAAGGACACTGTTTTTAAGCGATAGAGTTTGGCTGGTTCATTTGGATTGCGTCGCTAAAATATTTGGTTGAAATTCCATTCATCTGGAGCTATTCTTATCTGTCTGTACATCTGTTCCAGATCAGCAGATATTGCGTATGACTTCAATCGGAAACCGAGAAGTAAATCAAACATTTCAGATTGCACAACTGGTCCAGTGTGCATCGTATCGTTGAGCGATTTCTTATTGTCGGTGTCTGCTGAAGCGTCAAAGACAATCTTTAGCTTTGTAGTTGTGCTGGATTCTTTGAAGACTGAATGATGAGGTAGAATGTAGAATGGTTTTTTGCCTATTTCATGTTTGGGAACAAGCTCCATTTCATCCTTTGCTAAGTAGTCATCTAGTTGAGCATTGTAAGCTTTATACATTTCGGGATTTTGAAGCAGTTTCCGTTCAACTGACTGCCATCTCCGATATGCCATCGCTGTGGAATCTCCTAGTTGAGGTTCATTCTTTTTGAAGGGCCATCGTACTTGGTACCTTCCAGTCAATAGTTAGAATTTTTTCAAATGGTAGTTCTTCTTGTACCCAGAATTCCTCCATATCAAAAGGTTCAGGCGTAATTGTAGCTACAGTGACTTGACCCTTTTTTCTATAAGCGACTGTTGTACATCCCATCACAACTATTCCCAGTGTGGTGGTATTTCCGCTGGGAGTTCGAGGGGCACCAATAATTTTTTTGCCTTGCCAAATTTTATTAACTACTGCAGTTCCCAATAAAATTTCAATAGGTCCCGGTTTGTAGAACCTTGAATCAGCAAGTTGTAGTCCCTTCAAGTGTACCCATTGTTGTGGATTTATTGAGCTTGAAGGAATATTAGATGTAATAGAATCCAAAATGTATACTTTAACGTCCAATGTCTGACTGTTGTCGTATTTTGATTGTATTTGGAGTGTGGTAGTACCGCGACATGGAAGATTCTTGCCTCCTGCCACGATAAACTGCTGATTAGAGGGTGTGATTAGTAGACCTAAGTACTTCATCAGTTTTTTCGTAATGAAGTTACTACCAGCTCCTGTATCCAACAATACCCTAGTTAAGGTCCTTTTCCCTTTGTGAAGAACCTCGACTTCAGCTGTAGGGAGTACGCCAACAATGTTGGATCTTTGCGATTGTTGAATTTGAGGTGAATTGTTCTGTATTGGAGGAGCTTGCACGGTATTCACTGGTGTTGTGAACTTATGTAGAAGCGAATGATGTCGATTTTTGCAATGAAAGCAGGTCCGTTTGGAAGTGCATTCGCTAAGTTTATGCCCACCAAAACAGTTTTAGCATTTATTGTTTCTTTGAACCCAATCTTTCCTTTGTTGTAATGTCAAATTAGTCATCATAGGGCATGCATGGAGTGGGTGTCCCGTTTTATCACATGCCTTGCATTGGTTTTTTGATTGACCCTGTTGTGAAGTATTTTCTTGAGGTTGGAAGTTTGATCCACTGCCTCTTGATGAGCCTGCTGAAGCTGAGCGTTGCTTCGTTGAGTTTCGACTGTTATTTCCATTGCGTTTTCTATTTACGAGTACAGAAACCTTGTGCTTCTTTTTGCAAACCTTGACTGAGTCTTTGCTTGAAGCTAAACTCTGACTTGTAGCTGAATCCTTGGAGACAGCACTCATGTTGGATTCACATGATGAATCACGTTGAACTACATTGTTGATCGTGACCCTTTTCTCATGGTTGCCTCTTTTAGAATGAAAGGTTGTGGTAGTGGAAATGGTGTTATTTTCACGCATACCTTTAGATGTACCAATATTCTTTGCCATTGCTTTCAATTTGTCAAAGGTATAGTTCAAGTGTAGTACTTTCTCATCCGGTAAAGATGCATTGAATTCTGCCAGAGTTCTTGAGTTCAAATGAGACAGAATGTAATCGGCGAATAAAACTTCATCGCGTTTCACCTCTTCAAAGTCGAGTTGTAATAATTGAGCTCGAACAGTCCTTACTGTATTAATCAAACGAAAAATTCCAATGTCTGATTGAATTTTCATAGGGTCTCTTTTCGCCATCAATTTGAGTGATACAGTAGCAGACTGTCTCGGGCTATGATACCGTTTTTCAATGCTCTGCCAGGCGATTGGCCAATTTTTGTTTAAAATTTCCAAGTCCCCTATATCTGGCATAGCTAAACTGTCTTTGAGAGCGTCACGTAGTAATCTGAGTTTATCGACTGGAGCATATTGAGTTGAAGTGATAACTAGCGAAGTAAATTGAGATTTGAAAGTTGGCCACAGACTGTAGCTACCATTGTAAGTGGGTAAACTCAACTTTGGGTTTTCATTTTTGTCACTGTTCTGATAACTGTTATGTGTTCAATAATAACACTTAACTGAAGTCTGGCCTTGTTGTGAGCTTGGTCGAGGTTGTCATGAGTTCTTAATGCATCAGTAGGTGCAGTAGTTACTGTACTGCCATCTGGTTCGAGATTCTTGAAGTGTTGATAACAACTTAATCGTTGAGCATCTATTTCAGGAGCAATGCGCTTCAAGTCTTGATTAGGCATTTCGGCTTCATGTGTAGTCAGCAGAACGGGATCTATGTCAGATGTAGTGTTAGTTTGGTAATTCGTGACCAAACCTATATGTAAATCCAATCTTGTTTGAATGTTACGAATTCTGTCTATTAGCGCATTATGCCTCTGCACATGTAGTTGCGCCATGTTGATTGGAGGACCGCCGCCCCCTCCGCTTTCACCCGCTGGAGGTACAGGAGGTGGTGGAGGTGTCGGTGGTTGTGGAGGATCTGCTTCCTGTCGTTCCTCTTCGTCACTCTGTGTTGGCAAAGAATGGAAGTTGTCCTCGTTTTCAGAATTGTCACCCTCTCTTCCTTCTGAAGAGCCTCTTGAATTGTGGTTACTGCTTTCTTCGTCGTCGTCTGATTTACCACTGCTGGATGGATCTATGGAATTTTTTATTTTATTTTGAGTTTTGTTTTGAGCAGTGTTTTGAGTTTCAGCTTCACTTACTACTGTTGTGTTATTAGCGAACTCAAATGTCTCCTCTGCTGCGGGAGCAGGATTTATCTGCCTTGGCTTTAAATCCTCAAATTTGGGTATTTCTTGGACTGCGTATTTGTTCGCTTAAAATATGTAATTGGCCTTGTAGGAGTTTCTTTCGGTTTGGAGGTATGAGCTGTAGGCAATATTGAAGTGTCTACTGTATGTATGGATGACGTAGGTGCTGACTCTAGTTTTTGGACAATTTCCCCAAAGGAAGAAATGTTCAAGTCAGAAACCTGTTCTAGAAACGTGAACCGAAAATACAAGTAAGTATAGCCAAATAAAATTCGATTACTAGTATGCGGTACTTGAGCTATATATGCCTCAAAAATTTGATGTTCCTTTAATTGTCCTAAATATGGTACAATCTGAAATGGAATGTCAAACCGATTAGAAACCTTCTTCACTACGTCGTCAAATTTTCGTTTAGCTAGTGTGGCTTCCCTATGTATTTCATTAACTGTGGAAACGAATGACAAGCGTCGACGACTGACTATAGGAGTAGCTTCAGTATTCTGTAAACTGCTATCTATAGGTTCTGATGAGTAAACCTCTTCTTTGGTATGTGCTTGTGTCTCTAATACCCCCAGTCCAGAAGGAACTCCATCTCTTTGAGCGCCTCTAGATTTATATTCGAGGGGATTTTTGGGTACTGCTGGGGACCGTTCCCCTGTTTTATCTGTATTACTCCTTAGGCTTCTAATAATTAGATTACTTCCTGGTAACATCATACATGATTCATGTTGCTTCTATGAATATATATGTTATAAGTCACCAATAACTAGGTGTGGCTATCTTGATGCTGTATCCTTATGCACTCAATGTTGTCGTAATCGAGAAGGCTTTGAAATTTTACTTAATTTGTAATTAACTAATTTGATTATACTTTCACACTGCTATGCTAGTTGAAGCTTAATGTTTGAAGTCATACTTTTTTTAAACTTAATTAATATTTAGCTTGTGCCCCCATTTGTATTGAAGGTTGGTTGTTGTAAAAACCTAGGCTGAAAATAAGCTCTAATGTCCTTTTTGCCTGGGACGATCGTTGTATGTAGACCTGTCGTTGTTTAAGACTTTGTTTATTCTGTATCTATCTATATTTTTTCTCTTGATGACCGTATGTATGAAGGCCTGCCGTTGTTTTAGACTGCATATGTGGATGCTTTTTGCGAAGAGGACACTACTCGATAATATGACTTCGTTGTCATATGATATGTAGCCATATCATGAAAATTTGTCCCTTGATTCAAAAATTGTAAATATACCTATATATTATGAGTTATGCTATATATATGACCTACCTATGCGCAATTTCTTAAATAAGGATAAAACGAATGTACTTTAGTACATATGGAATAGAAAATAATGTAGGTGCAAAAGGATATATCTGGAATGAGTACCTTCAAGAATTAAATCCTTACCAGTTTCTCGGAAAATGATTTTTATGTCCCGGTTGGATGAGACACAAAATATTTTTTAGGATGGAAAAATATTGAAATTCGCAAACAATTTTAGGTATTTTTAATTTATGCAATCACATATGGCCGTACGCAATGCAAAACGAATGATGTAATTTTTCTAGAAATTGTTCATACCGTTCTTTGGTACCGAAATTGAGCTATAACCTGGATCCGCGTCCGACTTCAAGCCAAAATCTCTTTCAATAGTAGTCCCCCCTGGTGTTCTTTACATTAGTCCAGAAATATTCTTCCCCTCACTTCCTCATAGAATAGGATGGGATATGCTGCAGCTTACTTCCTGATGGGATGGGCTGGAAAGTATTTTCAAAAAGTTCTGCTTTAGAATTTCCACGTTATTTTGGAATTTTCCTCAGTTGGCCCTCTCTTTGGTTGTTCGATTTTTGATGTTTTGTACTTGTTCCAAGAACTGATTGATGTAAAATGTATATATCTCGTACACGCGCACAGAGTGAAAGTCAATGTGAGCACTAACACTTATGAAATATACTGTTTTCGGCGTAAGTTTATAGTATATAGTTTATTTTTGAAATATTTTAAAACTGTTTTTAAGTGCACTGAATTTATCTTTTCTGTTCTCAGTATCATTTTGTAATAAATTTAATGAGGTAAACACTTGAAATACAGGATCTCCTACACCAAAAATAACTTTTTTGAATATGTAGATTGAAGTAGCAAAACAAACCACATAGCACGAAGCTGCTAAAAAATGGCGAAATTGCACAAAATGGAGCTAAACTGCAGTTAAATTCGTTAAACTAAATATAGACCAAGCCTCAATAGTCGGTAAAGCCATTATTTGATGAATGGCTTGTATTATAAAAACAATAGAACTGCAGAATAGACCCGGGTAAGATATGTCGGGGAACCATGAAATGATATCTACTATCTTTGTAGTAAATACGCTGATATTTTCCTGATAAAATAGGATGAGTATGAGTTGAGTCTATCTGTAAATGGTGATTAGAACGTTTATGTTGTATGAAATAAAAGTTTGAGATTGCTGTAATTTTAAGAGAAAATTTAGTAGTGTGTGTTTAATGCTCGAATTGTAGTGAACAAGTGTTAATGTTTTAGCTTGATTTCAACATAGTATAATATTTGCCAATATTCTGTGTGTGATAGAATTTGGGGAGGAAAAATAGAATTATATTATAAGGAGTGGCGCTGAAGGAAAAGTTGGAATTAAATGTAGGTAAATTAAATCCAATATAAAATGTATAAAGGAAAGGGCTCTAGGCTTGATGCACTATCTTATCGCCCTATTTCTACATTACTAGTTTTAGATAAAATTCTTGAGAAAATGCTTTATTTTAGACTTTTAAGTAGAATAAATTTAAGTGACCAGCAACATGGTTTTAGAAGGGGCCGATCATGCCAGAGTGGAACGCTAAAGTTTGTACAGGATGTATTTAACTGTATTGATTTAAAATGTGGAAGAGTCATAGCAGTATTCATAGATTTACAGAAGGCATTTGATTCAGTCCCTCACTATCAGTTATTAGTTAAGTTAAGGGATGTTTACAAAATTGACGGTAATTTATTGAAACTTCTAGTAGACTACTTGCGAGATAGAAGGTTAAGAATAAAAGTTGGTTCTGAAGTATCTGACTTATTTGACCTGTGTGTTGGAGTTCCACAAGGGTCTGTTTTAAGACCACTTCTTTTTATTATCTACATAGATAAAGTCTCGGAGGTTATTTTAAGTGGTGTTGATTTTGTGCTTTATGCTGATGACCTAGTTTTATATTATTATTCCCCTGTCTTTGCAAATACTATTGCCCACATGCAGGCATGTCCTAATGATGTAAATGATTGGTTTGTGTCACAGGGACTTTCTGTAAATGTATCTAAGACAAAGTTCATGGTTTTGCATAAAGCAAGAGACTATAAAGTACCTGTTGATGTTAAGCTAAGCTGTAATCGTCATGATATTGAACGTGTGTGGACGTTTCGATATCTAGGTATTATTGTGGATTCTAATTTGAGCTTTAGGAATCATTTTGAATATGTTAAGAATAGAGTAAGCTCAGCCATTGGAATGATTGTCAATCTAAAACTATTTTTGAATTTTAATATTTTTGTAATTATGCTGAATGCATATGTACTGTCGATAGTTGATTATTGTGCCATAGTGTATGCAGTCCAAAGTAAAGGTGAGCTGCAGGCATTGCAGAATAAAATTAATAGTTTAATTATTTAGTTTACTGACCAAAATGTGTTTAAAAAGCGGAAGAACAAATCTGATTGCTTAGTACTTATGCAGAATGTATTACTGGAACAAACAAATACGTTGTCAGTAACGGAAAGAATAAGTTTGTATTCGATGTCATTTGTGTACAGAATGATAAAATATGGTTCTAATATTGCTAATTTTGGCTCATGGTATGCATTGAAGCAGCCTGAGCGTGTAACGAGGTCTAGTAATTCATGTATTTGGAGTATCCTACTACTTGTAATACAGAAGTGTATAGACGCTCGTTTTTGTATAGAAGTATAACGTGGGCGAAGTATCAAATCCGCTTCCTTCCAATTTTCGCTGGAACCAAATCTGCTTCCTTCCATTTTACCTTAAAAACAAATCCGCTTCCTTCCAATTTTGATTTAAATGAGCGTTTTTGTTGACCAATTCATAATTGCATGCATATGAAAAGTGCAAATTGCTCTAATTGCATCAAATCCTAAAACGCAAAACGTTCTAACTACATAGATTTTAAGACTGCAAATGGTTCTATCTACATGATTTAAAAAAAATCAAAATCCACTAAATACATGATGTTAGTCACAAACTGTTCTAACGACATGATTTCAAATGCAATTTGTTCTAACTACATAGGCTTAAGTTGCAAACTAATCAAACCGGGTACATAATTTTAAAAAAACAAAATGTTCTAACTACATTGTATTAAGTTGCAAAATGTTCTAACTACATTGTAATAAGTTGCAAACTAATCTAACTAGGTACATGATTTACAAAAATACAAAATATTCTAACTACATTGTATCAAGTTGCAAACTAATCTAACTACATAATTTTAAAAAGCGCAAAACATTCTAACTACGTGATTTAAGAGCGCAATTTGCTCCAACTACATAGTTTTAAAAAGTTCAAAATGTTCTAACTACATGATTTTGAGTGGCAAACTGTTCTTACTATATGGTTTTAAAAATTGCAAAATGTTTTAATTGCATATTTTGAAAATTTTAAACTGTTTTAGTTAAAAAATTTTACAAATGCGAAATGATCTAAATTTTGCACTTGTAAAATCTATGTATCTATTAGTGTACAAGTTGCAATTAGAACCATGTAGTTAAACCATTTTGCAATTTTTTTTATGTAGTTAGATAAGTTTTCAACTGAAAACCATGTAGTTAGATCAATTTCCATTTTAAAAGTCTGCAGTTAGAACAGTTTGTTACTAACATCATGTAACTGTTATTTAGTGGATTTTGAATTTTTTAAAATTATGTAGTTAGAACAATTTGCAGTTTTAAAATCCATGTTGTTAGATCGTTTTGCGTTTAAGGATATGATGCAATTAATACATTTGGCACTTTTTAAAATCATGTAGTTAGAACAGTTTGCCACTCAAAATCATGTAGTTAGAATATTTTTAACTTTTTAAAACCATGTGGTTGAAGTAAATTGCGCTCTTAAATCTCTAAGAATGTTTTGCACTTTTTAAAATTATGTAGTTAGTCGTGTAGTTGATTAGTTTGCAACTTAATACAATGTACTTAGACCATTTTGAAACTTAATACAATGTAGTTATAAAATTTTGCAACTTAATACAATGTAGTTAGAACATTTTGTATTTTTTAGAGTGCAAAATGTTCTTATTACGTGCTTTTGAGTTTTACACGTAGTTATAGCTTTTTGCACTTCTTAAACGTTATATTTAGATCATTTTGCAATATTTTTTAACTAAAAAAGTTCAAAATTTTCAAAATATGCAATTAAAACATTTTGCAATTTTTAAAATCATCTAGTAAGAACATTTTGCATTCAAAATCATGCAGTTAGAACATTTTGAACTTTTTAAAACCATGTAGTTAGAGCAAATTGCGCTCTTAAATCACGTAGTTAGAATGTTTTGCACTTTTTAAAATTATGTAGTTAGATTAGTTTGCAACTTGATACAATTTAGTTAGAACATTTTGTATTTTTTTAAATCATGAACCTGGTTAGATTAGTTTGCAACTTAATACAATGTAGTTATAACATTTTGCAACTTAATACAATGTAGTTAGAACATTTTGCAACTTAATACAATGTAGTTAGAACATTTTGCAACTTGATACAATCTAGTATTTTGTTTTTTTTTTAAATTACGTACCTAGTTAGATTAGTTTGCAACTTAAGCCTATGTAGTTAGAACAAATTGCATTTGAAATCATGTCGTTAGAACAGTTTGTGACTAACATCATGTATTAAGTGGATTTGGATTTTTTTAAATCATGTAGATAGAACCATTTGCAGTCTTAAAATCCATGTAGTTAGAACGTTTTGCGTTTTAGGATTTGATGCAATTAGAGCAATTTGCACTTTTCATATGCATGTAATTATGAATTGGTCAACAAAAACGCTTATTTAAATCAAAATTGGAAGGAAGCGGATTTGTTTTTAAGGTAAAATGGAAGGAAGCGGATTTGGTTCCAGCGAAAATTGGAAGGAAGCGGATTTGATACTTCGCCCACGATAACTGAATGGAATGCTTTGCCGGATAGTGTCAAGTGTTTTGAAGATTGTAATTTCAATTCCGTTCTTACTCAACACTTAATTAGTGTGAGAACACCTATTGAATATTCAGTGTATCAACCACCGTAATGGGTGGTGTATATAAATGTCTTATTGGTAATGAATCGTGTATGTGAAATTTGGATTATTTGGTATTAAGTCATTGATTTGCTTTGTGTTCTTGTAATTGTATTAGTTTTTTATATTAAATTTAAGTATGTAAAATTATAATAGTGTCCTTCATTGATAATCAGTACAATTGTATTGAATGAACCTGACACTGTAATAAAGTTCACTCAAACTCAAACTCAAACTCATTCGCTGTAAGCTCAGCATCTACTTCGGGCCCCCGAACGTACGGTTACGCTAATCCGGCCCTGTGTCCGTGTCTAGTTGTTGTCACGCCTCTATCTCAGGCTCAGGCCCTACTTCCCTTTGTCAGCTTTTCTACTTCGCTCTCTCTTACTCCCTTCCCTAACCCATAACCTTCAACCAAACGTTCTAGTTTCAGCTACAGCTGACAACTGTGTATATACCTTCAATACATAATACTTCTCATTTATATTATCGGAGCCCAGCGATGATAATGGTTTCGGGACAAAAAATTTTTAAGGGAGGTTTTTAGCTTTTTTCAACAGATTTATTCACATTTTTTTTCAAAAGATAATTTCACGTTTCATCACTTACCAGTTTAAGACGATCATTTTTTGATTTTTGCAAACGGTTGTCGAACAATAGATAAAAATCCGGCGCTTCGCGCCGAATTTGTCGACAGAGGCCGCGCCCGAAGTAGATGCTGAGCTTCAACAAAGAAGCATGATAATTTAGGTAACACTCGAAGAATGATACAAGATTTGTGGTAGCACCAGGGACCGCGGAACCGGGGGGGACACGGGCGCATTGTCCCCTCTCAAATTTTAAATTCCTTATGTTAATAAATATGTAGGTATATACTTATTATGTACCTATGCTTAACATAGGATTGTCCCCCTCTGGAAAATTGACCTTCCGCGGCTACTGGGTAGCACCCCTACTATCAATAAGCCATATACGAATGTACGTAGCATGTAGTCAAATAAAGCTGGAAGATTTTTGAGAATTGCATTATTAACAACTGACGTCATTTATCGAGGCTCCCATACCATCAACGAGCCATATACGGATGCACGTGGCATGAAGTTAAAAAAGCTAGAAAACTTTTGAGTATTGCACGATTTACAAATGACATAATTTATGAAGCCTTCCCCGCCTATCAATAAGCAATATACGAATAAACGTGATCTCTAAAGTGGTAATTTATAAATAACGTAATTTATGGACGATCCTTGTATGAGCATTAGTATAATCCCATGTTAAATATATTTGATTTCTCAATTTCTAAACTAACGACAAAGGGGATCTCTAAAGTGGTTATTTTTAAATAACGTCATTTATGGACCATGCCCGTATGCATATTAGTAAGATCTCATGTTAAACATATTCGATTACTTAATTCCTGAGGTAATGGCAAAGGGATCTCTAAAGTGGTAATTTTTAAATAACGTCATTTATGGGCGATCCCTGTATGCATATTAGTAAGGGTAAGCTGGCGTGCTTGGGTGAGTGGTTAGGACTGCAGACTGTCAACGAAAATTACAGCCTCAGACCTAGCTGCGATCCTCGGCCACTGCTAATCGTTTACGGCTCGGTGTTGTACGGTAAACGTCACTGAATGGTTGATTGAAATCCAATCTCCTTTGGTGCTCGTTAGCGACCACTAATTACGTTAGGGGCCTACGAAATGAGACCCCTTTACTGTGGAGTAGGGGACGGGGATAGGTGAAAGGGTACAAAGACCGAGACGATCTAACGCGGTAGCCTCCTATTTCCTCACCCACAGTGACTGGTTGAGTCTGGTTGTATGGACTTCGATTAAATCCACCTAATGAATTAATTATTATTGTTATTATTATTATTATTAATATTATTATTATTAATATTATTATTATTATTAATATTATTATCAATATTATTATTATTATTATTATTTTTATTATTATTATTGTAATGGCTTTAACGTCAATTCCACTCAGCTAATTCTCACTGATTTCCAGGAAGGACAGCTTTTGACTACATTACTACTCACTATAGTCGTTACTTTTGTATTTGATTTTATTATTTCTGACTACTTTTTCTAGAGAAGGGAACTCTAGAAAGCCTAGAGAATGACTCCGAAAATTTGTTCTCTACGACCTGCAACGTACATATCACCGAGGCCTTGCAGGATTACAAGCACAGGTCACCCATCCATTTCAGAATGCGCTTGGACTGTTGCTTAACCAGAAGGAATCAACCAACTAATCAATTATTATTATTATTATAATTTCAGATCCCATGGTAAATATGTCTGATTACTTAATTCTAACTATGACAAACGGCGGGTCTTTAAAATGGCAATGTTTGTATAACGTCATTTATGGACGATCCCGGTATGCATACTAGTAAGATCCCATAGTAAATATATCCGATTACCTAATTCTTGAATTACTGACAAGCGGGGTCTCTAAAATGGTAATGTTTGAATAACGTCATTTACGTACGATCCCTGACAGCATACTAGTAAGATCCTGTATGGTAAATATGTCCGATTACTTAATTCTTGAACTAATGACAAGCGGGGTCTCTTAAATGGTAATGTTTGTATAACGTCATTTATGGACGATCCCGGTATGTATACTTGACTAATAACAAAGAGGTTCTTAAAAATGGTAATGTTTAAAAAATATCATTTGTGGACGATCCCCGTAAGCATACTAGAAAGATCCCGAGTTAAATATCGTCAGTGAAGAATGAAGTTTGACTATCTCCCTTTGGGGCTAAAATGAATTATGACCATCTCCATTCTGATTAAAAACGGTTTTGACCATCTCCATTTTTCATGAAATACGGCTAATGAGTTATGTTAATGATAGTTAAGGGTTGAGTAATTCGAAACTAACGAGCAAAACCTTTTCAATGTATTTTCTAGTTTTTCCATGTAATATTTTTTTTCGAAAAGAGCATCGTTAAAACTAGAAATCGCCTAACAACATGCTGCGCACTCGAAATTTTTTCGGCAAAATATTTTTTTTTGTAATTTCAAAAATGGTCGAAATTTAAAATTTTGATTTTTCCCATTACCGTAACTATGGAAATTTTTAGTAATCACAGGTATAAATTCAAGGTCACCTGTATAAATTATGAAATTATCAATACTTCTGAAATGTGTTCTAAGGAGCTGTAGTACTTCACTTAACTCATTTAAAAGCTTTTTACAACTGCAGAATGTTCTATCTGCACCATTATTACACCAAATACATTAGCTTAGGCTTGCACTGCCTTGTTGGTTATTTCAAATAAGTCGTTATATTGCATTCGCATAATATTTCAATTGAAAGAAATTTCACTTATTATAAGTTACCGTAAGTATCAAAAGGGCTTACGTTCATGTGTAGCTAAAAGCAAACCCACTATCTACAAAACAACTAGAATATCATGCCACTCGAAGCATGCACATGGTTCAATTTCCAATTTTCGAAAACATGTAGTAAAAATATTTTGCACTTTGAAACAAGCATTCTAAGGGATCTTCCATTAATGATGTCATCATCTGGGTGAGGGGGTCCTAAAAGCTCCTTCGTATAAAGTTGTGTTAAAAATAGTTGGCATTCTACAGTTAGGGTGTGCGGGTTCATCATAAAAACTCCATGCCATCCATGACATCATTTGTCGACGATCCCTAATGCTTGTCTCTGTATATTTATGACTGCACGTTTCCAAAAACATGGTAATAGTACAGCTTGCATTCTTTAAAAGCATGTAAATGAAACGGTTTCAAGCTTCGAAAACAAATATATTTTGTAATAATGGGCAGGTTTGCGATTGTACGCAGGTCTTGAAGATCTAAATTTAAATATCATAAAGAGCATTTTATTACAATATATAATTACGTTTGTAAATAAATCTAAAAATCATAAACTAGTAAATAAAAAATTTGGTACATTTAAAATTCAAGTAAATGGAACATTTGGTA